>CM037855.1:139230989-139830989 GCA_021234595.1 Delia radicum
AAAAATCTTTTAAGTGAATTACGCGAATCATGATGTGACATCTCTGGGTCTAAAAATTTAACATAAACATTTTTTTTGTGTCTGTCACATTTTTGTAAAAATGTTTAACTAAGACACATACACACAGAACATTTTCCTTTACGAGTTTTAATGAAATTGTTCACTAAATGTTTAATTCACAAAGTGAATTAAACATTTCTTGAACCGCATGAAAAAGCTTCATTAATTAAATGAAAGAAACTGCAATTTTGCTGCATTACATTCGAGGCCATACTTGGGTGTGATCGCTAAACGTTCATGACTTGGTATTGTTACGTCTGTAATGTAAGAAGAGCGCAGGTTTGATTCTTACAGCGGCAGGTTGTTGAAAAATTATCATATAGAGACAATCTGACAATTATGAATACACAAATAATAATACAATTTAAATGGAAAATCTCTGATGACGCCTGTCCATAAGAAGAGTCAGAAACTAGTCTAGTCTGATTTTTAAAATTAATAGTGTTTATAATTTTAGAGAAAACGTTCTTCTTCTTCTTAACCTCACATTTCCAACTGCTTTTAATTAAATTTTTACATTAGGCGTATGAATTTATAATAAATACATTACCATTTTTTTCATGAAATTTTATAAGAAATTGCATTGGTTTAATGAAAAGTTTCAATAGACGAGTTAAAGCGACACTTTTATAGATATAGTGCAAACTCATTAATATCATCAATAATTCTCTAAGTATATTGTCAAATGATTGTAACAAATCAAGAATAGGAATAGGCTTACCCTAGGAAGTTACTTAAAATAAAGATTTGTCGATTTTCGTTCATTATACTCCCTGTTTAAAAATGGTTCCAAATGGAAAAAATCGTTTGTTTTGGAAAACGTTTACCCGTGCCGCAAGTCGGCGGAAAAAAGTTTATTATTATTAAAAATTGCTAAAAACACGAAATTTCGAAAACAATAATTTTTTATTTTATTTATTCATTTAAATTACTCAAAATTATTCAGATATGCAATTCTGGCTACATCGGAATCTTTTCTTAGCCTGGATTCCAAAATGAACCACGAATTTGATAGAAAGGCAAAACGTATTTTTTTAAAATATGTCTATTTTGGAGAATGTCGATTACTATTTTTGTAATAAAACACCGTGCAACAGTGTTTTCCACACATGGACAAATCAACAAACATATACGTAAAACTAGAGACCAATTATAGTTAACCTGCGTTCCATTAAACTATTTAGGTAAAACTAAGCAATGCCGATTTAGAATCATCAAGGATATTAAAGGATTAAATTTTTAAAATGACATATGTGAAATTTTAATAGCGAAAATTTATAACCATTCATTTTTTAAAAACAGCAAAAAAAAACCTTTCATTTGATACCCATATTTGCATCCTAAAATGAGTACAAGTATTTTAATATTTTTTGGAAAATGTAAATTTTAAAATTTTTTTCAAATGAGTTTAGACGTCATGGCGAAAAACTGAAAACGCAGTTTTACTAAGTAGGTAGGTTTACGAGGTCTCTAGATTCTCGTACATATAGATTTTAACATGTGTAAAAAACTAAAATTTTAATTTGTTGCAGAGTGTAATAGTTGTTATTAAAGAAATAGAATAAATTTGAAAAATTATAATTCTAGATAGTGTTTGGAGCGACTTCCTTTCACTTAAATTTGATAATTATAATTATTTTCATCTAAAAAGTCTTTAACCATTAGCGGCATGTGAACAAAAAAGACCCATAAAACTTAGTTTTAATTATGACTAACTACTACATCTTTTGCAACTGTAATTCAGAAAATATCAGTTGGAATTTAGAAAATATCAATTGAAATTTAGAAATTCCATTTGAAACTCAGAAGACATCAATTTAATTTCACAATTTCCTTTTGAAATTTAGAAAACATCAATAGAAATTCAAACTTTCTGTTTGAAATTTATAAAATATCAATTGAAATTCAGAAAACACCATTTGAAATTCAGAAAATATTATTTTGAATTCGGAAAATATCATTTGAAATTCAGAAACACATAAATTTAAATTCAGAATTGATATTAAAAAAAAAAATTAATCGATTAAAATTTAGAAAATGTCAATTGAAATTCAGAAAATATCATTTGAATTTCAGAAAATATTAAATGAAATTGATATGACATGTTTTCTGAATTTCAATTGATGTATTCTGAATTTCAAGTGAATTTGAATTTCAATTGATATTTTCTGAATTTCAATTGATATTTTATGAATTACAATTGATGAATTTCTTAATTTCAATTTATATTTTCAGAATTCAAAATGATGTTGTCTGAATTTCAAAGGATATTTTCTGAATTTCAAATTATATATTCTGAATTCATTTGGTATTTTCTGAATTTTAAATGGAGAATGTGATTTTCAATTGATGTTTTCAGAATTTCAAATGGAAATTCTAAATTTCAATTGATATTTTCTGAATTTCAAATGAAAATTTTGAATTTCAATTTATATTTTCTGAATAACAATTGCAAAAGGTGTAGATTGTTAAGCCTTTAAATTGATAAAAACAAATCTCCATAGTAATTTTATTTAACTTGATGCATTTACGTTTAATTTTTACACTTTTCGCCAAAAAAAAAGATCACCTAGGAATTTACAGAATAACACCTTTCATAATTTTCGGAAAAATATCATTTACATTTTATTAGACTATTATTATTTTTACATTTATTCAAAGAATCTTAAACCGTTAGTAGCCGGCGGACAAAAAAGACCCATTAAACTTTATTTATGACCACAAGATTGGATATGATATATAATTATGACCACAAGATAAAATAAAACAAATGTTTTCCACTTGATAAAAACTATAATTTTGTGTAACTTGATGCATATAGGACTAACGTTTTCACTTTTCACAATAAAAGGTCCACTAGGAAATTAACGGAATCACATTTTTCAGATTTTTAGTAAATTTGGAGACGTGGTGGATGGTACTTAACTAACGAACAAGCGCAATTCTTTATAGTCACGATCTTATTTTTAACGTTTAAAAAGGTGGGGCCAAAAGTAACCCTTAAAAATATTATTGGGACTATAACGATTTGTTCGTTAGTTTTGTACCCTCTATTATGTATCCGAATTTAATAAAAATCAGAAAGATGTTTTTCTGTAAATTTCCTAGTTGGCCTTAATGGGTGAAAAGTGAAAACTTAAAAATTATATGGATCAAGTTACACAAAATAATTGTTTTTAACAAGCAGATATTTTTTTTATCCATTTAATTTAAATCCTTTTTATTCTCTTTTTGTGGTCATAATTTATATTAAAGGTACCCATACACTACGCAATATTCTTGTGCAACTTTTGCTATTGTGCAAAATATTACCAGTGTCTTATTGGAAGGTTGTACAATTTATTTAAAAAAAAAACAGAAAGGTTTTGATTCTTATTGCGCAACCAAAAAATGTGAAAATATTTTATAGTGCGTTGATCACATTGTGCAATTTTTATATTGCTCCACAACAAAACAAAAGAGTGGTGCCATATTTTGTGCAAAAGTGTTGTACAACATATTGCACTGTGTAGGGCAAAATGTCAATAATACTGGCAATAATATTGCAAAGTATATGGGTACCTTAAGATTCAAAGATATTATTTTGTTCGTGGTGCTAAATAAGCACATCATTTTGTTTCGGTTATTTAGGTCGAATTCCGGGAAATGTAAAAAAAAAAACAGAAAACTAAAATAAATAAATATAAATGAATATGTAACAGGAAAAGATAAGTTTTTCCATTATTATTCATTTAATGAAAATATTTCATAAATTCAATGAAACTTTCCTTGGAGTCTTTTTAATGAAAAAATTCATTTCATTAATACAATGCACACATTTCTATCAGTGTACCTTTCATGTTAGCATTTTTTTAGTAAATTTTTTTCAAATTAATCGATATTACCATATAAAGTGATAAATAATTACTTGTCAAATCAAATGATTGACATAATCAAAGCACAAAGAAAACCCTTGTTTAAATCTTATAGCCAAAATGATTTGAAATTTGAATTTGTAGTAAAGGGTTTAACACATTAATCAATAAACTAATGTTGTACATATCAAACATACACTCATAAAAAAAGCTATGACAACAGAAAACAGTACCTGAATTTTAAATAAAGTTGAGAATGGTATTCTGCTAAATTTCGATGACCTAAATTTAAGCTAAAAAGTTAGTTAAAAACATTGACAATACTAGATAAATTTTGTTAAAATGGACTCATCGGATCTAACCAGAGGCAGATCAATATCTATTACCAGGAATATATGTGGGAATATAATATTTGCGGTCCATTTTCTCTATCTCGCTTAGTTTCCGAGATATAGCGTAGATTATTATTAAATATTAATCATACAAGTGAGACTAATAGCGGAGATACCACAAAGCAATTTAGTTTTTGAGAACAATTGTGGTTTGAATTAACTGGTAAGTTTGTAAATTTGAGAATCACGAATTACTAAATATTTGCTGGAAAAATTAGTTGAAATAAGAATGAAATTTGTTCTTGTGGTGCTATTAAATAACTAATAACTTTAGCTAAATAACTGATTTAAACGCAAGTAACAGAAACAATTATTTAAATTGCATTGGAACACGTTTAACCAACGAACATAGAACATAGACTAAAGAAGAACCAACAAAGTAAAAAATGTTTAGAAGCAGGATAAAACAAATGAGCTAATGTAAGTGCTTACTATTACATTATGCTAAGAAGCAGCAAAATAAACGAATAATTTCCGTATAAAAATAAACAAACAAAAATTTTGAGCTTACTGTTTTCCCTAACAAGGATGCAGATTGTAAGCAGCTTACCCTAATCACTTATAAGGATGCAGGTTGTAATGGAGAAAGTTTCATATCGTGGCTTATAAACGATCTGTACCAATTTTTCCGAATGATTTCCGATTGTGTTCGGTGTTTTTGAGTATATAATAAAAAATAATTAGTCAATTAACAGTTTCTGAAGAGCTAGCACACGGGGCGGTAAAAAAAATAAAATGATTATTTTATATGTCAAAAATTTTAACAACAAAAAATTACTATCTGTAGAATTTTATGTAAAATAATTTATGTATGTATTTTCATATTATTATTTTTAATCGTAATAATGTAGTCGTGAAATATGATTTTACTGCAAACCATGGAATCACAGCTTTTTATAAGCTCTAAAACTCCGCGCTTATTTTGCCCAAAAGTAATGCTTCCAAGTGGGAATTCGCCATATAAAAATCATGGCATATGTAAGCGGGATTGTAAGGGATTATTTTTAGCTTACTCCCTTACAAACCTGCTTGCATGTAAGCAGTGCTTTTTACTAGAATGGTAATCAGAATCTGTTAAATATTATATGCCGACTGGTTTTAAGAGAAACATTTTTTTAGAGGTTTTTTAATGCATATTTTTTAGTATAGATAAAATTGCTTAAAAGCATTAAATTAAATTTTTTCTTAATTTTACGCATGTATTATTATCAGTGCAGTTCAAGTTTTTAGTAAAGAGGTTGGATACGGCTTGGTTTAACAGACTTTTGTACTAACTTTTTTTATGAGTGTACAAACGTATATGTTTATCACAACAAGCGTTCTAGTTAAATAAATAAATTCAAATTATCTGAATAATCAATTAAATAAAACATAAATTTAACACACATTCACATAAGGGTTATCACTTTTTCTTAACAAAATTTCATCATAGCACCACGATATGGAAAATTTCACTGCGGGAAATGACGTGTCGATCTATCCAACGTGGTGATTCTGTGATATATGATTTGGGAGCACGTCACGAAACTGGAGAAACACAAAAAGTGGTGCACCAAAAAATGTTAATTTGGGTGAAATGTCCAATCACTGGTTTGTACCAGATACATCACGTAACTGGAGAAAAAGTAACATAACATCAAAGTGTACTGATGCAACTAGGGTCGTTGCAGTTGTAGTTGGTACTGGTTATTGAACTGGCTCAAACCCGTTAGCAGTGGATGAAAACATGGCAATTAGTACCAAAGGATGCAGTTCCATGACTGCTATGTACCGACTTTGTAACAGTAGAAATAAAGACTTAACACTCCACTTGTTTAAAATAACTGAATACGGAACTGTTTAGACAGTGACCAAGTTTGTCAGATATGACGATTTCTCTATTAACGTTGCGATCTTAAAACTAGTTTGATAAGTTAATTTTCGAAATCCCTACTGGCGACTTTACGAGTGAATGGCGATTTTACACATAACATATCGCTACAAAAAAAACTATCACCAGAATATGATTTTTTGCACAACTTATTCAAAAACTTGAAACACTTTACAAGAATATAAATTAAAATATCTGCATATTGGTTTCGAAATATCTTGTTTAGATATTTTACAAGATTTTTGGTAACAAAATTGAAATAGATACTCAATTTTGTTACTCTGCTTATAAGTTATACATTAAATTTGTGCTGAATTGTTGCAGCTCCTTCTTTTTGTAAAGATATTATTGTGAACTAGAATTATAGTGCAGCATACAAAATTAAAAGGTTTATGAAGTGGTTTTTAGAAGTGTTGAAACTTAAAAATTCGTAGAAATTGTTTGATAATACCAATGTTAGCAAATAAAGAAAAAACCTGCAGAAAAAATCTATATTTTAAACATCCGGAGTTTTTGTCTAGTTTATGTACTTTTCCAAATTTAAATTGCTTTAATGAATTTAAAGTTATAGTTTTTTGTTGGATACAGACCAATGTAATGGTTAGCGCGTTGGACTTTTACACATAAGGTTCCGGGTTCGATCCCCGGTGCCGGCAACATCAAAATAATATGTATGAGTTTTTTCTATCCCTCATACGTATCGTAATGTCCACCTTCGGTGTTCCCATAGCAATTAACCCCACCGAAGTAAAATAATGAATCAGGGCTATGAACCAAAAAGCTTAAATAAGTTCGCCAACTCTCCATCAGGTGGCGAGCAACAACTGTTCTAAGACTTATCATCTCGCGCAATTACAGAGTTGCCATGTCTGAAGCCCTTCATCGTTCCCCATCTTTCATCTCTGTACTATCCCTTTCCAAAGAAAGCAACACGCTAAATATAGGAAGTATTTCCTGAGTGTTGCCTCTCTTTTTTTAAAAAAAAAAAAAAAAACTAACCTTAAAATTGATTTTTGCTGTGCCTTTTTAAAGGTTTTTTTTAACAGGTGGTATGATACTCTGGTTTGCAGTGACTGGTTCCGGACGGGCTATTTAGCAACCCGTACATAATATGGCACACACTGAATAAAAAGTGACAGGTTACTTGGTAATTACTTTTCTCATGGCCGGCGCACTGTGGTCAATATTTTGAGATAGCGGCCAAAACTCCTTTTGGTTTTTGTTCTCCGATTTTAAAGTTATTAAACTCATATGAAAGTAGACAGTAGTAAACCTCGGGAGCCAAAAAATTAGAACTCTATTTCAACTATTTCACTGAGAACAGGGTGGTCCAAAATGGGCTTTATCAGAATTTAGTAAATTTATGATATTTTTAGTTAATTGTTAAAGTTTAAATGATCATAACTTTTTTGTTTTTCAAGATTTTTGGACGAAATAAATTTTGTGTTGTAACCTAACTTATTTCCTATTACTGGTAAAAAAATTGAAGCTCTACTGTTATCAGAACAATTTAAATATTTTTTTTAAAAAAGGTCAAATTTCTCGGAAATTTCCTACTTCATAGAGCACAACTCCTGTGAGTCAAGCTGAGTCAAAACACAAATTTACAATTTTGTAGTCCTAACTCTCCCCTACATTCCTATATATACATATTAGCTTGTCCCGTTAAACAGCGTTTTTGCGATTTCGTTGTAGTAACAGCACTCGAACGACGCTTATTAAAGCCCTTAACAATAATAGTTCAGCATAAAAATTTTTGAAGTTGATCTTCAGTTCCCTACCAGCGATTTAAATTTGCGGTTCTAGTACATTTTGCCTAAAAAAAGTTTCGACGATTTTTTTCAAATGTGTCTCAAAAGTTTCGTATTTTAGCCCTTTTTAAGAAAAAAATAATTTAAAATTTTTGGTAGAGTAATTTTGGACCAGTGGAAGATGTTTTAGTTTTCATCAAGCTAATTTTCTTACAATATTTTCTTTAAATTTTTGCATTAAAACACTCAAAATCTTTTCATATATGACCTGTATTTCAAAAACATGTATTGTAAGATTAAAAGATTAGATGAAGAAGCTAAACAACTACTGCAAAATGAAAATCAAAGCTATTTGGAAGAAATTTTTACTAATATTGTTTAATTAATACTAGTTTAAAGATTATAATTTGTTTCTAATTTTAGTATAAATTTTTATTAATACATTTAAATAAAATATATGTGCACTTTAAATCAATAGTAAAAGTTTACTTAAAATTTTATCGATGTTGTGTTCTGTATATAATATATCCAAATAGTATTGATATTGTTGGGAATTTCAGTGTTATTTTTCAGTTTAATCCTCACAAGAATTAGCTTTCTTCCACAAAACCAACCTTTGGCCCCTGTGAATATTGAGACTAAATAAATGTCAGGGGCCAAATGTTGGCATTTTCTGAACAAAATTAAGTTTAGGAATAATAAATAAGTATTGGTTGTAAAATACGATTGAAGAAAATAAGAAATTATAAAAAAAATACCTATTTAAAATGTCAAAATATTCAACTTTTACATGGAAACTCAACAAAAAATTAAAATGCATTTTTAACTCCACATTACTTACGTACCTATCAGTCGATTTTTACGTTTGAACACGCAAATTGAAGCTTAAAGTCCCTCCTATTGAACAAAACAAATTGCGTAAAAAAATACCAATCCTGTCAAAAGTTATAGAGTTTTGACCGCTATCTCGCGAAATTGACCACTGTGCGGCGCCATGTACCCCGTAGACCAGTGCAGTGGTACTTAACAAAACTATTGAACTCAAACTATAACAACCCTATAACAGAACACATTGCGCTTAATATGTGACCAGTTTTTCTTTAGCAATTTTTCTCCAGTTCTACAATACGTACACCTACACAAGTCACGTGATAATTTTCCCCACTGGTTCTGTTGCATGTCACATTAATCCTAAAATGGTCATACTTTGACACTACCTATTTCTAACTTGTCCGGTAGCATATTCATTTAAGTCGGTACGGTGATAGGTTACATTGGTCAAGTTATTCGCCACGTCACACAGTGCTCCACAGGTAGCAATTGTCACCTCCTATGACAAGTCCATGTTAAAAGTACCGGTCACTTTCATATAACAGAACCGAAACTAGGACTGGTTCATACACACAAAGTTCTAGTCACATGACCATACCAGTGACTGGTCCATTTCCCGCAGGGTTCTACCTGGGTATAGGTAACTTATTAAATTATTTTGTAAAAAATGTATTGAAAATAAAAATAATTTTTTTTATTTCATTTTGGTGAAAAAAGTTCACGCACCGAATGCAATTTCTAAAACTCCTCCAATACTTTTTTTTTTATTTGTTTACCATGTATATTACTGTCTCATACACACAGAGAAATAAAGTGCTATTGGAATTGAAAAGTGTATATTAATAGTAATAACTTATAAATTTAGTTAGTACAACGCTTTTACATTAGATTTCTGAATATTTTGGGTGGTGCAACTAAAATTAACCGAACTTCGTTGTGAAATCTAATGTTACGTTGTGCCAACCGTCTGAAATTCGTAATAACCGAATTTGAGTCGTAGTTAGCGAATTTCTGTTGGCAAATAGCGAAATTTTTCTCTGTGTGTAGCAGCTATTATTTGACACTTAAATTGAGTTAATTTAAAAAATCCGCGAAATAGAGTCACAATTTCGCAATTTTTTCGCGCCCTCCATCCAAATGATGAGATTTTTTTTTATTAATGAAATTATAAGAAAATACTAAATATTTTCTGTTTAAATGTTATTTTTTTTTTATACTTAAAAGAAAAACTAAACTCAAAACTTCATTGCGTTGGGCGCGTTTTAACTTTTTTAACTATATCATTTCTTAATATTTTTTTTCTATGTAATAAACAATTTGATATTTGCAAAAAGTTATAACCCTAATACACATATAAATGTAATAAACTATACATTTTTCCTACAGCCATTACATTTGTTATAGACAATAAAACGTGTTTTATCTTTTAGAATCTATAAACAAGAACTAAAATATTATATTATTTATGTGTTTATATGTTATACTATGAACACAAAGTATGCGGAATTTTTGGAAAAAAGAAGCAGAAATTAAATAGACATAACTATGAAGGTGGAAAAACTTTTTTTATATTCGGAAAAACTTTTTTTATATTCTCCAAGCGAACTACATATGTCGGAAAAATCAACAAAGTAAAATGACAGTTTAAATTTATATAAAAAATGTGTATACTGCAATACACTGAAGTAGTTTTAACTGTTAAAAAGCAACTCACAAATGCAGTAAAAACATCTTATAAATCTAATAAAATACGCAGTCAAAATACAAAAAAATCAACAAAAAGCCTTAAATTCGTCTTTATTGCTTTATCGTATACCCTCCAAAATGTTATTCTTACAAATGATATGCAAAATGGAATGAAAACACATTACAGAGCTGAAAAAATATTTTTTGAGGCAGCATTGCTTATTGTGCACAAATACTTGAAACGTTAGTTAAATCTTAAATACTACACACAGAAAAATAAAGTGCCAACCGAATTAAAATATGTATTTTTGTGTTAACAACCAATAAATGCGGTTAGTACACTTAGGAAATTATGTTGGTAAAGACGACAGCAATTGTAGTCAAAAACAAATGAAATTTCATTTAAAAAAAGGACGACTTACATTTCATTAAATTCAACTTACATTGTCATTTGTTTTTAAATGTTCAAAAATGACTAACAATTGTAGTAAAAATGAACCACATGGTAGTAAAAAATAAACCAAAAATTTTTTTTTTTATTTTTTTAAATAACAAAAAACAACTGTAAAAAATGAATGTAAAATCATAAAACAGTCATTTGATGTGAGTTGTTTTTTTAAATGAACTACGAGGTTAGTTAAAAATTTTATTTGTTCTACAAATGACTTACATTTACATTAAAAATAATGAAACGGTATGTAATACCCAAACAACTACATATTTTTAAAGCAGAAGTTCCCTGAGTGTACAACCATATTCAAATTTGATTTCTAAATATTTTGGTTGTTGCCACTAAAATTCAGTTTTATTAACCGGATTCTGTTGTGAAAACCTATATTCAGATGTACCAAACGATTTCAGTTGTACTAACCTAATTTGAGTCATAGTAACCGAATTTCAATTGGCAAATTGCTAAATTTTTTCTATGTGTGTAGTTACTCAAATAAAAAGTCTTTATAAGTTAAAGAAAAATCTGTAATTTTACAGAAAACTTAAACTAATTTTACAAAACGTGTCTATACCCAGCAAAAACTGTTCTGCCAAGAAATGATTCTAATCGAGCATTTTTATCGATGAATTTTAAATTGACTTGTCAAAACAAGGAATCATTTTTTTAATGCCGCAAAATAACTTCCTAGAAATATTTTATGCCTAAATAGCTTCCAAGAAGTTGTGTAGGCAGAAAAACTTATAAAAATTCATATTTGGAATAATTACCTACTCTGACAAGGCAATGTTAAATTCATCGATGAAAATGCCAAAATAAAAGAAAAAAAAGTTTTATGAGAGTACCGAACATTGATCCTATATATTTTGAGTAAGCTGATTTTAATGGCATACCCCGTTTTTTCACTTATGGGCCAGATTTTTCGCAGAACTAGAATAATTTGTTTTTATGTTTAAACGTAGTTTTTTTTTGTTTTTTTAATTTTTAAATAAAACATTTGATCATGAAAACGAAAATTATTCAAGTTCGAAGCCATACTCTATATTTCTTTATTAGGATATTGTCCTAACAAATAATCTATAGAGTTTTTTTCAAATTTATTATTTGACCCTTTCAGGAATGTGTTGATAGATCTATTCCGGGAATTTTCTAGGTTCCCATCACCAGAACACGTTTTGTAATAGCTAACAATCCCATGCCAAATATCAAACATTCATATAAACTAGTTTACTCACTACATGAGAACTAATATATATAGATGAGCTCGAAGTTAAAGATAATCACCATTATTAAAAAAATAAATTAAAAACTTGTTTGTTATGTGCAAGGTGCACCTCTGGTGGATATTCAATACACGTTTTTTGTTTTTTCCTCCTTTTTATTTTTTGTTTCGTATTAGGATACATAATATCCTAATAAAGAAATATAGAATATGGCCTCGAACTTGAATAATTTTCATTTTCATTGCACAATTAAAGGTCGAAAATAACATAATTTTTATTTTAATAAAAATTATATCAAACTTGTAAAATATTTTATCTTAGGTCTTCAAAATCATTCGGATATGGAATTTGGATAAAAAAATATTCTGTATTAAAAAGTTAATACACGGTTTTTCTGAATTTTTACTATATTTTACTATTTTAACGAAATTCTTCATACCGTTTCGCAAGTGGTCAAAGCACTTTTGGTTTTTGGCTACATTTTTAGTCATTCTCATGACAAATGCAGTCATCGTCATTTTAACTACATTTGTAGTTATTTTAACTAAAGGGTCCGTCATCAAACTTTTTTTTCAACTAGTGCTTATTTCGTGAATGGTAACACTTAGCGCATGTCTGATTTGACAGATAATTAGTTTTATCCTTCCGCTGAACGAATATGGTTGTGTATACGCTTGAACAACGCTGGGAAATATTGCGACATTACTTTGAGAATCATGGTAATGTTGAAGAATGTGTGCGAAAATTGCGTACGGATTTTGGAAGAAGAGAAGCACCGTCAGCTCCGTATGTTCGTTATCTTGTGAAAAAAGTGAAAGAAACTGGCATCCTCATCGATAAACCAAATTGAAGAGGAGGATATTGGCAACATTTGGTTTCAACAGGACGGCGCTACGTGCCACACAGCCGAAGCTACACTCGACGTTTTGCGCCCTGTTTTTGAAGATCGCATTATCAGCCGCAGAGCTGATGTCGTTTGGCCACCTCGGAGCTGCGATTTGACACCGTTGGACTATTATTTGTGGGGTGCCGTCAAATATAAGTGTTACGCCAACAAGCCAGAGACAATTGACGCTTTAAAGGACAATATTCGTGAAGTCATTGGTGAAATACAGCTGCACACAATCGATAATGTGCTTAAAAATTGGACCGATCGTGTAGGCTACTGCATGGCCAGCCGAGGCAGCCATTTGAAGGAAATTATTTTCCATTATTAACCGGAAGGATTGTACTTTCAAATAAAAAAAGAAATTTGAGAAAATATTCAGTAGTTTTTTTTTATAGCATTTTCAAAAAAAAGTTATTTGGCGGACCCTTTATTATGTTTAGTTATATATACCTACATAACGCTCTGAGTGTATATTTTCAGAAACATACTTATAGGCGTAACAAACTTCCTTCAATTTCTTAAAATCAACTGATGTTAAAAGAAATATAACAACCGTCCGTTTGTATACGATATCCCTAAATCTTAGGGTGGATTGAAAATACTGGTTTATTTCAATTATTTTTTTAAAATTTTGGTAGATTTTCAGGAAACATTTACCTTTTGGCCAATCTTATTAAAAAGCAAAATTAATAATTAAAATCTTATTTAAAATTATGTTTAAGAATATTCAGTAAATAATTTACTTATGTAGTAAAATTTCACAACTCGAATAATCATTGCAATTTTATTAATGCTGCATGTGTTTGTTTTTCTTTCGTTTTTTTTTTTTTTTTAATGTTAAAAATATAAGGATCTTATAAATCTGTTTTCATTTGAAAAATAATATACATACAAATTATTTAGCAAACAAAAATCGATGAGTTTAATAAATCGATTTCAGTAAGGTTACTAAATTTTAGTACCGCTTACAAATTTTTCCTACTACTTTCACTTTACTAATAATCACAGACACATTTTGCTTAATTTCTAAAAAAAATAAAAGTTTGTGTGTAACTTTTACTGCCATTTTATTTGAGTGCTTATGTTGATGTGTCACAAACGAAGTACCGCATACAGTGGAGTAAAAGTAATAAAAAAAATTAGATTTTTTTTACAATTCTTTTAAATTCTAAAATATTTTATTCAGAAAAATTCATACAAGTAAACAGGGTGATTTCATTTCTAATTCGTAAATATGTTTTTTTATATGCGGAGTATTAAAAATTTTCGGTATTTTAAGGTAAAATATATTAAATTTTTTATTTTTTTTTTTTGACCTGAATTACGTTTTGTGTATACGTAAGCAGATGTTTAAGCATGCTAAATATATTCGAGTTAAGCATTTATCTCTAAATGCGCATTTTGTTATGACGGTTTTAAGTTTCAATTAAACTAAAAATATTAAAATTACAGTTTTGCATGGATTTAATTAAAGCTACATCACACAGTGTGAAATGTCACAAAATTTTTAAAAATAATTCGGCCATTTCTTAATTAGTGGTCCGATTGCAATGAAATTTAGAACAGGCATAAGCTACGTAATATTGAAATTAAGTTTTGATTTTGAACCTTCCAAACACTCCGGGTTGGCAATATGGCCACCCAAACTAGGGATCTTTTTGCAAACTTTTTGTTTCTAATCTGATTTTTAAAAATTAACATATTTGTTATAATGTGTCTTTTTTATAATCATAGAGGTACAATATTTTGACCTCCCTATATCTTTTACAATCTCAAATTGCTCACTTTTGCACCAATATTCCGATTAACTAAAAACTGTACTTTTATTACAGAACTATTAACATTTTCATTCAACAAAGTAATTAAATTTCGCATCTAAACTGATCAAGATAAAAGTTAGACTTATATCCATAATATGCGTTTTTAGACCAAAATGTTTCAAATTTTTTTTAGAATTATAGGGAAATGTGTACTAATATTTAATTATAATTATTAACACAATAAAAACAAGTTTTTTTTTTTATAAAACCTATAAGATTTATTTGTTTTCAGTAGAACACATAAATATCCTTGGGAAAGATTTTCAGCATTTGGCTCAGGAGTTTGAGAAAAATGCATCAATGGATTAACAATTTTTGAATGATTAGTTGATTTAAATTATCTTAGTTATTTTACAAAAATTGTAATTAACATTTAAAAAAGATGCGTAAACTCATATTTTCATAGTAAAACTGAAGACAATGGGTCTCATGCATAAAAACGAGTAAAAGCGCTGAGTTGAGTCAGGAGAGCAATTGCTCGTAAGTCGAGTTCGAGCAAACAGCAACTGCTTTTACTCAATTTCGTATGCATAAAAATGAGTTCAAACCAATTGCAATTACTTGAGCAAAGGGAGATCAAACGTCTAATTGCAAACATGTCCTCAAGTGAAAGTGAAGTAGAAGTACAATCAAATAATAGTAATAAAATAGAAACTGACGACATTTCTAAATTTTTTGTGGAAAAAATTAAAAATTGATTTGTGGGTTTTTTAATTTTTATATGAGTACAATTAATCACTCCAATTGCAAATGGAAACCAATAATTTGATTGCCATTTCATTTGAGCATCTTTCATTTCATCTGCATCTTTCGGGAATTTTATCCACTCGCTTGCTTTGGCAGATATAAGTTTCGCAACTTCCGCAATAGTTCGCGACACAGTTGATTGATGGACTCCAATATCTGTGGCTATACCATTTTGGAATCCAGGATCTGCAAAAAATCTTAAATAGAGTCGAATTTTATCAATGTAGCTGAGGGCACCACCACGCGTTTCTTCTGACTCCTCAAAAAAATAATTAGCCAACCAGCAGATGCTACTATCATCAAACCTATGTATTTGTCATTTTATTATTAATTATATAAAAAAAAATTAATAATTAAGAATACAAACCTGTATAATTTTTTATTTTTATGCTAAATTTGTTTTACGCTGTTGATAAGATTTTGTATTTCTTTGTGGCACAAAATATTCAGCCATGATTCCTTTTTAGTGTACGCGAGTCAACTATAAGGCATGCTCAACAAAATTCGAGCAAGAGCTCACGAAAGAAAGCAAAAGCTTGTTTTTATGCATATGAAAATGAGCACAAGCTCATCGAACTTAGTTCAAACTGAGCAAGACAAGATCAAACGTGAGCAGTGAGTAAAAGCAAATGCATCAAATTTTATTATGCATACGACAAGTACCTTTTACTCAAAAAATCGAGTCCGAGCTCAAGCTCACGTTTTATGCATGAGACCCAATGACAACTTCCATTTTGCGTATTGGGCATACGTGACTTGCACACCCTATGTATTTGTATATACTCGTTTATATATCACTGTAAAAATTCCAAGATGTAATGCAAATAGTCTTAAAACACTCAAATTCATATAAAAAAACTACTTTTTTGTAAAAAAAAAAATCATTAAAATATTATTCCTATTTTGCATATGGTGCGGGTGGTATTGGATAAAATGTCATAATACAGGGTAGGGTGTCCGCCGGGAAGGTATACTACTTTGTTTGTTTATAATTGTTGATTAAATGAAAGAGAATGGATCTTATATTGATAAATGTTTTATTTAATGTCGGCAATTATGTATGGAATACAATATCAGATAAATGTCCGCCTCTGTAGCCTCACAAATGCGAGCCCTTTTGAGCACATTTTTCATTACATTCTCTCACATTTCACATGGTATTTCATTAATTTCATCACGAATATTTTGTTGGAGTTGCTCAAGCGTTTCTGGTTTGTTTGCATAAACCTTGCTTTTCAGATATCCCCACAAAAAGAAGTACGGAGCAGTCAAATCAGGCGACCGTGAAGGCCAATCAACATCACCATTTCTTGAAATAACTTGAAATAACACGTAACTTCGTCACAGTAATCGATGATTGATTTTGATTAAATGTTTAAACGATTAAAATACGATGGTTTATCGAATATTTTTCCATAATAAATTTGTCACGTGTCTACTTCACGACTGCCAAATATGAACTGTCAAGACTAATGTTTACCGAAATGGCGGCAAAACAAAGTAGTATACCTTCCTGGCGACACCCTGTAGTATGTAGAGTTGGCATATGATTTCATAATAAGTAGTATTTTCCCAAAAAACAATTTCATTCAAGTTTTATTTAAATAACTTTTAACTATTTTACAAAAAAAAACTGTTATGTTAAAAAATTAAAATGTTTTGTAAAGGTATTTTGTCACATTTTGGTCTAAAATCGCATTTTAAGGATATACATTTTAACAATTGACCTGTTAAATTTCGGAGTTTAGTTAAATTTTTAATTAAAAATGTATTTAATTGCCTCATGTGCTTATTAAATAGCAAAAAAGTTCTTAGTGCTGGAAAAAAGTTCAGCTTTTAGTTAATCAGAGTCTTGGGGCAACAGTGAGTCAACATTCTTGGTGCAACAGTGAACCTTTACTTATACAATTTGAGCTTGGAGAAGATATAGGGGGCCAAAAAGCTGGACCTCTATTATTATGAAGTGGACACATTACCATATTATTATACCCAATTGGATTAATTTTTCCAAAAAGATTTGGAGAATGAAAATGAAAATTATTCAAGTTCGAGGCCATACTCTATATTTTTTTTATTAAGATATTGTCCTAACAAATAATATATAGAGTTTTTGTTTTCAAATTTATTAATTGACCACTTTCAGGAATGTGTTGCTATATCTATTTCGGGAATTTTCTAGGTTCCCATCATCGGAACACGTTTTGAAAGAAGTGACAATCACATGCAAACATCAAAAACAATTATATAAACTAGTTATTCCACTAAATGAGAACTAATATATGAGTTCGAAGTTAAAGATTATCACCATTGATCAAAAATAAATTGAAAACTTGTGCGTTATGTGCAATCTCTACCTTTGGTACATATACAATACGCGCTTTTTGTTTTTATTCTCCTTCTTATTTTCACACTTGTTTTTTTTTTTTTTTTTTGTTTAAAAACAAGATGTACTGGGTTGATATAATTTTTATTAAAAATAAAAATTATGTTTTTTCATTTTCATTGCACAATTAAAGGTCGAAAAAACATAATTTTTATTTTTAATAAAAATTATATCAAACTTGTATTTGGAGAATAAATACATTTTACGTTTTAATTTTGAAGCACTGGATCACTTTTGCACCACAGTGTATATATTTTAAAACCAAAGAATTGACAACACTTAAAATTAAAAAATTAAAACTTTACATCAACTATATAAACACAGATGAAACGAAATATTGCTATCAGCAGATTGTCGTATTTTTTATTACAACTTTCCCTTTGAAAATTAATATTTTTTTTAATTAACTTTCTTCTTTATCTCAATATTAAACTATTACTTCTTAAATTTTGTTTTCGTTTTTTCCTAAATAAATTAATTAAATATAATTTTTTATTATAATACGTTAATAAAATTATCTACCCTGTTAAAAATCGACATATCGTCGGCTTATTATTGGTTTGACCCACCGACCATATCATATCAGAGATATCAAGTGACAAATTTGACCTACCTGCAGATTTTGCATATAAAAATTGAAATAACTGCACCTTTTTTATCGTTTTTCTCGATAACAACTTTTTGGCGTATGGGTCAAACCAATAATAAGCCGACGATATGTATGTTCATAAGAGTTCATATAAATATTAACTCAATTTGACCATGTATGGAAATGTATATACATGTATGGTTATATATGATTATATATGTAAATATTTCCTCTATTTTCGTTAATGCACCCAGATGAACATATATGATTCATCTAATAAACATATTAGAATTGTTTAGGAACACATATGAATCATGCATGGATGCATGTGGACCATGTATGAAGCATATGTGTTCATGTATGTATCCATAACAGTGAAATCAAATATTTGAACAAATTTTTAAAACAAATTTTTACTTATTTGATATCCGGTGTAGACATTTCAACTTCAAACTTTGCATGTCATATATTTTAAGTATAGTCTTCCTAAACCTGCCCATCGTTCCTCTCAACTCATAAATACTTTAGAAATAGGAGTCATCTAAAGTCAGTTTCAACAGGTGTCGAACATTTTTGAAGTAGCTCATATATTTGTTGTTCCAATCTCATAATTTTTAAATTCTACAGTGCAGCAAAAACTTCTGCTAAATAAATAATTTTTTTTATACTTTTCCAACAAAAAAATAATAATATAAATCCTGCTCGCACATGAAACATAAAATTCATATTTATCTATGTATATTAGAGTGGAACGAAATTTAAAAAAAAATTCAACTCAAAAACGATGTGTTCGAAAAAAATATGCGTAGACACGGCCAGAGCTAAAAATTTTAATCACATAACGCGGTTGGAAAATTTTTAATAATTTAAAAAATTATTACAAACATTCTGTTTTAACCTTTCGTTCTCACACTGGGGTGCGTGTACAAAAATAGATGTGAGGATGAAAGTTTAAATTTGGTTTGCTAAAACTTTTTCGCTGCAAACAAAAAAAAAAAGAAGTCGCATACAAATTTCAAAAGAAAAGTTTTAGGAAACAATTTGTTCAAAAATATAAAGCTAAATTAGTTGTTACTAAAATATACTGAATTTTAATTCACGATCGAAAAAATTTAAGCAATTTCGAATAAAATATTAAAAAAAAAAATATTAGAAAATTCGTTTAAAAACTGTTCCGCCAACTTACTTTTTTTTTCTTTGTAGGTTAATTGCCGTGAATTTAAAATAATATTTAACCCAACCGCGACTCATGTAATCAATTTTAATTTTATAATATTTTTTAAGTTTCCGCTGCGAAAAAAACTTCCGCAAACAACTTTGCGAAACATTTTTGAAGACGCGGCTAAAAATTTTCATATATGGATCCATAAAGGTTTAATGTATGTTTGTACATGTTTATAAACAAGCCTACAGGCATGTCCCTACATTTATACATAAACTTCCATACACCTAGAATACTACGTAAGTAAAACCCACTGCAAATGTAGTTAAAAACAAATGAAATTTCACTTAAAGAAAGGACGACTTACATTTCAGTAAATTCAACTAATATTGTCATTTGTGTTTTAATGTTCAAAAAATTATTAACAATTGTAGTAAAAATGAACCACATTTTAGTAAAAAAGAAACAAACATTTATTTTTTTTAATAACAAAAAACAACTGTAAAAAATAAATGTAAAATCATAAAACAGTTATTTTATGTGGTTTGTTTTTTTAAATGAACTACAAGGTTAGTGAAAAATTTAATTGGCTCTACAAATGACTGACATTTACATTAAAAATAAAGAAACTGTATTACAACCCAAACAACTACGTATTTTTAAAGCAGAAGTTCCCTGAGTGTACATTATTCCACATATGTCCATACAGGCCTAATGTGCATTAAGTAAATTTGAGGAAATATCTACATGTAAGTACAAGTATGATCACACATGACCATGCATCAACATGTATGACCATGTATGTAGATATTACATCAAATTTCACTAATGAACTTTTATGCAGATATATGGAAGTATGTATCGAGAGTTATGTTACAGTGTATATTTATTAGGGTTCTTCAAAATTCTAGACGTCGGAAATTTAAACCTGCGCAAGCCTCATCAATGCGCCTACATGTTAAAAGTGTAACGGACGCGACAAATATAATAATATTTGTCGCGTTCGCTTCTCGCTGTTATTTGCTTATATCTTTTTACTACATTATTGATTCTGCCCAATGTTTATCCTTAAATTTAGTACTCTTCCTTGCTTCAATACACTGAGGATATATATTCCTTTATTGTTTTTGGCACAACTAAAAAGCAGGATTAACAAGGCTCGTCATGCATACGCCTCTCTTAGCCGAGTCTGGCAGTCTTCTCAAATATCCAAGAAGCACAAGATTAGGATATTTAACACAAGTGTAAAGTCGGTACTGCTATATGGCAGTGAAACTTGGAAAGTAACGAATACTATTTCAACAAAATTACAAGTATTCATAAATAAATGCTTAAGGCGAATACTAAAAATATTTTGGCCGTTGCGTATAAGTAACCAAGATTTGCTGCAAACGTGTAACATGAATCCAATCGATGTTGAAATTCGGAGAAGAAAATGGAAATGGATCGGGCACACCCTTAGAAAAGAAAATGCTGATATCGCTAAGGTCTGCTTTCAATGGAACCCGCAAGGATCAAGAAACAGAGGTCGCCCAAAAATCACTTGGCGAAGATCAGTTGAAAACGAATTCAGAAGCAAAGGGATGACATGGCCTCAACTAAGAAACCTTGCCCAAGATAGAATAAGTTTTAGAAATTTTGTTCAGACCTTATAGAGATAGTTCTTAAATTCCTGTAAAGAAAAGAAAAAGGGAAGGAAAAAAAAAAATTTGTTTGTTGTTGCTAGAAGCTCCAATGGGAGTAATGTAATTATATTAATTATAAGTACATTAACTAAAATAAAAAAAAAAAAAAAAAATTGTGCGAATGTCGCGTCCGTCGCCCAGGAATTGCCCATATATTAAGAAATAAATCAAACAAAAAAAATTGTTTTGAACATTTTTCAGTTTGGCGTCTTAACTATATTATAAAACTTCAACTCCATAGAATATTTAAATTAAAAATATATTCCATTAGCTAAAAAGTTGTTGAGAAAAAGGTAAAATAAATCATATTTTATGAAAAATCCCCAGGATAACGTTATTCTTCCTACAATGGGTATGTCATTAATTTTTATTTTAAGCTTTAAGAAAGAGGATTAAATTAAAATATTGAATATATCATTACTTAACCGGCTCTTAAAATAGAAAATTCTTAAATTCTTTATTTTTTTTAAAATAACAAGAAAACGCATCTATGTACCTCGAAACCCGTTAAAAAATTTATTAAAGGTTTGTTCGACAATTTTAAAGATAACAAAATTTTGATTGAGAATTCATGGAGTTGGGGACTTCTCCGTAATTTTAAATCATTACAAATTTAATGGAAACTTTTTTTTTAATTTGTATGTAAATTTCTTTACAAAATATTCAAAAAAGTTAAAATTTTGTCCGACCATAAATCTTCATACGGTTTCTCTGAAATTTGGAATATATGTTAGTGTAGTCAATATGCAACGATCCTGCCTTGAGCATCACAAATCGGACTACGTCTAGTTTCTTCGTACGATTTAGAAGAAACCTAATAAACATGCAACTCTCATATATGGGCAGGGGCTCCACTGTCTATTCTGAAGCTTCCGGACCGTGTTCAGGGGAGGGCGGTGAAGCTTATCAATGACAGTAGTGTATCCAACTCTAATGATTTATTGGAGCATCGTCGGAATGTGGGTTGTGTGACACTTTTCTATCGATATTACCATGGGAGATGCTCATTTGAGATAAGTGAACTTATTCCACGAGCCCGAGTTTTTATTCGTAATAATCGCTTATCTAGTAAAGCACATCCGTTTGTAGTTGATTGTAATGTGTTTCGCACAACGCATTACAGAGAAAATTCGTTTTTTAGTCGAACGATTCGTATGTGGAACAAACTTCAAAAAAATAAATAATAAAAATCTTATAAAAATGTGAAATTGACTATTAGCTGCGTGTTTTTAAAATAGAATGAGTTCTCGAACAAATTTGTTTGCTACCAATCACAAGGATTGAATTCGCAAAAAACTGTGTGAAACGTAATTCAATACAGCAAAAATTAATAGGACGTTCAAAAAATTTGGTGAATTTAAGAAAAAATCTCAAAATTTTAATAATTTTTTAAATCAAAATTAGCTAATTTTCTTAGTACGCACTGCTCGTTTTTACATAGCTTTATGTACATTTTTCCGAAAAGTTTGGTATTGAAAATGAGCAAAATCGGTCCAGCGGTTCAAAAGTAATTAGTGACAATGTGAAAGTACCTCTAAATTTTTCATACAAATTGGTGTATAATGCACTGTATATTATTAGAATTCATTGTAGTGCCTGATGTATAAAATATAACGTCATATTTTTCCACCAGACGCTAAGAGGTGAATAATATTTAAAATTCACCGCAAATTTTTTTTCTCCACAAAAAAAAATTTTTTTCACCTCAAAAATAGTTTTGTTACCTCAAACATGTTTTTCACGACACAATTTATTTTTTTACAGCCAAAAAAGTTTTTCACCTCAAAATTTTGTTTTCACGTCTTAAGATATTTTTTTTTTTAATATATTTTTGTTGTTTCATTTGTAATTGTTCATTTGTTCGTTTATTATTAAATTTTTAAATATATTTAATTTTTTTTTTTTTACTTTTGATGCCGAAAAAGTACTATTTTATATGCAGGTTGGTACTATTTTAAAATCGCATTTATCATCCCTGATTTAAATGTTTTTGGTTGGAGTTTCTTTTACTTTTGAAAACAGCTGATTCCTTTCACAGAAAAAGTAATTACAAAATATTACCTACAGAACAGAACGACACAGAACGGCAACAGAAAGTAAAAACTAATGAGGTCTTTAGAAAAATTTAAATCAAATATCCACAAACACTACTCCCTCTTTCCTCCTTAACATACCCTATTTTCCTGATCAATACAATGCACTGCATGAGTAGGGGGCATCCCCTGAGTATTGGTTAAATTAAAAAAAAGATCTTATCAGAACCCGAAGTTTTAGTAAAGCTAGAGCCTCCATAATAGGCAGAGCTTTAACAAAAAACCTATTAATCATCAATTTTGCTCCATTATTGTCTTCTTAGTAATCAGACACGTGGCTAGGGTCTTTTCCTAACAAGCAACATGACGTTACTAAACTTTGAAGACCAAAAATTGTTCTATTTATATAAAAAAAATTAGTTTTTACTCTGGCTCAAGTAATATTTTTTACTTATTTATGTTTTTTGCTCTAATATTTTCCGAAATTCTAAATTTTCAATCTTTTGGCCCACTCTAATGTATATGTATTAATTTTACTTACATCTCAAACAAATTCATACACATAATATAAAACGTGAACGTGCATGTTTTATTACAATCATCGTCATTGCCAACACTATCATCATCAACAATACACTAAACAATGTTTTGGAGAATGAGGACCTACTTTCTATACAAGCTTTTCTATTCATAATTCTATTTTGGCGTCACTAGGATTATTTATATTTGGGGAAAGGACAAATGATTGGAGCTTCTCCTTTGCTAAACGTTAACCACATGAAATACCACTTGTCGTTTTTATTTTTTCTATCTTCTTTCTCTTTTTCTTTTATTTTTGCTTTTGTTAGTTGCCTTTATACCCGTAAGGTATTAAATAAATTGGAAGCCATTAGATTGATATGAATGTATGAGTATTTAGGTTAAATTGAGTTGTGTTGGTTTCCGAATGAAACAATGTAAAAAGATTGAAAATCTAAACCAGGAACAAAAAAAATCACAGGGGTTTATCATAAAACAAAGAAGACAATAGCAACAACAACAACAACAACAATAGCAACAACAACAACAACAACAAATTGTTACACAGATTCAGTGTTGCCACAAGAGAAACTCAAAATTACACATGACGTGAGTCAAAATTACACAAAAACTCCAGATTACACATGGAATTAAAAATAGTAATTAAAAATGTTATGCCCTCAGAGTCGTACTTAACTGGACACTGTAATCTCAGATACCATCTGCACAGGAAGGGTCAATCGAACACGGATATGTGTAGGTTTTGTGAGATGGTGTCTGATACCTCAGAGCATGTTCTCTGCGAATGTCCCAGGCTTTGTGATAGTAGACTTAGGTTTCTAGGTGATCGCTTCATTTCGCCTTCCGACATCGCGAACATTTTGCCTAATAGGATAATTGGCTTTATAGGTAGCTTGAATCTGTAGGTAACTTTAGGCAGCACAAAAGACCTACATTGGTCGCGGTGCATAGTGCCTTCTGATCTAATCTCTATGCCCTCAGAGTCAAATGTTTTCCATCTACAAAATTTGTTTACAAATCTGGGTGATTTCTAGTAGACAAAGTTCTTGAAACCAAAGGATATGAAAATTTTACATTTTTAAAGGATTTCGTAGAGATCCTTAAAGTTTTTCTGTAGCAAAATTTTTTGAAATCTGGAGGCATTGCCTTTAATACACATAGGCTTTCAATTGAAACAACATCATTGAAATTTTAAAAATTATTATGTTCTTACAATTAGTTTTATTAAAACCAGTAATCCCAAGCACAGGGTTTTCCAAAAAAAAAAACGTTTAAAGAATCCAGCCATTATTTAAATTGATAATTTCCTTAAATTTGTTTGTAACAATGTTTAATGTCTAACATATGTTCAACGGCTGTTATATAAAATTGGCATCAGAATCTAACATTTTGCATTTGATCAACTAGCCTATGGGCATTTGATCAACTAGCTTATGGTTACACTCATAATAACCCATGATGAAAATTCGAAAAAAAAAATGTAAAAAATACGAAATATTTCTTAAAATGAACAAATTTTCGTGTATTTTACGAAAGTTTTTGTTATTTTGACATTTTTTTTCGTATTGGTATGCATTAATTATTATCAATGTAGGAACAACATTTTCAATTTATTGTAAAATTTCTCTAAGTTTTTAATAAAAATACCCTAAGAATCTAAATTTATTAAATTAAAGAATAAAGTATAAAATATGAAATTACATAAAAATTACACATGGATGCAATTACACGTGGAATACGCAAGAAGTCAAAATTACACACATTTTGTGTAATTACACAAGAAGTGGCAACACAGATTGCACAGATTGTTTGTCTTCTATATTAATTGGCATTATCACACGTTGATAAATGAATAGGTAACAGTGTTGTCAAAACTTTGCTTTAATAAACCGCTGAATTCTTTAAAAAATTTAAAGATTTTCAAAACAAAACAAAATTTGTAAATTCAGCAAAAATTTTGCTAACATTTAGTGGATTAAAAATCCTTGCTAAAAATTAATAAAAATTTTTGCTAAATATTAGTACACTGAGAAAAACTTCAATAATTTGTAAAAAAAATTTTCTTTAGTTAATTAATTTGCTGTAAATCCTAAAAAAATTGTGTGATTCTTTAAAAAAAAACATTGATAATACATTAAAAAACATAAAAATGTCCATACATTGACGGCATGTATTAATTTAATATCGGAAAATATATAGAAATAATTATATATAACATAAACAAAATTATATTTTAACTACTTAGATTCATGGTTGTCTAAATGATGACAATTTGGACTGAAGCTAAATGCTGTAGATAATTCTAGAAACAAAACAAACAAATAACAAACATAAACACCATAAACAACATTTTTTTTTTCGCAAATAGAGAATGGAAATATAAAAAATTATCTAAGATGTGTTTCCTTCTATTTCGCTTTAGTCTGTCTACCTAAAGGTATATTTGTTTGCAATTTTATCACACTCCATAAATTACCGCTATTAAAATTTAGTTTACAAACATACATTTCATTTTTATTAAATTTAAATATTTTACTTTGTCTTTAATTTATTTCATAATCAACTTCTTTGACAAGCCGAAATCAACACAATATTTGAGTTTTTTTAGTTGATCAACAATTTATGTAAATACACATTGTTGGCGTCCTTTTGTACAATAAACGCATAAAACAATCTTCCCTGGTTGATTTTTGCGTAAGTCTTACAAGAATTGTATCATTTTATTCGTCTCTACTACATCTTGACATGACGCGATATCTACTTCATTCTACGTATATCTTTCAATATCGGTTTCGTCCACACTATTAATGTGCTTATTAGCACAAATTTTTTACCAAAATAAATTAGTAAAACATTAGTAAAATATTAGTAAAACATTAGTTCAAAACATAAAATAGTAATTCGTAATCTGTCATTTCAAGTGGAACAGTATATTTAGCACTTTTTCTGTTCAGCAAGATTTTAAAAATTATAAATGATGTTACTTAAATCAAAATACAAAAATGTATCTAAATTTATTTTTTATCAAATTTAAATAAAATTTGTAAAATTAAAGGAAACTATGCACAAAAAACGCAATACATGCATTAAAAAGCACGAAACATGCATACAAATTTAAAATTTGCAAAACCATGTTTTTTTATAAAAATGTGGAAGTACGCAACTACAAATCGATGCCATTTTATTATAAATTTAATGATTCGGATAAATATTAAGTCTATATCAGTTTTAAATTATAGAGAAAAACATGCATTTGCATGAAATTCCTTGGTCTAGTTATGACCTTTTAAATAATGTCCCAACCCATAATTTTTCGATATTTCAAAGCTTTACATTTGCCACAATTTTCAAAAGAAAAATTTTTAAAAACTCGACTAATATACATATATATATATATATATATATATGTATGCACAGCGCATAGTCTAGAGACATTTATTCATTCCCCCGCATAGTTAGGGACATTTGCTTACTTTGGGGACTGTCCCCAAAATTTTCGCGCCTTTTCATACATCTAGCGTTTAAGATGAGGACAATTTTCTCCATACACCGCATATTTCGGCGACAATTTTGGGCATGTCCCTAAAGTATGCGCTGTGCATACATATATATATATATATATATTGTCTTATGTTTTTTTCATCTGAAAATAGATTATAATATGATAATAAATATGATAATATATATGATGACATGTATAGCCGTTTAAAATTATATGCTTCTTATGGGGTAACATATCTAACGATATATTATTATATACTGACCTATATAAAATAATATATTAAGGATATATGCTATACATAATAAGATATGATAGATCTATTGTCATATATAATAATACATTTTCTTATATAACTTAATAATGTGACATATAAGCTATATAATATTAGATATAATAATATATACTGATTATACAATAATATAAGATATGCTTATATACATATGGTGACATATGTATAATACAACTTGAGACATAATTATGTATTATATCAAATGATATAAGATGTC
The DNA here is from genome assembly GCA_021234595.1 of Delia radicum. Classification (NCBI taxonomy): domain Eukaryota; kingdom Metazoa; phylum Arthropoda; class Insecta; order Diptera; family Anthomyiidae; genus Delia; species Delia radicum. The sequence continues at coordinate 139,258,961 of CM037855.1, forward strand.
ATATATGACTCACGGTTATCAATGTAGTTTCAACATCATAAATATTTTCCATACGCATAAGATACAATTATGTGTTGTTTATCTAGCCCTATATATAATTATATATGCGCAGATGTCTAAATTATTTTTCTTCGGAGTTTTTATTAAAAATAATATGTCATGGGAATTAGGTAAATTCAATAAATTACTTCAATACCTTCCTTGTTAGATTGTAAAATATTTTTTCTATAGAAAATGTTCAGATTCCCAGATATTATTTCTCTTTTTATTTAAGACACTATTTATTACAATGGAAAAAATGTAAAAATTCCTATATTTTCCCTACAAAAAAAAAAACGCATTCTGAAATATTTTTACTACACAGAGCAAAATGCTGGACGAAAAATAATGAAATTTTTCAGTAAATAAATAAAGCTTTTTTTACAAAATGTAGATTGAAGCTATTTTTCTCAAAGAAAATTCTCAATTCTGATATTTTTTAAACAGCAAAATTTTCAGATTTTGAGTTACAGTTTTTATTTATAAAAATATTCATAGATTCTTTAAAAATATTAATAATATATTCAGATTTTTAAAAAAAAAAAACAAAATCCTAAGTTATATTTTTCAACAAACAAATCTCAAGTTCTGAAATATTTTCGATATTGAGGCAATTATTCTGTAAAAATGGTTTTCATATTTCAAGATATCTGCTCTATAAAAAAATTATCACATTCGGAAATATTTTTTCTAAAAAATTTCTCAGGTCCTAAAATATTTTTCATAAATTTTAGGTAATATTTCTAAAGAAAATTTAGCAAACTCTAAGCTATTCTTTGTAAAGAATAATTCTCAGGTTATCAATTAAAAATATTATACTACGTTCAAACTGAACCCCAAATATGTTGCTGTACATAGAAAAAAAACTAAAATCGAGTTTCAATTAAAATTATTTTCAAATAAAATTTAAAATATTGAATTAGGACCAATTCAATAATAAGCCAATTTTCCAATAAATAAATTTAGCAGATTCTAAGATATTTATTTTTTAATTCTCAGTTTCAAAAATAACATTTCTTAAATTCATAAATTTTTAATAATTTTTCGCATAAAATATTTTTCTTTATTCGAAATATAATATTTTTTTTATTCTTTAATTAATTCTTTTCCAAGAAACGTCTAAAAAGATCGCCTATATAAGCATTACTAACCTGTAAAACAGATTTAGATATAAGCAGGGCTCGGAAGTTAATGCATTTATAATCTTGTTTTATGTACAAAAATATTAAAAATATGTATTTTTTATTGATATGTTTCAACGTTTTCCACATTTTCAATACAATTTGAATAGTTCTTGTGTTAAAAAGTTCTAAAATTATCGTTAATCATCAGAAATTTAGTTACTGTATTTTTCGAAGAAACTAATTTTTAAAAATATATAAATTTTTATTATTTTATTAAATTTTAATTTTTTTTTTAGTAAAATGTCAAAAAAAGTACTTAAAAACATGCTTTTTAATGCAAATATATGCATTTATAGAAAAACATGCAGCAAAATTGTCAAAATATGTATTGATAGCAAAATATGCATTAACAAATCAATGACATTTTGTTGCAAATTTTTTTATTCGCAAAGATACGACGGCGGTCCCAAAATTAGCCGACCTGACGTATATACATATGGCGGCAGTAGTTTGAAACAAAAATAGTGTGGTAAAAAGTGGCAATCTTATAAAAAATATGTTTTAAGTTTTAAGGTGCCACGTTGTTTGATATTTTTTTAGAGCCATCAAAAATAAAGTTTATTTTATGTTTATATTAACAATCTCAGTGAATTTGTAAACATTGAAAATATTGGTTACCGTTGTGTAATTCAATACTTTCATTTTAAAGGTCTCAGTGCAAACAATATTAAAGGCGAGCTAGATTCTACCCTGAGGGAGTCTGCTACTTCGTTTACAATTATAAAGTATTGGGTGGCAGAGACGAACACCGTAGTGGTTAACCAATTGAGGTGTGCACGCCGTAAACCGTGAAGAAAAGCCACAAAATGGTATTGGATGATCGTCGGCTGAATGTGCGTTAGCTGACTGAAATAATAGGCATTCCAAAAAGTCTTATTCATCGCATATTGACCGAAAATTTGGAGATGAAAAACTGTGCACAAGATAGGTGCCGCGTTTGCTCACAATGGAATAGAAACAAACAGTTCACAGTGAATTAAAGTTAGAAATGCCTAATCACGCACTTTATTCGCCAGATGTAGTTCCCTCGGATTTTTTTCTATTTTCAAACTTGAAAAAATGGCTCGGTGGTAAAAGATTTTTGCAACAATGAAGTGGTGGAGTCTGCGGTTGATGGCTATTTTAAGGACCTATACAGTTCTTACTATAAACAGGGTAGCGAAGCTATTGAATATCGCTGGTAAAAATGTATTTTTCCCAAATTTGTTGTGTTTTCTTTGTTAGATCGGCATATTTTGGGACCGCCCTCGTATTTTGTGTACTTTGACAACAAATATATTAACATGAACTTCCGAACCCTAGATATAAGCTTTAGATGGTTTCTATCTGTATGTTGAACAACAAATAAAATCGTTAATAATTTGGGAATACATCTGTTATGAATATTTTTGTTATATTTTTATTGTTACAAATTTGTAGAGACAAAAAGTAGGTAAGGAAGGATGTAGTTAAAAAAGGATGTTTATTAAATACGTAAATTCGAAAATTGGCAACGCACAAACAAAAAGAGTCAAATAAAGATAAAAGCAAATGGTAATGATGTAGAACGTGTGTTTAATTGAGGATAACAAATGGTTTAACATTTATTTAAATGCAGGATATTTTTGTATAGAAAAAAGCCCATGAAAATATGAAATGAAATAAATATTTAAGTTAATTAGACAAAGAGAATGCACACAGTAAAAATACGTTTGTATTACTCTCATGTACGAGGCAGCCGCCAAGCACTATTAAACTTTTAAACTTTACAATATTTAATCAAAAAAAGTTGAATTAGTTCGACAAATAGCCTAATTTACTACATCCATCATTAATAACACTACACCATTTCCAAATGTAATTGAGAAAAGAACAATTATAATTGAGATTTTCTATTTGAGTATAAGAAAGGGTGATTTGATTTCGAGATTTTATATTTAATATTTATAATAAAACAATTAATATTGAGAATTTCCTTTTAAATTTGAAATAAAAAACAAATGAATTTGGGATTTTTCAATATAAATTGAGAAACGAATGAATGCTGTTGAGATATTTCAATACAAATAAAGAAAAGGACAAATGATATTGAGATGTTTTATTTTATATTGAGATAAGAACAAATGTAATTGAGATTTGTAATTGAAATTGAGAAAATAGGAAATGAAATTGAGATTTTCCAATTAAACTTGAGAAAACAATAAATGATATTGGGATTTTGTATTTAAAATTTAGAAATAAACAAATTAAATTAGAAAAAATACAAATGAAATTGAGAAAAGAAGAAATGTAATTGAGAAATAATAATTTAAGGCAAATTGCTAATGGAATATGCTGAAATACTGTATAGCTTTGTCCGGAATGGACTCTAACTAGGGAATGCAAAATGAGAAATGCAAACTCAAATTCCCGGGATACCGCTCGAAAAATAAATCAATACTTTTTTCATATTAAATAATATTTTTTGCATGCAAATTATCTTATACGACCTGAGATTTTTTTTAAAAAATAATTCATCATTAAATTTCTGTGGTTTTTCTTAAGTCGGGGAAAAATTGATTTTTTAATATCAACTCCTCTAAATTTTATAGTTTAATTAAAAAATATTCTCAGTATTAAAAATTGAAAGTTTAAACTAATAAAAAACGTTCACAAAATAATGTAAAAACTATAAACATTTTAAAAACAATAGAGTCCGACGCAAGAGTTCGGACAAAAAACTACATTTAAACAATAGTTGTCAATTGAAAGTGTTTTGGAGAAATTTTTATAAGTGCAAAATTTTAAAAGAGATGTAGAGTGACTTTAAATTTCTAATTTAAGGTCGAAGTCTGAGATAAATGGTGAAGCTGACATTATTTTTTACTTTTAAAAGTTGTTTAAAGTGTTAATTGCTCCATTAAAGATTTTGAATATTTAACGTTTTTGTTTGAAATTGTATTCTTAAAAATCCCTAGATTCCCGAAGCAAATTCCCGGGATTGAGGGAACAAAAAAAATGCTTAACTCAAACTGGTTCAGTAATTCAATTAAACACTTCGTCTGGATTGAATTTGAAAAACGAGTTATCCAAAAAAATTTCGAACTTTTCGGCTTGTAATATATCCGGGGAATATAGAAAATTATTTATAATTATTTTTACAAGTTTAATATAATTTTTATTAAAAATAAAAATTATGTTTTTTCGAACTTTAATTTTGCAATGAAAATGAAAATTATTCAAGTTCGAGGCCATACTCTATATTTTTTTATTAGGATATTGTCCTAACAAATAATCTATAGTTTTTGTTTTTAAATTTATTCTTTGACCCTTTCAGGAATGTGTTGATAGATCTATTTTGGGAATTTTCTAGGTTCCCATCATCAGAACACGTTTTGAAAGCGGTAACAATCCTATGTCAAACATCAAACATTCATATAAACTAGTTCACTCACTACATGAGAACTAATATATATTATATGAGCTCGAAGTAAAAAAGATTATCACCATTGATCAAAATATTTTTCCTAAAATAAGCCTTACCTGTTTCGCTAATAATAACTAATATAATAATAAAATTCGAACATTTTATCTCTTTTTCCGACATTGGATTGGCCATATCATTGATATTTTGCCACAACCGACATCGTACATGAAATCAATTAACGGACACATACATTTTTTAATACGACTAAAAAAAAAAAAATTCCATTTTAGAATATTATGTAGGTAAAGACCAGTGGAAATGTACACTCACAATATTTTTTCCGTAAAGACTACTGAATATACACATTAAATTAACTAAAAATCAGTTAAAAACAGGACTACTTACTTTTCGTTTAAAACAATTGTATTTTTTAGTTTATTTTCAACTGTTGAATATTAATTGATAAAATCCATAAAAACAATAGATTGTTTTCGTTTATTTCAATACTCAATATAATTAACAACTTTTTATTTTGAATAGAAAATTTTAACTGAATATTTTAACTACTACGGAAAGTCCGTTTTTTTGTTTATTTTTTTGTTGTTGAATAACAGACAGAACGTTAAAAAATATATTTCTTTGGTAATTTAACTGTATATTCCATTGAAACAACTTTACCGATTAAACTTTTAAATAACTATTGATTTTTTATGGAAAAGTTCTTGTGAGTGTAGTTAAAAACAAATGATATTTAACTTCAAAAAAGGCTGACTTACATTTCATTAAATTCAACTAATTTGTTTTTTATTGTTGATAAAATGAACCACAAATGTAGTAAAAATAAACCACAAATATATTAATATTAATATATTTACTAATGGTAATTGATTTATTTTTTTTAAATAAAAACGAAAAACTGATAAAATGAATGTAAATTCATTGTGCGGTAATTTGATGTGGTTTGTTTTTTAAAATGAACTACAAATGTAGTCAAAACTGTAGTTCCTTCTACACTTAAAAATATACTGTTACTGTTTTACTATTGAAACAACTAAAAATTTCCAGCAGAAGTTCATTGTTTTTTCTTAATTTCAAACAACAAAACCTTTATTCGTTTATATTTTGGTCTTTTCTGAATTTCAGTTGAAAAATCTAAATTTCATTTGTTGTTTTCTGAATTTGATATGGAAAATCTTAATTTCATTTGTTCTGTTCTCAATATCTAATGGAAATTCTTACTTTCATTTGTGTCATTCTCAATCTTTAATGAAAAATCTTAATTTCATTTGATTTTTTCTCAATTTCATAAGAAGAATCTCAATATCAATTATATTTTTCTCAATTTGACATTGAAAGCTCTCAATTTCAATTGGAAATATTGTAGTTTACGGACGGAAGGTTAAAAACAAAATATACGAAAACTGGGATGAATGATGTAAAAAATAAAAACTGCGAAATTTCAGAAACTGCAAATCGGAAAAAAAATTTTCATTAAACTATTGAAGTTTTCTTCACAATGTTAATGAAAAATTTGTGAAATAGTATGGAAAAGCTTCATAGATTTAATGAAACTTTTTCATTAGGCGTATAAAATTTGTAAAAAAAAATTATATGAAATTTTTCATTACATTTCATGAAAGACGGCATTAATTTAATGAAAGACAAAGTCCACTACCTTTAAAAGGCAAAAACATATTGAAACTAAAATGTGGGCATATCAAGTTTTTACAATAAGCCCTTCAATTTTTTATGTACAAAATTTAAAACAAAGAAAATATAGATATTGTATTTGGTCCAAATTAAAAAAATCCTCTGTTGGACCAAAAATAATCTACAGAAAATTTAAAAATAAGTTTCCAGTAATATGCCAAAAATAATGAAATTTTGAGCCCTATTTTGAAAAAAAAACCGGAACTTTTTTGGTCAAAATGCACTAACACCGTCAAGTTCAATCGCTGGTAGGAAACAGAAGATCGACTTTAAACATTTTTTACATATTTTTTTCCATATTCATCACTTTAATATGCTTGATATGATGCGCGATGAAATAAGCTCGATTGAGTGGTATTCCATATACCAATTCGAAAAAGTGCCATATTAGGAACACCCTACTCTGTACATTGTTTTGATAAACAAATTTATTAAGTTTTACTAAAAATTAATTAAACTGCAAAGTTCGAAACTCGTTATGACAGGAAAGTCAATAACTTGTTTATTCAATTCATGATTTTTGTACTTAAATATGAAAGTTGTGTTTTTTCTTTAAAAAAAAATTTAATTATGTAAATTTTTCTAAAACTCATAAATATAAAAATTTTCGTATTGAAAGTCAAAGTTGTATCTTATTAAATAAAAGAGTTTTTTTTTTATAAACAAACACGGAGGTGATGAGGTATATTTTGTACGAAACCTACTCACCAATTGTGATAATTTTTTTCTAACCACTCCCTTAGATTCGATATTAACAATGTTCATAGAATTGTGTGCACTAATGGAATCCATTTTATACATTTCCCGAAATTTTACCTATTCACTAAAGATTTTTTTGATATATCAGGTTATTAACGCAGCAAACACGTTTAAATTTTGAAATCTCTTTCATTTCCTTTTTCCTTTTCTTGTTTCCTCTTCTTTTTGGCTTTCCTTTTCTCTTTCCTTCCCTCCTTTCTCTTTCCTATTTTTCATTTAGATTTTGGGGAAATGTCGTCTCCCCCTTTCCCCAGGTCCACGCTAAGTTTAATGCTCAATCACTGTTGCCAGGTTTGACGATTTATCGTCATTTTGACGATTTTTAAGACCTAAATTACTAAATGACGATTTGACGATTTTTGCTTCCAAAATGACGATTTTTTGACAAACGTTTAATATGTCAGCAAAACATGTTTATTTGCTATTATTAAAAAATCACCGGATCTATTTTTGAATTTTTATTATTTCGTTAAAATTAAAAACTATTTTTATTGAAAGTTTTGCAAAAAAGTTATTTTATGGATTCATGTTAGGTTTATTTTAACTTATTTTCTGCACTTAATAAAGGTAAAGACCACTGCAAATGTAGCTAAAAACAAATGAAATTTCACTTGAAAAAAGAACGACTTACGTTTTAGTAAATTCAACTAACATAGTAATTTGTTTTTTACTGTTCAAAAAATTAACTACAATTGTATTATTAATGAGTGGTTCAGTCAGTGCTGTAAAAAATAAACAAACGTTAATTTGTTTTATTTTTTTTTTACTTAAAAATAAAGATACTGTATTACAACTGAAACAACGACAAATATTTACAGCAGCAGTTCCCTGAGTATGTGCTTACTTTTTTCATGGTTGGCAAACACTACCTTTTCATTACAATGACAGTTGCCTGCCACGGCCACACCAATGCCGTTATAAACGTTTTAAAGCTACGATTCCAATAGTGGCATGTGTCTTTACAGGGTTTATTTCAAAATTCTACCCATTATATTTTGTTACATCAACAAAATAACGTTATAAATCGTCGTTTCGGTATTTTAGCGATATTTTGACTTTAACTAGTTCAAGATATTTCAAAATCAAACAGGTTAAATAGAAAACTTAAACCGTTTATATAAGAAGAAACATGTCTTTAATGGAATAGCTTTTTTAAAATTCCATTCCACTATTAATGTTACTGTGATATCCAATCGTTTCTATGAACAGTTATTGAATGCCAACCTTGCTTTTTAATATTTATATTTTTATAAAATTTAATTAGTATAAAATTGATATAAAAGTAAAGTATTTTTTAAATTAAAAAAAAACATCCAAGTTTTTGCGAAACAAACATCGAGTTCGAATATTCTGATTTATAAGTTCAAAAATAAATCAAGTACTTAAAAAACAGGCCTAATAATAATATAAATAAAGTGTTCCAAAGTGAAATTTCAGTTATTCACAATTTATATTTGAAAATGGAAAAACATGCAGTAATAAACAATATTTAAATAAAAATAAATAATAATATAAATAATAAATAAAATAATAAATAATTTTTAGCAATATTCAAAAATAACCCAAAATGAAAAATATGAAATAATCAAAAATTTCACAATTTAATGTATTAAACTATATCATCACATGTAATGCAATTTGAAACTTTAATTCGTTAATGGAAGTCGAAATTTAATAATTAAAGAAAATATCATTGTTAAAGAATTTCTAAACTATGTAAAAGAATTTAAGATTTAGAAATTGTGCTACTGAAGTGGTGTTTACAGAATTATGTAGAAGAAATTAACAGTTACAGTGGTAAAGTGCTATCGTTATAAAATATCATGATTTTCAAAGTTTAAATTCAGAAAAAGTGTAAAAAATCGTATTATATTACACCGATAATACATGAGCACTTGGAATGTGAATTACATTATTATTCTTTTTTTTTATTAAAACTTTATCCCACTTGTAACAAATATTTTTTGTTTTGACGATTTTTTGACGATTTTTGAAAATATAATGACGATTTTGACGATTTTAATTGGAAAATTTGACGATTTTATGCTCAACATACCTGGCAACACTGTGCTCAATATATAATTTTATTACTGTTTTTTAATCGGCTTAGTAGTTAAAGACCTATGAACCAATATTACATGGAAAACCTCTTTTTTTTACAAAAATTAAAATGTAAAATTTTTAAAAAAATATATAAGATATATAAAAAATATAAAATATAAAATATAAAAAATTTATTAAATTGATTTGTTTCCAGAAAATTTAATAAAATAAAATTTTTTAAACAAAAAACAAATCTTTACATAAAAGGCAAAAAACAGCACTACGTTTTCTGAATTTAGTTAATGAATCTATTAAAATTGCAGTTACGGCCTTTTGATTTTCGGTATTTTTGGACGTAAACGTTTATAACTTTATGGGAAGATGTATTTTGTAAAATTTTGATTTTTTTGTTAGTTACGGCCTTTTGTATTTTAGATGACGATATTTATTAAAAGTTTCATTCATTGAAGGAAGAACTTTCATTAAAAGCACAAAGCTTTTCATTCATTTTAAGTTATTTTTCGTACAGTCTGTAGAGAAAATTTTCATTGGTTTACGGAATTTTTTATTATGAGTAGTTTACTAAAAATTTTCATTATTTTTCGTATACCAAAATTCTGTCTTTTTTCTAATAAAAAAAGCGAAATAAATTTAAAATCTCTATATTAAAAATAACTTATAGTTTTGTTTAAAAGACACGCAGAATGGGGAGGGTAAACTTGAAAGGCATTATAGCCTGAAAATTACACAATTAATCTTTTCTATACCCTGAAGAATACATTACCAAAGTAGAAAAAAACCTATCAATAATTATTGGTCATCCATCCCTAAATTAAAAAAAAAAAATAAAATTCTAACTTCTGACAAAAAAATTGCTAACAAAGTAATTTGACCATTTATTAACGTGATAAATAGATAAATACATATGTCGGTATGTCCTACATATACAAATGTACCTATTAAATATATGTTCCTACATATACTTTCTTTATCGAAAAATATGTGACAAATAAATAAACATTTTACAAATTTTATGATGGAAATTAAATGAAATACTCTGCTATAAGTTAATTTTGTTGCCACTGGGTAAATACACTGAATAAATAAAACACAATATAAGTTTTTCTTATAAAAAGACCAATGACAAAAAAAAAAAAAAAAAAAAAAAAAAAAACAACAGATAGACACCTCAATGAAAAAACAGACCTTTCAATTGTGTTTCCATGTTATGTTTAACTTTTAATCTCACATACATGGGGATACATCACAGCACATACGCTCCACATATACACATACATATATTTATTATGTACACAGAGAAAACAGAGTAGTCACTTGTAGCCAACAATACTGCAAGTAAAGCATTTATTTGACAATATATTTGATTGTCACAATAAGGGCCATTATTACAACTTGCCAATAGCTAAAGTTCGGATGTTATCTGACAGATTATTAGTTTTTCGTTATTATAAGTACACTTTAAGCTAAAAGTGACCGATAAGCTAAAGGCAAGATATTGTTGCCTTTATCTTTAAACGCAATGTTTATGTGTTTAAAGTTACCACATTTTCTGCTCTATAAAGAAGAAGAAGAAAATACCGAATTTCACAACCGAATTTCACAAATTATTGCTTGTTTGTCAACAAATAAATAAAAGTACGTTGCCACTACGTATTTTTATAAACCAATTCATAAACCAATAATCGGTTTTTTAGTTTGGTGCTGCCACATTATCAAAAATATTAATTTTATTTTATTGGGAAGTTGTAATAACGAAAAACATTATAGCTCACTTTATTCATCATTTTAGCTAAAGTTACTTTTTACTAACATTTACTTTAAAGGCAAGTTGTAATAACGGCCCTAAATCCGTTTTCACTGCGTTTGTATACAGACCATATTTTAGTGATTTCAAAAATGTTCGACACCTGCTGAAAAAATTACTTTAACATTCTAACGGGTAAGGCTGCCTCAGGGCAGTCTTCATAAAATTTACCACAAATGTGTCAAATGAGCGTTTTATACTTAGAAATTATTGTATTCCGATAGAAAACTAAATTTGCTAAATATTTTACAAATAAATTTTTCGTGTGCCGTTCACGGTTTGGAAGCGAGAAAGCTTCAAAATCAAAATTTCGTACTATTTCAAAAACTAACTATTTTTAAAAAAATATAGTTTTCAAAAATCTAAAAAAACAATTTAAGTTGACTAAAAACTCTTTATAATAAAATATAAGTAAAATTGAAGCTTTATCTTTTATAATAAGTCTTTACATTGGTCCAAGGACTCACAGGATTTTATCAGGATTCATCTTAACTTATAAACTAATTGAAGGATTTTTATGAAATTTGGCAGAAGGAAGACATTAAGTATTAATAGCAAAGCGTTGAAGTTTGAACAATATAAATTAAAGTTTCGATACTTTTTCGCCTAATTTCGCTTTTTCCAAAAAGCGAAAATCGTGATAGGAACAGAAAAGTAGGAACAGAAAAAGAATAGTTTTTGGAGTGTGGATAAAATCTTGGTAAGAGAAATCATTTTTGTCAAAAAATTCTCTTTTATATGCTTTAGTTTTCAAAATGCATTCTAAAATATTTTGGCTCATATCGCCTCAGTTAGGCAACGATAAACAATTTTGTTGAAGAACTTTTTCGTTTTTAGAGTGGAACACATAGTATGAATTTCGTTGCAAAACATCGTTTGCAACGAAATTCAAACTTAATGGAGTCATAAGTTTTGGGAGATAGGTCCACTTACAAAGTAACTTTCATATCCCTGATTGATGAAAAATTGTATGCTGCTGGTTTGCCCGTGAAACCAAAATTTAACAATTTTTAAACTTTAGCAGTTGGAATTGAGTTTTGAATTGAGTTTTGAGAATACATACACTGAGAAAATTTTCTGTATGATATCAATGAATTTTTGCGTTAGATCTACGAATTGTCACTGAAACTCGTTCATTGAAACTTTTCATAAAATTAATGCCGTTTTTCATAAAATTTAATGAAAAAAATCATATTATTTATTAAAAATTTCATACTACTAATGAAAAAGTTTCTTTAAAAATAGTTTCATTAAAACTATGAAGCTTTTTCGTTAAGTCTAAGAAATTTTTCATTCACAATCTGAAGAAAACTTCATTAGTTTAGTGAAAACATTTTATTTAAACTTGTCCAAGAAATTCTCTCTGTGTAGTATTTAAAAAACGGTGTAATTATATACAGTTTGAGGTATACCAAGGTTATGTCAACACACCAATAACGGGGTACGAACATCACAAACTTATATATGTATTATGCGTCTGGTATTCACAATTATAGGCATTTGAAATTGGCCAGCGTATTGATTGAACTGAAATTCGTTGTAAAAAAAAAAAACACCACCAAATCCAAAAGGCACATTCTCATGCGTTTAAAAATGTTTTATAAGAAACATGACTTGCGAACATAGTTAGGTACGAGGGCGGATAAATAAGTCCGTGACTTTTTGAATGAAACACAGTTTTTTTTGCAAAAAAAAAAAAATAAATTCCAACATAATCTCCTTTTAGCTCAATACACTTAGTCCAACGTTTCTCCAATTTCTGTATCCTTTCCAAAAAATAGGATTTTTCGAGGTCCATAAAATAGGCATTTGTAAATTTGTAAAATTTGTAAAATAGGTAAAAAACCGACTTGAAAAATTACGTAAAATTCTTTTGTTATTTACTTAAATGTTAACAAAAAATTGCACAACACAAAATAAAACCATGAAAAATGTGTGCATTGGCGTCGTTTAAATAGAGATAGCGGAAATTAATGTTCATGGCAGTTTTGATATTTTCATACAACAAGACTGAAAAACGACCAACCCACATTAGCAAACAGTCCTTTATGAAATTTAAAATCCCTAAATCATTATCATTTAAAAAAAAAAAAAATTGTATTGCAAATAATTTCATTACAATTGATATCAATTCAACAGTCCCATGTATGCTGGTACACATAAGCACGTATTTTCACACTTTTACAAATAGTGACATTGCATTATGGTTTCAAAGACAACTTCTATTGGCCAAAATTCAATTTTTCTTACAATCTGTTTTCTCTTCTTTCTTGCAATCTAATAACGCTGTGCAACAAGAAATTGTATCGCAAACGAATTCAACGGGAAATGAAAATAATAGACCAAAACCCCTAAAGGGTTTTGAAAACTTAGCTCAAATTTACATTTTATAGCCTTTTGAAGTTTGGCCCTTTTTACCGCTTTTTCCAACAATTGTGAAAGTTGAACAATTGCAATATTATTTAATCCGCATAAAAGCATGTTCTAACGACTTGTCTACTTAGATCCGATGTTAGAATTTTTGGGCTTTTTAATGTGTTTGTATCCCTTTTCTTTTCGGAGCCATTTTGAGTGCAAACATACCTATCCCCTATCACCACTCCCTTAGGGTGCTCCCATACAAAACTGCACTTTTATAAAATTTGCTCCCACTGCTCTTACTGTCCCCAGGGTGCCCCTAGCAGAGTCAAAGGTATAACCGACCCTATTATTTTTTTTTCGGAACATACCTACCTCGTTTGTTCACTACCTAAGAGGGCTCCTATTTCATTTACATTTCTATTAAATTTGCTCACACCGCAATAACTGTTCCAAAGGTGTCCCTAAAAGAATCAAATGTATAACCGGCCCCCAATATTCTTTCAATCCCAACAGTTTCTTAGAACATACATTCCCCCTATCACCCCTTCCTTAGGGCGCTCCCGTACAAAAAAAAAATTTATAAAATTTTCTCCCATCGCTCGAACTGTCATAAGGGTGCCCTTAGAGGAATCAATTGTATGATTTTTCAACCACAACATTTTCCTAAAACATACATACCCTCGATATTTAACCATTAAGGTGGCCCACTTACAAATTTAAAATTTTTTATAATTTTGTTTTTATATTATTTAGAACAAAATTTTATATATTTAAACACATTTTTATTTTACATACCATTTCTTCACTCCACTAAAAAAATATTCTGAACTTAATTAACCCTTAGCTGATCTTGGTGTCAAAATGGCCCTTAGGTGAAAATTCTTTAAAATTATACTGTGTTATGCTGATACTTTTTAACCAAGGGTAATTTAGACACCAACGGTTTATTTAGTTCAGAATATTACTTTAACTTTAGTACAGGATCAAAAAAGGGGACACGTTTTTTCAATCAATTTCCAATCTCACGTTTAAGGGTAAAAAAATTGGGTTTAAAAATTCATTAGTTTTTGTATGAAAACTTGTCTTTAATTTACGACAGGTTTAAAGTACTCAACAGAACAAACATTTTGATACCAATACTGCCTACGAAATGTACCCAGAGTTGCCATATTTTTTAATTACTTGAAATATAGTGAAAATGGCTCTTAGGCAATTAAAGAGTCATTGATTAAATTAAAGAGTCATTGCTATGCATTATTTTAAGCTTAATGCAGCTAAAACTCCTTAATAAAACACCAGATTTAATGTTACTCAAAACTCTTTTTTTTAATAACAAAAATACTTGAAAGTTTTGGGGCATTAATTGTGTACCATCGAATGTGTCTTCAACTCTTTTACTTTGAGGTGACACGGAAGGGATTCCGCGAAACCGTTAACCAGTCATGGAGGGACAGATTGGATTGCAGGATGTCTAGGTCGTTATGGCCCACATTGGACGCAGGGCAACCAATGTTATTTTGGGACTGGAGAGGGATGGTCTCAGGGCCCTTACGGAGTTCTTGACCGGTCATTGTTCTGTCAGGGCTTTCACAAGCAGATGGGACAGGGACATACCGGACTTTTGCAGGTTGTGCGAGGACGTTGAAGAACTGGAGACAGTTGAGCATATAATGTGCCAATGTCCAAGGTTGCAGATTCTCAGACAGAAAAGGCTAGGAGATAGATTTCGCGACGAACTTGGGTATGTCGCTGGATGCAATCCAGTAGATTTGCTGAGATTTGTCAGGGCTGTTTCTAGTAAGGGGACGATAGAAGCTTGTTCTGGGGAGTATCTATCCGTTTTTTCTAGATCTTTCTTTCTATCTTTCAGTCTATCTATCTGTCTATTCCTATTTTTTCTTACTTTTTCACTGAAGGGATTCACAATGGACCGTATTGGTCTCCGAGTGGAGATGTGCCCTTGGGCACATAACCCTTCCTAACCTAACCTACTTTGAATAGAACGAACTAAACCGAAAAAACGTAAAACGGGGTAATTTTTTACCCCACTTAGTAGCGCCTAAACATGAGATTGGGTAGTTAAATAAATAAAAAACACGGGTACCTTAAATTCTAATTCTCTACAACATATCCGCAGTTCATTAAGACCTGTAGATCCGGGTCGGAATACCTTCCTTGTGAGTCGAATTCCCCTTACTGAGGCTCAGATATTTAAATTAATTGAAAATAACTAAAATTTTATAAGTTAACAGAACAGTTAAGAATCAGTTAAAAACAAATAATTTGTTAATCATTTTAAAATAACCATTGCCATATTTAATAACAGCCGATATAAAAAGAAATGAAAACAGAGGCATTTAACTTTAAATACATTTCTTGATTTACGACCTTTTCTTCTTAAATCCTCTTCTTTACTAAATGTTTGTCCACAACTGCATATGCAAAGTTTTATATATAAATAATTTCGATCTAAAAAATAATGATTTACTAAATTTCATCAAATCTTTAACAAAAAAAAAAACTACCATTTTCCAAATTAATTATAATTTTTTTTTTTTTTTTTTTTTTGTATTATTAGTTTTGGACAAAATAATTGATAATTTAAAATTTTCGTATTTTGTGTTCACAGGGTTAAAGAAAAAGAATTTTATTTGACTGAAACATTAGTTGAAAGCAATTAATTCACAGTTGTTTCGAATTTTTTCAATTTTAACTGAGGAATTCTTTAACTGGGCAACTGAGATATTTTATCTGTGTAGGGATTATTTTCACTTTGCCAGATTTTACAATTTTTTAAGAAAATTATATTTTTCAAAAACACCTTTTCCTTCAAAAAGTCCGATTTATTCCAAATTAATAGCGAAGTTCTGTAAAACAATAGGCCTTGAATCGAGAGTTCGGCTTAATAAATATTAAAATATTTATGTTTCAAACAAATTTCACCCATAATAATAAACTGGGGTAGGAACTTCATGCACTAAAAAGGCGAGTTTTATAATATGCATGAAAAATATTCAAATATGTACTAAAAACTTAAAAAATAAGCCCTTAAAATTTTTTTTTGATAATTTGCTTAGAAACTATCAAAATTCCAGTTTAAGGTTTTGGAAAAGTACAGTGGATAGTGCTTGATTATAATCACTTAAAATAATATTTGTCAATATTTAATGTTTACTTGTCAATTAGAAAATACAATTTAGAGTGATCTTTTTACGAAAAACTATGAAATATGCAATAAAAATATGCCTTTAAAGCAAAATATATTTTTGCATATTTTGCATTTATTTCAAAATGTGCACAAATATGAACTAACAAATCTATGTATTTTAACGTAAATTCTTTGATTCACAAAAAACATGCATTTTCATGAACTTTGCTCTCCCTGATACTAAATTAATACAGCAATAAAAAGATTTATAGGAAAGTGCCTTAAAGGATTAATATTCAAAAGAAAAAAAAAATCATAAAATTAATACGAATCCTATTTCAAATCAAAAATATTATTAATCATTCTTTTGATTATTTTTACTAATAAAAGTGGTTTGCGAAACCATAGTGCATCGTATACACACATATTTCTATTGAACCTTTAATTTGTTTATTCGTTTGTCAAAAAAAAAAAAAAAAAAAAATAAATAAAAAATTTTAAATGCAAATTTTTAACAAACACTTGACAAAAGCAAGTACTTGTCAGTTTTGATAAAACACGTACTTTTATGTAAATGTTCTAAAATTATATACAGGGCGTTTCATAACTATAACGTCAAGTTTGTTTTCTAACTAATTATATCTTAAACTACTGAACCGACCGCATAGTTGTCTTCGGAAGATTTAACCACCTGTGCCTTATTTTTCGATTGATGGAACATACAAAGATGCTGTTATTTATCTGCACTAAAGAAAACAAAACTGTCCTTTAATGCAGATTTATTTTTACCCAACGTTTTTATCACTTACCGCTACATTTTAAAACTTTTTTAAAACGACGCACAGTGGTTTATCGTCATAGTAGAAATGGAAAAAAATAGAAGGAGTCATCGTAGAACATCCAAATTTTTTACAGATGCTTTTTTTATCATCATTAGGAAATATATGAAGAATAAAATATGTCCGCCCACTTTTACACCCACTCCCCATACAAGTGAAATATATAAATGGCAATATTTTCATTTGAATTTATGCTATTTCAACCGAATTCGGTATATATATGTTTTGTAGCAATTAAAATCAATGGCTAAAAAATTTACGAAATTCGCCCACAACCACGCCTACTTCCCATATAACAAAATTTTTTAATATGATGTATATCCCTTGTTATCAATGCTGCAATCCCTAAACTTCATAGGATTATTAAAAATAATATCATATCCAAATCTTCCATACACACCCCTCCTCTAATACCCCAACTTTCCCCATCAATTTTCTAAATAATTAGAAAATTAACATGTAACCTGGTTTTAAATCAAACACGCTTTTAATCCTAGTAATAATAAAAAAACATTAAAATGAAACATGTATATATAAAATTAATATTTTATTATAACAACAATTCCTTAACATCTTCAGGTAGATCTAATTCCTGCTTTTTTTGAACTTTTCGAAACTTATTTATAAAAGGATCCGAAGAAGCTAAAAGTAAGTGCATCACGTCTTCATTTGTTGATATCCTACTACATTTTCTGGCATGATACCTTCGATATTCACGATAATCGCGATTCCTCGCTTCCTGGGCTTCTTCTGATAACATTCCGATAGGTAAAATTGCTGCTGCTATTATTTTTCCTCCATGTATCAAGACTTTATGTACGGTCATTGGCATGTAGTACCAGCTATACAACCTAACATATAATTGGGCAGTGTTCGAACAATATTGCTGAAACTTATTCGGACATATATCAGCGTTGCTGTTAATAGTTATTAAAATTACTTTGAAACGATTAATAAGATTTTCATCTACACCCACAGCTTCAGCAGTAATTCTGGGATTTTCAAAAAACCTCCTTGATGTATTTCCATCATTGGTTGTACCCATTCCTTGTTTAACCATGTCAACATTTATTCCCAGGCTCAACTTTAATTTGCCTTGAATGATTTTTTTTGTTTGCTCCCTTATTTCCTTGGTTGCAGAGTTAGTTCTCCAAGCAGCAAAATCTTTATTATAAGCGATGTGCAGTATACACTCCATAAATTTTATGCGAGCATGTAATGGAGATACACCGAACTTAAGAGCTTCCTCACTTTCTGGATTCATTATTAAAATTTCCAAATTATTCATTTCGGAAGGCTTTGCTTTACATATATAGCATACCGCATTTGATGATGTTTGTGTTATTGTGTTAGCCACCTTTCCGTCAATCATTGCCAAAACCAAACTATGACTTACTTCGAAGAGCAAGCAGCAAACGTAATATAACGAGAGAATGCGTAATAAGCAATAAAAAGTAGCTTGTTTTCTATTTAAACGTTTACTAGACAAAGGCTAGCAAAAACTAGCAGCTGAATTTAACTTTATTGTTTAAATTAGACTTCAAGCTTTCATTTGGTATAAGGTAGAGCACCGCGCTCGACCGAGCACAAAAGTTCTAGTCCATCAAAGTTGAAGAAAATAATAATTTTTAGACTCCTAAGATGAAGCAAATTTTTGTCAAAAAAATTTTTTTTCTTTAATTTTTTTTTTTTTAATTTTCATCTTAAATACCTAAATTATGGGAAAATACACAACAACAATACGTATTTAAAGTCATTCCAAGAGTTTTTAGTTTCTTACTATTTTTTAGGATTTTCTTTCAAATGTTGTGTGTTAGACTTGGCACACTTTGAGGAAACGCCTACAAAAAAGTAATGAAAATATCGCCCTAGCATTTCAGATACATGATATTCAATATGTTTTTAATGTAATTAATAAATTTCATCATGAGCGGAAAACATGAAATTCAGTATTAATTTCAACTTTTCAACCACTGTGCGACGTTAGAATTATGAAACACTAGACAACTACATAATTTAATATATTCAACAACACTTAACAACAGCATCTTTGTATTTTCCATCAATCGAAGTAGAGTATTTAAATTTAATAAAGATTGACCCACGTATTCATAAAAATATTAAACAGCATTTAAAACACGTTTTTAGTTATAAGTCATTTTATGCCTTAAAACGAGTATTAGCTTTTTCACAAGGTTTAAAATATGTATTTTAAGATAATATTCGTTTATAAATGCAATTTTAAGGCTTAAAATGTGTTTTAACTAAATCTGACTTAAGATTTTTTATGAATACGGGCGTAAATGTGAATTTGTAAACTAACGGCGTTTTCATTTCTGACAAAAATGTCACATTTTGTTTGTGATTTGCCCTCAAATTTCCTTTTTGTGTTTTTTTCTAAAATAAGGTGAACACCCTGAGAGGGTGCCGTGTTTCTTTCTAAAAATGTTGCCATAAAAAAAGGCAAAAAGTGCAATTTTAGCGCCCTCAGGGTAGTGTGTTGGCTTTTGATGCATAAGGTCCTAGGTTCAAATCGTCATTGGACCACTATTTTTTTTTTTTTTTATTATAATTTAGGAGTTTTATTAATTTTTTTTTATGTTATAATATTTTATTTTTTCTGTTTGCAAGTATTTAATAATTTTTGACCTAAAATTGTTAAAAAAAACAAAATTATAATAAAAATTTAAAAAAATATATATAAAGCTAACTTAAAACTTAATTAAAAAAAAATAGTTATTAAAAAAAAATTCTTTCATGTTGGGTGAGATTCGAACCGGGACTGCCATAACAATATTGTATAAACACATATGTTTAAAGAAAGCAATATGTGATAAAATTATGTACTATTCTGTTTGTAAAAATTAAGCATTTTATTGGGGCGAGGGTGAAATGTTTGAAATGTTTGCACTTTAAAATGCAAAACTTTTTTCCAGAAAAGAAAACACCATAAGTGTATTTAATGATTATTACTGTGTGTGGTCAAATTGGCAATTTGAAATTGGAAACAAATAAACGTTCAGGTAGACTAACTAAAGCGAAAGACAAGGACACACATCTTAGGTAATTTTATATTGCAAAAAAGGTTGTTGAAGCGACTTCAACAGTTTTTAATTAATTTTTGCTAAATTTTCTATTTTCAATGAATTTATTCTTTTAAACATTATTGATGAGGTAGACGGCCATCCGCGCCAACTTCACCTCTCTTCTTTAAAGAATTTGTCTCTAAATCATAACTGTAAATTTATATTTTATTAGTATACCCATTTTGATACACTCATTGGTGTCAAAGTATAAGAGAACATGAAGTTCTGTTTTATTCTCTCTCTCTTGAGTTGATCTCATTATAAAACAACCACCACGGTTGTGTAGATTTAAGTTTGTAGATAAGAATTTATTATACTATTGATAATCAAGAAAGCCAAAGGCTTTCTAATAAAACCTCCCTATTTTTGTTGAATTTTAAATTCAAAGTTTTTTTATTTCTAAAAAACACCCTAAAGGTGGCTTAAGAAGATAAGCCTCCTTTACATTTTGGTCCTTCGAAGAGTCTTAGTGGAGCTAAGGCTGGAAAAAACCCAGTGGAATTTGTCCGCTTATTGGCTGAAGAAGTTGTTCACCCGGAAACAACAGCAGCATCAACAACAACAGAAGGAAGGTAAATTCAGTGCGCATCCCGGCCCACGAAAGAATCATCTCCCGGAAGTTGAAGTGCATCCCGGCACAATAACGAAGTTACCCCAGTGTGTCCAACAGGAAGTAACCCATCATCCAAGGGCATAAGATCGACACCATCATCATCATCAAAAAAGAAAAAAAAGATTGGTATGTACAGTGTCATTAATTATATTTAGTGCGAATAGGTAGAATTTTTTAGAAAAAGTGCCTTAAAAAATTAATTAAAATTACACACAATCATATCCAATCGAAATTTCAACCATAACCTCACTTTTCAAAAAAATCCCCCTAAAAGTACATAACGTACCACACATACCAACACTGGTTTGAAAGTACCAACACTGGTGAAGAAGAGAAAAACGCGGTATTTTTCTGACATGCGCAGTAGCATGTATGTATGTAAAGTTTACAATACGACATAACAACGTTTCAATTTAGTCAATTCCACCCGTTTCCCTATACATTTTCAATGCAAATAAGTGTTGTTAGTTTCACGACGAAGAAAAAAAAAAAAAGCTAGTAAACGTTTAACACACATAATTGCCGATAGATGATCGTGGAAAAAAATAGATGCTAAAAACAGTCAAATTAAAGCAAAATAAATAATTGTGTAAATTAAATAAAATAAATCGTGTAAATTTAATAAAATATTTTATTGAAATAAAGTTTAAATAAAAAGATAGTGACTTTAAAAATAAAAAAAGAAAGATAGTGACTTTAAAGGTAAAAAATTAAAGTGTAAGTGCTGTGTCGAAAAAATTTAATATGGAAAAAAAATCATATTCTTTTCAACCACTTCTGGAGAAAAAAGTGCCACAGCCACATAAAAAAAAACCTGCTGTAAAAGTGCCACAGCCACAAAAACATCAAAAACAGCAAAATCTAAAACTTTAATTTACAATTTTTTGCAAATTAAATAGCTGTAAAAATTACAACAGCTACAACAACAGCAATAGAAAAAAAAGAAGTCACTTTGAAGAAAAGTGCCGGTAGTCAACAAGTACCAACAACAAACGTAAAAGGAAAAAAACAAGAAGGGTACCCGGTGAAGATTTTTTTGCGGGGAAACGGTGAGTTTGGGAATTTTTATATTTTAATTAAAAAAAATTGTGATAATTTGGTGGAAGCAATTAAGAAAATTTTTGCAGTTCCAAAATTTTAAAAAGTGTTTGGTATTGTGTGTGTCATTAGGGTGGCATAATTTTTTTTATCTCGATTTTTTTTTTACAAAAAAAAATAAATATTGAAAAGTGTTTAAACCGAAATTTATACGAAATAAAATCGTGACGCGAGACAAGTTAGTGAAACATTTTATACAGGGTGCTACAACAGGCTCTCGATAATTTTCAAAAAAATTTTTATATATTTTTTTTACTACAAAATTTTGAAACGGAAGTTTATTTCGAAAGCAAAAATAAATTTTATTAAAATTTCTACTACAGAGTGCTATAAAAAGCTGTAGTCAAAAAAATTTTTTTGTGCGTCAAACCAGATTTTATTTAAAGTCAAACCGTGAATCTTGAGGAGATTACAACATTTTACAAAATTTTTTATTTTTTGTAAATCTTTGATGATAAAGGGTGGTGCAACAAGAAACCCTCAATATAAGGAAAACCTGTTTATTATCCTACCACGTAAAGTGGCCCGAGGAAAATTTTTATAAATTGTTAAATTTGCTAAAATTATCGGTGTATAACCAGAATTTTATTTTCCCCTTTTTATAAAAGGGTGACCCAGAAAAGCGGCTACATATTTTGAAAATATTTTTGATTGCTGAACTACACTTAGCCAAAATTGTTGGTTAACTAAAAATTTTTCTATATTGATATATTAAATAAAGGGTGATCCCATAAAAAAAAAAAAAATCTTATTTTTCTCGTTTTTCGGAAAGGGTGATACACAAAGCCCTCATATATTTTGAAATTGTTTACAATATTGATTGGAGAAAAGAGTGGGTATTTTTTTTGTGAATTTTAAGCACATATTCAATTGTTTTTAAAAATTTTTTTTATTGTTTACGAAAAAATCTTGAATTTTTTTTTTTTTGGTGAAGAATTAGTTGGAATTTTTTTTAAAAAAAAAAAGAAAGCGGTTGAATTTGGAAGCAGTATTACACTGAAAAAAAAAAAAAAAAAAATATTTGATAATTTTTTATGAAAATTAGTAGTGGTTGGAAAATTTTTTGATTGAAATTTTATAATTTTGCTTGGCAATTTTAATCCCAACGGGAAAAACGTACTTCAAGTACGAGGTCCTACCTTAAAAAATTATTTGAATTTTTTATCTCAAATATTTTATTGATTTTGAGATTGATAACTTTAAGTTAAAGTTAAAACCCCACGGGACAAATTTATTTGGAATCCTTAAAACAAAGTCTACTAAATTTCAAAAAGTTTTTATTTGAATTAGTCTCAAAATGGCTAAAAGGAAATGCAAACATAGCATTTTGCAGCTAACTGCCTTCATCACTAGTTTTGATGAAATTTCTCAGGATAGTTTCACAATTTCGTTGTTAGAGGTGAAAAAAGAGGAATTAGATAGAAGGTGGTCGAAAATGGTCTCTAGTTATGAAAGTTACATAGAAGGAGATGATAAGGTAAAAGAAGAAGATATTTACCAAGATGAGGTTTCAATTAAGTACGAAGAGGCTAGCGAACAATTTCAGGGTTTGAAGGCTAGAATTTTAGAGATGATCAAGGCTAAGTCAGCAGGTCAAGGAACAAATCAAGAGGTCGTTCGTCGTCCCGCTCTTAAATTACCCGCTGTAAAAATTCAGAATTTTGAAGGTGGTTTTAGCACCTGGCCTGCATTTAGGGACATGTTTATGGCAGCGATCGGAAACGAGCCATCAATAGCCCCAGCACACAAACTGTATTACCTGCTAGGCAATACGACTGGGGAGGCCCATCATATGATCAAAGATTATGATCTAGTAGATTCAAATTTCGATATCGCTTGGAATGCGTTAAAAAATCGCTATGAAAATAAAAGAATCTTGATTAATACCCAAATTGACAAAATCAAAGTCATTCGTACCCCTCCAACGGAAAATTTAAAATTTTTGAGAATTTTTCAAAATACGGTCAACGACTGTCTTTCAGTTATAGCATCATTTCGGATCGATATACCGAGTAATGACCCGTTTCTAATGAACCTTTGCGCTGCAAAATTACCGGAAGAAACTTCTCGGGCTTGGGAAGACTCTTTAGTTGATCATAAAGAGCTGCCTAGTTGGCAACAGCTCAGCAAATTTCTCACAAGTAGAATTGAAACTTTAGAGACTTTTGCCAATTTAAGAAAACCAGTCGGTAAAGAACATCATGATTCTAAACCACAAGTATTTTACTCCCACACTGAAACCGACAAAAAAGCATTCGGCTGCAAAAAATGTCGACAGAACCACCCGTTAAGACTTTGTAAATATTTCAAGTCGCTGTCAGTTAAGGACAGAATAACATTTGTTTATGCCAATAAATATTGCGCTAATTGTTTTTCGACAAGTCATTTTAAGTCAAAATGTCAAAGTGCAAATAGTTGTACCAGATGCAATCAGAGACATCATACTATGCTTCATATTGAAACCGATGAAAGGGTTAAAAGGGCATCAGCTCCTAAACCCACGCCGCAAAATTATCGTCGAGATAATGAAAGACCATCCGGGTCCGGCACTCAAAATAAAACGAACTCGTCAAATTCACAAGTATATACTGCACATGTAAATCAAAAGGAAACCGTTCACGTTAACTTATCTCAGCATAACGGGACTACTATTTTGCCCACAGTGCTAGTTCATGTGGAGCATTTAGGCGAAAAATTTACTATTAGAGCGATGATAGATTCAGGTTCTACAAGGAGTTTTGTATTAAAGAGTGTTCAACAAAGACTCTCTATACCATTGGAAAACCATCGCAGTGAAATATCAGGCTTTGGTGAGACAGTTGTAGGAAATTCTAAAGGAAGATGCAACGTCACAGTGAAATCAAGAATTTCAGATTTCTCGATAAAAATCAGAGCAATTGTGGTACCAACATTGGCTCATTTTATGCCTTCACGGCCTATTCCCATCCATAATCTAAGCGAAATCAAGGATTTAGTACTCGCAGACCCATACTTTTATAAACCTGCTTCAATTGATATGATAATCGGAAGCGATTATTTGCCTTTCATCAACTTAAAGGGCGTTAAAATGAACATTGGAAATTGCCTTGAAGCTAGAGAATCCCACTTTGGTTGGTATTTGTTAGGGCCTGAACCTGTTAACGACGTCCAAACTTTTCATACAATGGTTTCGCCATCCCGCGATCAGATTCTCCATGAAGATTTGAAAAAGTTTTGGGAATTAGAAGAGCCCGAAAAAAGCAATATTGAGTCCGACAGCGACATTATTTGCGAAAAGTACTTTCAACGTACCACAAGCCGACAATCTGACGGCAGATATATAGTTCGCCTCCCATTTAAAGAGCAGTTTCCGACTGAAATTTTTTTGGGCCCCTCCAGAAATATGGCACTCGCGCAGTACCACAGAATGGAGAAAACTTTGGGAAAAACTCCTGATTTAAAGTCCCAGTACACAGAAGTTCTCCAAGAGTATTTAGACTTGGATCACATGGAACAAGTTGTACACTTTGAGCCCAAAGCTGAAAAATATTCATCATTTTTTCTCCCACATCACGCAGTGGTCAAACCAGAAAGCAAAACCACAAAAGTACGAGTGGTATTCAACGCCTCAAAAAAGACGGCAAGTGGTTTCTCGCTTAATGATGTTTTGTATCAAGGTCCAACCCTTCAAAATGATTTGATGCAGCTTGTGCTAAGATGGCGCAACTATAGGTTTGTTTTCACCGGAGATATACAAAAGATGTATCGCCAAATCTTGGTCCATGAAGCGGACCGTCCCTATCAACAGATTTTGTTTCGCAGCGAAGCTGATGGTAACGTGAACTCGTTTCAACTAAAAACTGTCACGTTTGGCGTAAATTGCGCCCCCTTTTTGGCGATAAGAACCCTATTGCAGTTAAGTAGTGATTGCAAAAATTTGTACCCCAAGGCATCCGCCATTTTGAAAAATGAAGTCTACGTTGATGACATCCTGTCTGGTGGACACACAATTGAAGAAGCCAAGCTCAAACAGAGTGAGCTTACAAAGGCCCTAAAATCGGCTGGATTCCCGTTAAAAAAGATGACAGCAAATAATAAGTTGCTGCTCGAAAATTTGCCCCGGGAGGATCTTCTAGATGAAGATTTTTTGAAATTTGACCATTCCAGTACGATTAAAACTCTTGGAATTCGATGGAATGCTTTATCGGATTCATTCTACTATGTTGTGGAACCCATTGAAATTGTTGCATCTACTACAAAAAGAAGAATTTTGTCAGTGATAGCAAGATTGTTTGACCCTCTAGGTTGGTTAGGCCCAGTCGTGATAGTTGCAGAAACTCTTATGCAAGAATTATGGGAAGGAAAGTCTGACTGGGACGAAGGGGTGCCTACACCCATACTGATAAAATGGAATTCATTTATAAAGAACTTGCCATTTATCTCCAGCATTAAAATTCCTAGATGGGTAGATTTCTCCCCACAGTATCGCATCCAGATACACGGCTTCTGTGACGCCTCAGAGAAGGCATACTGCGGTTCTGTATATATCAGAACAGAAAGTCCAGAAGGCCAATTTAATAGTCATTTGCTAGTTGCAAAAACTAAAGTAGCCCCTATAAAGCGGACTACTATACCCAAGCTCGAACTTTGCGGAGCTTTATTACTTGCTAAGCTAACCCGAAGCTTAGTCGCGAACTGCCAGTTCAACTATGAATTGTTCTTGTGGACAGATTCATCAATAGTACTGGGTTGGTTACAGAAACCCCCAAATACCCTAAAGACATTTGTCGCAAATCGTGTGACGCAAATTATTAGCATCGCCAGCACCTCCCACTGGAAGCATGTGAAAACTGAGGAAAATCCTGCAGATATGGGCACGAGAGGTTGCTCCCCGCAGGAACTGGCAGAAAACCAACTTTGGTGGCACGGGCCATCCTGGCTGAAACGTCCCACAGCACAATGGCCGATCCCGCGGACTTTTGATCCAATAGACTTGGAGACCAAAAAGTCTGCAAACTTCCACCTGGAGGTACAAAGTACAGATGTACTAGAAGAATTCTCTTCATTTGAAAGGGCGTTACGGGTACTCAGCTACCGACTTCGCTTTATAAACCGCGTCCTTAAAAAACCCTTTTCAACCGAAAAGTTCATCACGGCTCAAGAAATCAGCTCTATGAAAAACCGACTCATTTCGTTGGCTCAAAAATCATATTTCAACAAAGAGTACGAATGCTTAAAGGAAAAGAAACCTTTAAGTCGAAGAAGCAGACTGCTCACCTTGACTCCATTTATTGATAAAAACGACCTTCTACGGGTTGGTGGCAGATTAAACAACTCAGGTTTAAGCTACGAAGAACGTCATCCAATTATTATCCCAGAAAGTTCTCGACTGGCAAAACTTCTCGTCGATTTTACACATCGCATTCTGCTGCACTCTGAACACCATATAATGTTACGAGCGATCCGGCAAGGATTTTACATCCCAAGATTACGAAACTTGGTACGAAAATGTATTCGTGAATGCAAGGCGTGCACGGTCTACAAACATAAGTTCCAGCACCAAATCATGGCCGCTCTCCCACCAGAACGAGTAAACTTTTCCCTACCCTTTACATACACCGGAGTCGATTTTGCAGGTCCTTTCAACATAAAGGCTTCGACTTTGCGAAACGCCAAAATTCTGAAAGGATATGCAGCTGTTTTCGTTTGCTTTTCTACCCGAGCCGTCCATTTAGAAACTTGTTCCGACCTCTCAACCGATGCCTTTTTAGCCTGCTTCGACAGATTTATTGGGCGTAGAGGTCTCCCGAAGACCATGTTTTCCGACAACGGTCGAAATTTCCTCGGCGCAAGTTACGCGCTACTGAAAAGCCATAACAGCTTCCTCCAGTCAGCAGAAAAGAGGCTGATCGAAAAATACACCACTCTTGGCTTCACCTGGTCCTTCATACCGCCGTATGCACCCCACATGGGTGGCCTCTGGGAAGCCGCCGTGAAAAGTATGAAGTCCCACCTCAAAAAGGTAACTTGTAATCTCTCTTTTACCTTTGAAGAGTTTACAACTCTTCTTGTTCGAATTGAGGCAGTGTTAAATTCAAGACCACTGTCACCTTTAACGGAAACCCCGAACGAAATTTTACCACTGACTCCAGGTCATTTGCTTCGAGGAGCTGCGATCACCGCTCTTCCAGAAGCCCCTGCGGAACCTCCACTTGAGAACTTGCCGTATTTAAAACGTTGGGAACGATTAAAGGCGCTACAACACATTTTTGCACGAAGGTGGAAAACCGAGTATATAACCGAGCTACAACGCCGATTCAAATGGCAAAAGGAACGTGACAACCTCAAACAAAATGACATCGTCATCGTCAAAGAAGACTTTTTACCACCCACCGAGTGGCTCCTTGGTCGCATTACTAAAGTCATATACGGACGCGATAGCAAAATCAGAGTTGCGGAAGTACGCACAAAAAATGGTAATATCCTACGACCTGTTGTCAAACTATGTTTGCTACCCACTAATGATACTCAAAACCAAAACCCACCAATTAATCTACCAAATCCCCAATAATTAAGTAAACAAATAGACAAAATTCGCACTAGGTATTTTTTCTAACACTGCATATATTTCGTTCTTTTCTTTTCTTGTTTTCTTCTCTGTATATTTAGATGAGAGAACGCCCACTATGCCACATATGCCAACGTCAACGCCGCCAGCTCGTTCATAATCAGAAAGGTGGCTCAAGAGTTGCCGGAATTAACACCAGTTACAAGCCATGATGGAAAGATATGTGGTCGATTCATTATGGAACCATGGTTTACCCACGACGAGCGAGAGTCCTTCATGATGGACTTACTTCTCTGCGAGCGTCTGGGGTTCGTGGCACCCCCCTCATTGAAAGATGAACCCCTAAGCCACCACTTTGCCAATTACTCCCCGTTGGCTCATCCTCTCTTCCATGCATATCGGGAAATTGAAAATATGTAGCGGACAGAATCCTATTGCCAAACATTCAACAACCAGCTGCTGACCTGCCCCGTATCCAGCAGTCCACATTTGGGTGAATAATATCCGGGCCTTGGAAGAGATGTTCTTGCCATTTTCCGGCGGGAGCATGTTGAAGCGACTTCAACAGTTTTTAATTAATTTTTGCTAAATTTTCTATTTTCAATGAATTTATTCTTTTAAACATTATTGATGAGGTAGACGGCCATCCGCGCCAACTTCACCTCTCTTCTTTAAAGAATTTGTCTCTAAATCATAACTGTAAATTTATATTTTATTAGTATACCCATTTTGATACACTCATTGGTGTCAAAGTATAAGAGAACATGAAGTTCTGTTTTATTCTCTCTCTCTTGAGTTGATCTCATTATAAAACAACCACCACGGTTGTGTAGATTTAAGTTTGTAGATAAGAATTTATTATACTATTGATAATCAAGAAAGCCAAAGGCTTTCTAATAAAACCTCCCCACATTTGTTTAAATTTAAAATATTAAATTTAAAAGTTTTTTTATTTCTAAAAAAACACCCTAAAGTTGGCTTAAGAAGATAAGCCTACTTTACAGAGCCCTAACCACTATTAATTCGTACACCAAGAATTTTTGTGTAAATGCAGCGTTCAAGTCTACATTTTTTACGAAACAATATTAACTACACCATACATTTTGTATCTTCTGAAAGATTATTTTATTGGTTTTAAATTCAAAGAAAAATAACTTCACATATTATTAGATTTTTTTTAAAGAAT
Organism: Delia radicum; assembly: GCA_021234595.1. Lineage (NCBI taxonomy): Eukaryota > Metazoa > Arthropoda > Insecta > Diptera > Anthomyiidae > Delia > Delia radicum. Next base: position 139,288,784 of record CM037855.1, read on the forward strand.
TAAATAAAACGAAAGTTCGTTATTTTTTGTAAAAAAAATTTGACCGCTATTAATTCATACAGGTGAAAATTTTATTGTCTAAAACTGTGTAACGCCCCTTTGTTTTTTAAAACAGCTTCTACTCGCCGTGGCAATGTATTTATCAAGTTTTGACAATCTTCAGGGGTTATTGAGTCCCAAATTTCCTGAATTTTGGCTCTCAATCCGTTAAGCGTACGCTGTGGGTCATTTCGCAACTTCCTTTTCATAATTGCCGACGGGTTTTCCATTTTGTTGAAGTTTGGGCTAGATGATGGCCAACCCAGAACATCAATTCCATTTTCTTGAAGTCATTTTATTGCTGTGTGCGAAGATGCGCCGTCTTGTTGAAATACATATTCGCCACAGTCGCTAAGCTTTGGTACTGACGGAATTACATTTTCTTGCAATATATTGATATATTTTCCACATTTACGATTCCATTAATGAAGTGAAGCTGACCGACACCCTTTGAGGACATACAGCTCCACACCATAAGGCTAGCTGGAAACTTAACGGTAGGCTTTAAACAGTCTTTATTATATGCCTCTGTGCTTTTGCGAATCAACGTTTTTCTGGCATCCATTTCCATTTTTATAGTTGTTTCCAGCTGAATTGTACACTGAACGAATTAATAATGGTCAAATTAATATTTACAAATAATAAACTACTTCAGTTTAATTTGCGTATTCAAAATATTTTTTATGAAATGTGAATACATTTTTTAATTAATATCAAGAACACAAAATCAACTTTCAGAAAAGTTCAACTTTGTTAGCGTAGTTAACATTATTTCATTATAAAAGTGGCCATTTGTGTTTTTCTGTGAAACAATATTTGGTGTACGAATTAATAGTGGTTAGGGCACGTATATTGATATTTTTTCCTTTCTTTTCTATAATTATCTAAGGTTAAAAGATGCCAACTTTTAGACAACTATTGATGTGAGAGTTGAACAATAATTTTGTTAATGTTATACATACACTCAAAAAAATAAATTAGTAAAACGTCTTGTAAATCAAGTATACTATTTCTCAGCAAAATTTTTAGCTGAAATTGTGTTTTCAGCTAAAATTTAAGTTATACTTATATATCACTTAACAGTTTTGAACTAATGTTTTACTAATATTTTACTAACGTTTTACTAATTTATTTTGCTAAAAAAAAAATGAGCTAATAAGCACATTTATAGTGTGGACAAAAACCAGATTGAAAGATATACGCAGCATGAAGTAGATTTCGCAGCATGTCATGATGTAGAAGAGACTAGAAAAATTATACTAAAAAGTACAACTCTTGTAAGACATATAAAAAAATCAACCATGGAACATTTTTGTATATGTTTTTCATACAAAAGGACGCCAACAATGTGTATCCATATAAATTGTTGATATAATAAACTCTAATATTGTGTAGATTCCGGCTTGTCAAAGAAATTGGTTATTAATTAAATCAAAGACAAAATAAAATATTGAAATTCAATAAAAATAAAATGTGTATTTGTAAACAAAATTTTTTGAGTGTTTTTCAGCCTACTAATATTCAGGAAAAAAATTCATTAATTTTAGCAAGTATTTTTTAATTTTTAATCAACTGAATGGTAGCAAAGCTTTTGATGAATTCATTAATTTTATTGCTAATAAGATTTTGCTGACATTAGCAATTTTAATATTTTGCTGACTCAGAAATATTTTTGCTGACTTACTGACTTTTTTAGTGTAATTATTTATATGTATTTTTAGATACTACATTTGCTTATGTGCGCTCCGTTAGGCTAGTTGGTAGCGTGCTGGCTTATCAGAGCTAGAGCTCGGTTAGGGTAATAGTACACTCAAAAAAAAAAGTTTGTAAAGTCAGCAAAAAATTTTGCTGAGTCAGCAAAATTTTAGTCAGGAGGATGCTTGCAAAAAAGTTGCTAATGTCAGCAAATCTTTTGCTGAAAATCAGCGAGCTGATTTTTAGCAACAAAATTTGTAGATTCAGCAAAAGTTTTGCTAACACTTAGTGGATAAGATATAAAAATGCCTTGCTAAAAATTAATAAATTTTTTGCTGAATTTTAGTGGACTGAAAAAAAACGCAAAAAATTGTAAAAACAATTGTAATTTAGTTAATATATTTGCTGAAAATCATAAAACATATTTTTGTGATTCTTTTAAAAATAATCTACAATAATTACGAAATATAAAAACTTTCATTTTCCCACATTGATGACATGAATTAATTTAATATCTGAAAATATATAGAAATAAATATACAGTGTTGGAAAAAATAATAGAAACGAGAGATTTTTTTTCAATTTTTTAAGTTTATTAGCCAAGTCTTAGTTTTGTTAAAAAAAATGTATATGCAGTTTTGTTATTAAGACATACAAAACAAAAAAAAAATTAATCATAATCCGCTTGATTTATTATATAATAAATTATGGTTGTTACAATGTAAAAAGTGATTAGTTTTACTGGAAAAAATAATAGAAACGTGTTAAATTATTAAGTTTTTGGAGGTACAATTGTTTGATTTTTGTTTACAAATTATGTTATTTTAATATTTTGTTGCTCCACCTTTGTTTTTTACAACTTCATTGCATCTGCGGCTCATGGAATTTACCAATTTTTTACAAATATCCTTGTCAATAGAAAACCACTCTTCCTGGATTTTTTTCCACAATTCGTCCTTATTTTTGGGACTGAAGCCCGCTATTTTCCTCTTGAGCACTCCCCAAAGATGTTCTATGGGATTAAGGTCTGGTGACTGCGAAGGCCATTCCATAAGAGGTACCTGGTTGACTGCAAACCAATCCTTTGCCAATTTTGAGGAGTGCTTCGGATCATTGTCCTGCTGAAACTCCCATCTCAAGGGCATCTCTTCCTCAGCAAATGGAAGCATTGTGCTTTGCAATATATTTACATAGTCCGGGGCGCACATTTTGTTCTTAATCCAATATATTGGACCAACACCAGAGGAGGAGAAACACCCCCATATCATGATGGATCCACCGCCGTGTTTCACTGTCTTTTTGGTGTATTTTGGATCATATGCCGTATTGTCTGGGCGCCTTACATAGTGTTTACCATCAGATCCAAACAAATTGATCTTTGTTTCATCTGACCACAGCACGTTTGCCCAGTTTTCCCGTAATAAATGCTTATGAGCAAAGTCCAGTCGTTTTTTGATATTTTTCTTGCTCAGTAGGGGTACTTTTCTTGCGCTGCGTGCTTTCAATCCTTGCTCCGAAAGCCTATTTCGCACTGTTCTGCTACCTACTGGTGCTTCCATCTCATTTGCTAGCTTCGTCGATGAAAAAAACGGGTTTTTTTTTGCGAGTCGTATTAAACTTTTGTCCCACCTATTGCTTGTTGCACGCTTTCTTCCCCTGGTTTCCGTTTTTGGAACAAACTTTAAAGCAGAGAAAACTTTTTTTTTAGAGCACTCCATTATTTGAGCAATTTCGGACATGGTCTTTCCTTCTGCCCTCAACTTTTCAATCGTTGTCCTCTCTGGAACAGTACAATGTACACCACGACCCATTCTTTTAAAGATTATACAAAAATATTGTGTAAGTGCACATATTGCAATAATTTCTTATTAAATTTATTTTATTTGTGGAAACTTACCTGAATTAACTATTAAAATGATATCAAATTTAAAATTTTCGGACAATATGTATTGCGTTTCTATTTTTTTTTCCAACCACAATACCGTCTCTAAGCGATCAACGACAGATAAAACTAATATTTTTGGATAAACAAGTGCAAAAGTTATACAAAAACAAAATCCCGTTATCATTCTTTGTATTTCTTTTACACTTTCCCATATTGTAGTATATAAACGTTTACCGTTACTCTTAAGAAACATTTTGCTATGTCGTTTCTATTATATTTTCCAACACTGTATATAACATAACAAACATTTTCTATCAACTACTTACATCAATGGTTGTCTAAATGATGCTTTCTTTTAAAGGACGCAACTGCCGAAGACAATTATAGAAACGAAACGAAAAAATAAACAAAAACAAAGCAAACAAAACAAAAAAAACAACCCTTTTTTTTGCAATAAGAAAAAGGAACCATAAAAATCTACCTAATATGTGTGTCTTTGTCTTTCGCTTTACTCTGTCTACATGTCTGTATATGTTTGTTTGCAATTTGACCACACTAGATTTTTAATCTATAAACATTTAGATTAGAAATACATATTAAATTTAAATATTTTAGTTTGTCTTTTATTTAATTAAAAGACAATTATTTTCACAAGCCGGTGACAACGCAAAATTTAAGTTGTTTTAATCCTCAATTTTGTTTTATGTATGAAAAACAGATACAAAAGTCTTCCATGGTTGATTTTTTTTATATGTATTATTAGAGTTGTACTTTTTAGTATCATTTTCCTCTACTCTACTACATATTGGCATGCCGCGACATCTGCTTCATTCTGCGTATATCTTTTAATCTGGTTGTCGTCAACACTATTAATGTGCTTATCAGCACAATTTTTTTTAGCTAAATTAATTAGCAAAACATTAGTATATTAGTAAAGCATTAGTATAAAACAGTTAAGTGCTGAATAAGTATAACAAAAATTTTAGCTGAAAACACGATTTTAGCAAAAAAATTTTGCTAAAATATAGTATACCTGATTTACAAGACGTTTTACTAACTTTTGTACTAACTTATTTTTTTGAGTGTATATAATTTGTAATTATATGATTATTAATTAATAAAACAAAACAAAAAACCATTTGCTTATGTCGTGAATATGGCAGTATGGACATTTTTATATTATCTAACTTATTGTAAATTATTTTTAAAAGAATCACAAAAATTTGTTAAGGTTGTTTAGCAAATAAATTTACTAGTTTATTTTTTTTAAAAATATTTTGAGTTTTCTTCAGTCTACTAATATTCAGCAAACATTTTTTTTTTTACTTTCAGCAAGGTTTCTTTAAGTTTTAATCAACACTAACTCCTAGCAAAACTTTAGCTGAATCTACTAAAGTTGTTGCTAAAAATCGGTTCGCACCAATATATTCAACGACACTTAACAACAGCAACTTTTTATGTTGCATCAATCGAATAATAAGACACAGGTGAGTAAAACCTCCAAAGACACCTAAGCGATCCGTTCAGTAGTTTAAGAAATAATAAGAAATATTGACGCTATAGCTATGAAACACTCTGTATACGGTAGATTTTCTTTTCACGAAATCTGCCATCAGAATAAAATATTAAAATAACATTTAAGAATTTACGTGTTTTCTAAAATATCTTTAACCCTTTAAGATCATATCAGCATATGCATAAAGTTCCTTATTTTTCAAGTTTAAAGGAAAATAATTTAAAAAGTATTTCCTCAATATTTTATGAAATATAATTTAGTTGAAAATATAATAGAACTTTTTTTTACATCTAAAAATCTATTACTTGTTATTGCAAATATTCGTAATTTTATGAGAAAACATCAAATCTCTGAATCGTGAGTTTGGTTCTCAAATGTTTAACAATACTTTGAAATCTCTTCAGTGATTTCTTGTTGAAAACTTCGTTTATAAATATAAATATAAATGTATTTTGTATTTATTTATTATATATGTAACATGTTGATGTATGTGTAACATACATACATACATTTATAATAAACCTTCAAGACAAAGTACTGAAACCTCAAAACAATGGCATCAACAAAAAAAAAAGAAAACTCAATCAGTGCTGCCAACTTTGATGATTTGTCACCATTTTGACGATTTTTGAAGTGAAATATGATAAAATGACGATTTTACAAAATTTATTGTATGGAAAATTACGATTTTTAAAAATTTGGATATTTTGAAAGTTTTTTGTTAAACAATTTCAAAATTGGAATTTTTAAAGCATATAAATCATCTCAGCTTCGAAATTATTAAAAAAGAGTCATTTTTGATGCTTTGATTCCAGCTTAAAAATGTTTTTTTTAAAAGCCATTATTTATAAGCCCAAATTGTGTAAAAGCTTATATCATCAAAACAAGTTGTAAGAATCGATATTTTTTATAACTCTTTTTTTCTGCTCAGTGTGTATTGTACGGTTTGTGCTTGAAACTAGGAGCGTTAGTAAAGAAGCTGTAACAAGGGGAAATATCGTGGTGCAATTATTACAAATAAAGTGATGAAGTAAATGAAGTTTTGTTTTCTTTTTTTTTTTATATTGAAATATAAGGATTTTTAGAACTGCCTATTTTTCGGCGAATCCTATTTATTTTTACAATATTTTACGATTTTTCAACAAAATGGGTTGGCAGCACCGAGCTCCAGCGTAATACAAAGTATTAGAGAATATTAAATGAACGATTTTTGCCATTCTTTTGTTACTTGTTGTACGCTTATACTCTTGTATTGTATAAGAAGTATATTAGTACAAGAGAAAATAAGAATAGAATATCAAGTATTTGACATTGATTTTGATATACATTAGAACTGTTTCTGTACATGTTTAAACCGTCAAACAGACAGACTAAAAAAGCACATACATATCGTCAGCGTATTAATGGTTTGACCCTTTGGACAAAGAGCTCACCCAGAAAAGGGTCTCAGTTGTGGCCTCCGAATTTGTTGCCAATTAAATTATATAAATTATATTTTTAGTCGTGAAAGCTAATATTCAGTTGTCTCATTCAATATTATATTCCACTTCAATATTATTACATTCCACAACATTTTATTGAAATTTAAAAACTTTTTTTTTAAGTATTGAACCATGGCCTTCAGATTAATAGTTCGATTACACCACAAACATTTATAAATGTTGAGTGCAAAATTCGAATTTAAATATTTTGTTAGGAAAACAAATTTATTAAATCATTTGAGAGTTATTTTAATCACTTGATCTGTCAAATGAATAAAAATGCATTTAAACACCCTTTAACACAAACACTACAAATAAATATATTAACGATAATATAACCAATTGAGCAATAGTATCATCTCCGGTAGAATAAAAACACTGATAGCACCGCGTAATTTTTTTTAAATAATTTTATTTTTATTCCCAGTAAAATAGTAAATTCCAAATAACATGTTGCAGAACAACTTATACTACGTTTCCACTGAACTTGTTTTGGGCGTGTTTTGAAAACATGTACAAAACATGTTTTCCTCAAAACACGTAAGTGGAAACATATTATTATACAGTATTACAATACGTTCTTATTTATGTTCTACTGCCGATAGTTTTTGTATGGAGTTTGTCCTATTCACAACAGTTTCTTTACCTCTAAACAAGAACAGGTTGTTTTAGAACTGTTTCAAGAACCATTTATAGAACTGGTTCAGGGAAAGTAAAGCCTTACATTTTGACTCCCATTTTGACAGTTCAGAACCAGTTTTATGCAACCGGTGGTAAAATAAGCGATTCTGGAATAGATTTAGAGTTCTAAAAGAAATTGCCAGTTCTAAAAGAAATTGCTGGGCTGTTAAAAATTAATAAAATCGCACAAATACACAAATAAAAACATATTTCCATAAAAGAAATTGCTGGGTTGTTAAAAATTAATAAAATCGCACAAATACACAAATAAAAACATATTTCCATCAAAAATTTTTCCTTAAAATTTAAAAAGTTTACATTAAAATAAATTTTTTTTTTTTCAAGTGATAACGTAAAACTCAATTACAAAATCGTAGGGATTTATGAAAGATGACTAGTCCCCGGTGAGTGAAGTGAAGTGTAAGTGATGCGATGTGATGTAATGTAATGTACTGAACGTGATTAACAAAATTAGGATATTAGTATATTTTCAAACAAAAAATTAATTTTTTTTTATAATTTATATTTTCAACTGGTTTTAAAACAGTTTAAAATTCAGAACACACTACTAACAATACAAAAAACGTGATTTATTTAAGTTAGTTTGCAAAATGCATCCAAATTTGCATTGAATCAAAAATGTATATTTTGGACAGATAAACCTGAGTGAGAACAATGCATCTATAAATTGCATTTGCACCAAAAAATTCATTTTTTTGTTTTTAAATGTATCTTTTTTTATTCCATAAGCGTAAAACAACAAATCGAATGCTTTTGAAAATAGAGTTCTTCAAAATAACATACTTTTCGGATTTTTTTTGAAAAATAAAACCGTGAAAACATGGCAAGGTTTTAAAAAATTTTAAAAATGTAATATTAATATGTCTCTAATGGACTCCACACTCATAATACTCCATGCTAAAAATACGAAAATAATGTCAAAACAACAAAAAATTTCGTAAAATGAACAAATATTGGTTTATTTTACAAAAGTTTTTGTTATTTTGACATTTATTGGTATTTTTATGCATGGATAATTATCAGTGCATTAAGTACGCATGTGAAGAAATTGATTAAATTTGAGGACGCTCGGTCAATTTCGATGTGATGTATCGAATAACTCCTGATATAATGCATTCCTAAATCCTTTTTTTTTAAATGGTCTGTGGGTCAAACCAATAATATGCTGACGATATGTAAGGTTATTGTGTTATCTTTTTTTTAAATGGTCTGTGGGTCAAACCAATAATAAGCTGACGATATGTAAGTTTATTGTGTTTGACATCTTCAATATGACGTTAGCATAATACAAAACTAGTCTACAATGCTACTTTTTATTCTTGTATTTGTTGATATGCAATTGACATTATAATGAAAAGTCCTTAGAAAATGGACAGAGTTCATTTCAGTGTGTGTGTGTATGTGTGTGTGCAAATAATTTTTTAAGATTGTTGTCATTCATATTTTGAATTTCATTTCAATTTGATATTCATCATACGTTTCTTACTACTTGTACTCTAATTGTATAATAATCATACGCACTGTAGTACCACTAACCACTACTACTAAGCACTTCTAACAATTTCATATAAATCATACGCCGTGTGGCACTATACAATTTAAAAATGAATCATACGTTCTACTATAAGTATCACATGAATTGTATGATAATTTTACATTGTATACAGTGTTACCATATTGCCAGTTTTAACTGTTTTTTCCAGTTTTTTAGGATACGTAACAGTTTTCCAGTTTTTCATGAAAAAAAAAAACAGTTTTTGTTTAATTTCAGCCTTTTTTCCAGTTTTTCCAGTTTTTTAACAGTTTACCTGCTCGATTTACTTTCTTTTACTTGAATTTATAAATTTAATACAAAAGTCGCACAAAATGTTTCAATAAAAAATAAACTACGCATTGAATGCAACTGTGTAGTAAGTTTCAATTCCCTTTTTAGCATTTGTTTGTGTTAAAATTTTGTGGAATCAAACGAAATGAAAATCAAATTTAATCAAAAAATGTATAACTGATATTTTTATGTAATTAAGTAAGATCTCAAAATGTGATGAATTATTTTGTTTTTTTATGGTTTTGTAGCTATTTTTTGCTATATGTTAAATAATTAATATAAATATAAATGTTTTTTTATATTATATTTTTTTTTTACTTTAAACAAGTACACAGAAAAAAAAAACATATTATTCCTATTGTTAATTAAAATGTAGTTTTTTAACAGAGCACAACTTGTGATCTGTAATAACATAAATTTGAAAATATTTTTTTTTTTTGTTAGTATAATTAAAAGTTAGTCTACAACAAAAAATATTTTTTTCTGTGTATATAAATATGTTATGTGTTTAATGTGTTTTATGTTGTTTTATGTTTAAATAAAATGCAATTGAATTCAAAATGCACATAATAACGGTTTTTTCTACTGTTTTTTATTTAAAAAAAAAAACAGTTTTTTCTTAAAAACACAGTTTTTTCTTACAGTTTTTTGAAAAAAATACATGGCAACACTGATTGTATATTAAACAATTTATGCTAGTGCTCCTAAATTCGGTTAATTTTCAATACTCGATTCTACTTGATATTTTTAATTCGGATACGCGATAATACTTCATACTTTTAACGGTTTTAAATTTAAAATTCACTTTAATTTTTTATGAAAATTTTAACTTTTTATTGAAAATTTAAATTTTAAAAATATATTTTTTAAGTTTTTCTTACAAACTGTTAAGGCTCGATTTCTGTTAAACTTTAATAAACAGTTAAATTGAAAATTTATATGGGAAACAACAACAACTGTGTCAGTCCCAGATAGTAGCTAAAGGGGCATTCAGTAATCGGACCTAAATGTTTTTTTTTAAATTTTTCCTCTTTTTTCTTTAAACTTTTCACCTTTAATTTTTTCTTCTAACAGATTTGTATTTTAATGCTAATTATTTCAGCGGAGCCGCACTAATGTATGCAATTAAATAAGTTTTCATTAAAAGTTTTTGGTTTTGGTTTTTATGAGTTAAATATTCTGTTTAGGTTTTATTTAAACACATTTTGGTATGTAATTTTAGTTTTGAAACTAATTTTCCTACTTAATTTTAGGTAGAACACATACAAGATTTATTTTTATCAGGGACCGGAAGTTATGCAAATGCATGTATTTTTTTTTTTGTCCTTAAGTCTGATAACAGGGTAAACAAAATATATTTGCGAACCAATGAGTTTATGTTAAAATGGCATCGATTTGTTTGTGCATATTTTGCTATAAGTGCATATTTTTGCATATTTCGTTTAAAATGCATATTGTTATTGCGTATTTTTCTTTATTTAGCTTTAAATGATCAAATAATATCAGTTTTGATACTATTTGATCAACGAGCATTTAAAATAAAGAGGATCGAAGCTACTCAAGCCATTTTGAGTATTGTCTAACATTAAATTTGCAAACTGTGATTATGCGATACAGGTTTTAGTGTATAAATGCATATTTTTTAATACAAATAATAAAAATATTGTTTTAATTGTGTGTAACGTGTGCAGAGAATTATTAAACAATTCAAAGTAACTTTAAAATTGAAGTAAAATTAAAAAAAAAAACATGAAAATTATTAAATAAAAAAGTATAAGTGCATATTTTAAGATTTTTATTGCATATTATATGCGCCTTAAATACTCTTTTTGAGTGCATCAAGTTCCTGTCCCTGATTATTATTATATGTGATCAGTGTTGCCATGTATTTTTTTCAAAAAACTGTAAGAAAAAACTGTTTTTTTTAAGAAAAAACGGTTTTTTTTTTTTAAATAAAAAACAGTAGAAAAAACAGTTAATATGTGCATTTTGAATTCAATTGCATTTTATTTAAACATAAAAGAACATAAAAAACATTAAACACATAACATATTTATATACACAGAAAATAAATATTTTTTGTTGTAGAGTAACTTTTAATTATACTAACAAAAAAAAATATTTTCAAATTTATGTTATTACAGATCACAAGTTGTGCTCTGTTAAAAAACTACATTTTAATTAACAATAGGAATAATATGTTTTTTTTTTCTGTGTACTTGTTTAAAGTAAAAAAAAATATAATATAAAAAAACATTTATATTTATATTAATTATTTAACATATAGCAAAAAATAGCTACAAAACCATAAAAAAAAAACAAAATAATTCATTACATTTTGAGATCTTACTTAATTACATAAAAATATCAGTTATACATTTTTTGATTAAATTTGATTTTCATTTCGTTTGATTTCACAAAATTTTAACACAAAGAAATGCTAAAAAGGGAATTGAAACTTACTACACAGTTGCATTCAATGCGTAGTATATTTTTTATTAAAACATTTTGTGCGACTTTTGTATTAAATTTATAAATTCAAGTAAAAGAAAGTAAATCGAGCAGGTAAACTGTTAAAAACTGGAAAAACTGGAAAAAACTGGAAAAACTGGAAAAAAAAGGCTGAAATTAAACAAAAACTGTTTTTTTTTCATGAAAAACTGGAAAACTGTTACGTATCCTAAAAAATTGGAAAAAACAGTTAAAACTGGCAATATGGTAACACTGTATGTGATGAGGGTACACCACTCATCAACCTAAAAATCGTTGTTAATTTTTTTTTTGTTCAGTTTTACTATAATAGTTAATTTTTACTATAATTGTTAGTAATTGTTTGAACAGTGAAAAGAAATGACAAATGTTAGCTAAATTTAATGAAATGTTAGTCGTCCCTTCTTCAAGTGATATTTCATTTGTTTTTGACTACAGGTCTTTACCTACATAATATCCTTAGTTTAATATAAGTTTGTCATTCCGTTTGTGACTCATCGAAACACAGGTATAAGACCCCATAAAGTATATATATATTCTTGATCCTTATCGAATTTTAATGCGAGTTAGCGATAACCGTCTGTCTGTCCGCTTGTCTCTTGAAATGGCGCTCAAGGTGCGAAAACGCAATTGAGACTGCTCATTTTTATCTAGATTGATGTACATTTATCCGGAAGGTTTGGTATTGAAAAGGAGCAAAATCGGTTCATCGAACAGTGCTTTGTCCCATAGGCAAAAATAAAACGTTGGCTCAAATTGTGAGTAAAGGCATATTTTTTGAAAGACAAGAAGGTACCTCAAATAAATATAAAACAAAATTTGGTACGATTGCTTTTGTCGCCAGCAGAGGGCGCCAAAGCTTAACAATATTTATCAAATTACTGAACAACAAAATTGGTTTCAATTGTTTCACGAAAATAATTCTCTAAAATACTGGTTCAAAGTTTTAGTTTGTGATTAATTCGTTACATTTGTAGTTAAATTTAAATACATATTTTTATGTATGTTTAGAAAAAAAAACAAATTGTTCATATCTCCGAAAAACACGTTTTTTTGGATGAAAATTCTTAAATTTCTTAAGTTTAATGGAGAATAAAAAAAATATATAAAATTAAATAATTTAAATGTTTTACTTTTAAATTAAAAAAAAAAATTAAAACCAAAAGTTTATTTATCGGTCTTTTATCATAAATTATGATGTGAGCAAGATTATTCAAGTTCAAGATCATTTGTTTTTTGTTAAACATAAAACGGTGCAATGTTTATTTATTAATTAAAAACGTTTTCTATCCGCTAATTTAAAGCAGACTTTATCTACTGACAGGTCCTTACATGTTTCATTTCGTGTCACCGGAAATCTTCAGAGAACCAATGTAGAAGGGGTAAAAGATTTTTACCCAAATTTTGAAGGAAAAGATCAACGATTTACCCGTATTGTTTTATTCACCCGATGATAAGTAAAAACAAAATGAGAAGAATAATAAAGATTAATGGATTAAATTCTGAAAAATACTTAAATTTTCTGTGTTTATGTTTTTCACCTTTTGTAAAAAAAACACTGAATAAACTTTACTAGTAAACACATTTGAAATTTGCGTATTTACAAATTATTTTCCTTAAAAAATCAAGAATAAATTTGATATCTTCTTTGCGTGGTTAAAAAAGTTCACAGAAAAAATTATTGGCAATAAAATTTCAATTAAACCTTTCTTTGTTATCAAACACACTTTCAATTAAATGTTTAATAATATCTATTAGATATTTAATTAAAAATGAATTAGGTGCACACTAAATCCCTAGTGTGTATAAAGCACGATGAAAACAAATTAAAAAAAAAGTACTGAATTTAAGAAATCTCCAAAATTTAAAATAAATCGTCAAAATTTAAAGAAAAATCTATTAAATTGTCCATTTCGTCAAATATTAGCGATTTTTAATTTTTGGCACTTTTTTTCTATTCAATATAAACGATTTTTTTTATAATAACTACTTTTTCCCCGAAGTTTTTTGCGATTTTCTTTCCCTATTTAGACTTTTTTATTTTTGCCGAATTTTCTCATTTTATACTATTTTTTTTTAATTTTGACAATTTTTCATTTTTTTTCATTTTGGCGCTTTTTAAAAATTTGTTGATTTTTTTACGTTCGGGATTTTTTTTTTTCAATTTGACACAATTTAAAAGTGTTTCATACAGAGCAATTTAACAATATAAAATACTTTATTGAGTTGACACATAAATTATACACTAAAGAGTCCTGGAGGGGGCGAAACTGAGGCAGTCTGGCATATCAATTGTGTTAAATTTTTCAATAAAAATGTTTTCTTCTTCTTCCTGTAAAAATCTAACTATTAAAAAAAAGTTCTTCAGCAATTAATTATTATAAAATAATTATGAGTGTCATTATATGACCGTGGCAAACACTTTACCCCAGAGGCGATTTTTTTAATTCTAGCGATTTTTTATCAATTTTTGGCGTTGTTTTTTTTTTCACTTTTAATAAAAGTTTTAATAGTATTTACTAAACATGTGTTTCAAATTAAAAACCATATACAATTAAATTTTTAATAGATATGATTAAAAAAATAGTTACAAATTATTTTAATTGATACTACGATTTCCTTCATATGCCCGAATTCAATTAAACTTTTTATTGAATTAACTAGATTTTAGTGTTTTTTTTTGTGTTGGCACCACAACGAATGAACTTAAGGCACATTTTAGGTACTTATGGCCCGATTCGGAACTAATCAAAAATTAAAAAGTAAATAAAACAAAAAGCTGGTAAAAATTAAGACGGGATAATCCCGCAAAAAGGTCAGGGCCATTATCATAAAAATAAAATATTGATGACATTTTTCTATGAAATGATGAAGAATTTATTAAGCATGTTGGATAAATATTTATGAAAAGTTTCATCATAATTATGAAAACTTCATAAATAATTATGACATTGCTTCATAGATTTTTTTCCAATGAAACTGTTTCATAGATATGATGAAACTTTTTCCTTGAGTGTAGGTCCAAAACCACAGAACCGACTTAAAAACAGTATTCGAAAGATATGTTGCGCAATAAATAATACTTATTTTACAATTTGACTGACCAAAGATAGATCCTAAATAAAGATATAGTAAAAATAGTCTACACTCATAATAATCCATGCTTAAAAATACAAATATATTTTTCGTAAATTTTTTTTCGTAGAATGTACAAACATTTTGTTTATATTACAAAACTTTTGTATAAAACAAATTATATAAATTTACAAATTTCGTAAAAAATACAAACATGATTTCGTAATATTTTTTTAGTACATTGTACAAAAATTTGTAATGTTACAAATATTAAATATGGATGTTGATGTGGTTAGAGGTCGGATTTGCAATCAGAAGGTTGCGAGTTCAACTCCTGGCCAGGACAATTTTTTTTTTTTTAGTTTTTATATTTTTTTTTGTTTATTAATGTTTTTTAAATTTCTATGTTTTATTTTTTTATTTCATTATTACTATTTTTGTGTTTTGATATAAATGGATATTTTGTATTTTGTTTAATAAAGAGGATCCTAAAACAAGTTAAAGAGGACCCGAAAACACTACTTCCACTTTATTTGCCGGGTTTAGTATGAAATTCAATAAAACAAATATTTAAAAAGATAAAATATTTAATAATAAAATGCAATTAGTTTGAAATTGTTATTTAAGTTTTTTATTATTTTATTATTTTTTTTTTTTTTTTTTGTTTCTTAATATATTATTTGATATATTTATAAAAAAATTATATTATTTTATTTAGTTCAATAAACATAATAAAAATATTTAATTGACATTTTACCTTTTTTATTAAATATTTGTAGCATATTTTTCTAGTTTTCATAAAAATTTCATAATATTTTCGACTTAAGTTCCTTTTTAGTTTGTTGTACTGCATCAGCTACTTTGGTGCAAATGGTAGAGGGGTCTGTCTACTTCAACACAGCAGAACGTCACTGAAATCGTGAGTTCGATTCTGGTGTGGCACCATTACATTTTTTTTTTTAATTTTAAAATAAACCCGTAAGGTATGCACCACATTTTTATTTAAAAAAAGTTTTTACATAACTTTACGAAATGTGATTTGTATATTCTACAAATTTTTTCGTAATGTCAAAATAACCAAAACTTTCGTAAAATGAACAACGGTTTTCGTGTATTTTACCTATAGATTATTATGAGTGTAATTACTCCAAAAATAATATATAAAAAATATTGTGGCATGTTCCCTAAAGCGGACCTTTCGTTTTGTTTCATATTTTTGCATAAATATATCAAAACTATCACGGAGTTTAATTTCCGCTATCACTATTCTAAAAAAATTTTGACTTGAATGCAAACGTTTTTCTTGGTTTTTATTGTATCGTTTCACAAAAACGCAATATAAAGTTTAATTTTTTGTAAATATAAAATGTGAATAGCAAACAAGTTTTAAAGAATTTTGCAAGTCGGATTTTTGTAAATGGTAAGAATTTTATTCACAATTTCAATAAAACTAATTGATTTCATAAACAAATATAATAAACAAAGCAAAAATGTGAAGCATTTAATTTTCATAATGTTCCCAAAATTGGACCTTTGACATATTTTTAATTTTTTTCAGTCTTTTTAAAATGGTTTGCGCTTCACTTTAACTGTTTTTGTCCACTTTTGAGAATTTTTCAACATGTTTTACAGCAACAAAAAATATTGTTTGTTTACCGCAACTAAAAAAGTTAGTATTACATATTGTGAGCTTTAAACGTAGCATAAAACGTTTTAATAAACAAAGTTAAAATAAATTTTAGTTTATATACAAAATTTTGTCGATCTAGCTTCATTTTCTAAAATTTGTATATGCTTTTTAAGAGTTTTTTAATTTAGTTTCACTTTATGCTACATGTTTCCTAATGTGTGTCTTTTTAAAATTGGGTCATAACTTATTAAAATTAGTTGCCACAAGAAAATGATCTATATTACGATAGAGTCCATTACTTAATCAATTTTTTTTTCAAAAATGGTCGGTAGTTCAAACCAATAATAATACGACGATATGTATGTAGGTATATGGTTTTGGACATCTTCATATGACGTTAGCATAATACAAAACTAGTCTCTAATGCTACTCAAGTATTATATTTTTTGTAATTTGTTGATATGCAATTTACATAAAAGTCCTTAGAAAATGGACAGAGTACATTCAAGTGTGTGTGTCTGTATGTGTGTGCAAATAATTTATATTTAAGGTTGTCATTCAAATTTTGAAGTTTAATTCAATTTAATATTCATCATACGTTTCTTACTACTTGTACTCTAATTGTATAATAATCATACGCACTGTAGTACCACTAACCACTACTACTACTAAGCACTACTAACAATTGCATATAAATCATACGCCGTGTGGCACTATACAATTTAAAAATTAATCATACGTTCTATAAGAATCACTTGAATTGTATGATAATTTCTAGTGTCCGACCGAACTCATATTTTTCGGCCGAAGCCGAACTTCGGCCATAATATCAATGTTCGGCCGAAGCCAAACTTTTTGTTTTAATAAAAAATAATATAAATAGTTTTTTTAGATCAATAAATTTAAACCAAAAAGTTGTTAAACATAAACAAAAATAAAAATTCATAGGTATATATTTTTAAAAAATCATATTTGGAAAATAGTTGTACTATTTTAAGTACAAAAAAAGAATAAAATATTTGTACTATATTTTATAGTCAAAGAAAAATAGTTGATCGATTTTTAAGTTGATATTGAAAAAAAAACTTAAACTTTAATATTTAAAATTAAAAAGTTTGATATTGTAATGACAGAAAGCAATTTTTCCGCATTCACACCATGTGAATTGCTTCGTCTATCAGAATACAGCTGTCCGGCAGCGCTAAAAGGCTGTTCGCTAGCTGGTGGGGCTGATAAATATTTTATTGCTACAGCTTTTATATTTGTAAACGTACTTGAATTACAATACTCAAATATATTTATATTTCTGGGACTTAAAGGCTCCGTAATAAACATTTTAATTTTTTTCAATAAAATTTTCATTTGGTTCTGCTACTTCTAAGCCTGGTTCCGCATCATGTCTATCCCAAATTGATGAACCTTTTCTTCTCTTTTTAGGATTACTTACCACTCGAAATTAATTTCAAAATATAAAAGTATACGTTTATTTAAATTATATCGCATTAAATTTGATTATTTGCTTATAAGTCTTGTAGGTATATTTCTGGAAATTTTTTTTTAAACACTTTTTGAAATTTTTTCACACAAATAGATATTTAAATATCGTTGTTTTTTTGTATTCTATCATATTCAACGTTGTATTTTTTATGTAGTTTTTTTGTAAATTCTGAAAAGTAAATATAACCACAGTTGTTATTTATTTGTCCATTTTATAAATAATCATAAAAAGTTCGGTAGTTCGGCCAAATTCGGCCAAAATTTGGACGAACACCGAACTTGGCCGAACTTCACTTTTTGGCCGAACTCCGAAGCCGAATACTCGGTCGGACACTAATAATTTCCTATTGTGTGTTATTAAACAATTCATGCCAAGAAATAACACTGTTAAATACTAAACTTGCATCGGTCATGCGACTTATCAATTTTAATAGATTTTAGGACGTATATCACAAATGTGAACGCCAAATTTTAATATTAGCTCCACTTTTACAAATATTCACGAATTTTACTTTTACCAAAAATCTTGTTTTTTCTTATTAATTCATATACCTGAATAAACTACGAAAAACCATATCAATTAATTGCGATTGGGAGAAGGATGTAGGATATCCTTGCAATTAAAGTGAAAATTTGAAATATTTTTCTTTTTTGTAAATATTATGAAAGCCCTTAATCGAATTTTCAAAATTTTTACACATGTTTTTAATTTATATTCCACTTAATTAATTTCAGCGGAAGATCTATCGCTTTCATAACAAGATTTTTCAGAAAATTCATTCTGGAACTCAAAATTTTTGCAATTTATATTAAATTAATTTTGTGCGGCTAAAATAAAAACATAAATCTTTGAACATGCATCATAAAAAATCCTTATTTTTCAAGAAAACGCACTTTAATTAACAAGAATTTGGTTGGAATTGATTAGAAAACATGTGTGAAACATATTTTAATGTTTTTATCTGCGTTTTGTTAATTAAGATTTGTCATAGACTCTATATTTTCAAGGCATAAACATAAATAAAATTTTTGTAGTTTAAGCAATTTTTTTCTTAAACTAAAAGAGAAAGTACGAGAGTTTTTTATTTCATAAATTAAATAACTTGTAATGTTCATTAAAGGTACGTATAAAAGTCTTGTATTTTCGTTAGGTTTTGCATATTTTATTAACGAAATCGTGAAAAATGAGAAATTTTGAGAATATTATAGTGCCTTTAAAAGCATGTAATATATTAAACTAAAGAGCATAGTTGATACTATTTGAATGTGCAAAATTTTGTATTATTTTATAAAAAGTTTACGAAAAAATTTAACATTCCTAAAAACGTGTTTTAAAAATATCTCTTTATAACTTTAAAAATTTAAGGCCATATTCATCATCTGCGTCCAAAAATCTTTTAGCAATTCTAGGTCGTAACACTGATGCATTAAATTTTTCACATTTTGTTTAACTGTGTAATTTATCATTAAAAGTTTTAGGTTGTGGCTTTTATGAGTTAAATATTCTGTTTAGGTTTTATTTAAATACATTTTTGGTATGTATGTAATTTTAGTTTTGAATCTTATTTTCTGACTTAATTTTAGGTAGAACACATTCAAGATTAATTTATAATTATAATAATAATTATATTGGGTATACAAGATATGCCGTTAATGTCGTTTTTTTTTTGCATGAAAAATGCATTTATTATTATAACAAAATGAATTGATACATTATTCAAAGTATTGTCCATTGTTAGCCACTGCTTTTTCCCATCTTTCTGGTAGCATATGGATTCCGCGTCAAAATAATTGCTTCGGTTTTGAGGTAAAGAATGAATCAAGTAAATTTCTGATACCCTGCTCTGCAGTGAAGCGTATTACAGTAAGGGTGTTCTGCATCGATCGAAACAAGAGGTTAGAAGAGGCTAGATCTGGGCTATAAGGCGGGTGAAGCAAAACTTCCCATCCAATAGTTTTTGACCGGTCTTGCAACATGTGGTCGAGCGTTGTCATGATCGAATATTCTAATCGTTTTTCGTTGATTCACATATGACTTTTTGCGCTAGGGGTTATCGTAATGTATACATTTTTCATCACCAGTAACAATACGATGCAAAAATGACTTCCTTTTGTAGCGTTCAAGCAGCATTTCCGACATGCAAAATCGCTTTTCAACGTCTCTCGGCTTCAATTCATATAGGACCCAATTTCCTAGCTTTTGAATGAATCCCAATGCTTTTAAACGTAGGGAAAAGGCTTGTTGTGTGACCCAATGATAATGCAAGTTCTTCATGCGTTTGACAGCAATCTTCGTGGAGTAATGCTTCCAATTCCTCATCTTCAACATTTTTCGGCTGACCAGGCCTCTCCTTGTCTCTGTATCGAAATCACAACTTTTGAACAGCGCAAACCATCGTTCAAAAGTGTTTTGAGTTGGTGCATGTTGCCCGTAAGCTTCTACCAACAATCGATAACTTTCAGCAGCCGTTTTCTTCAAATGAAAGAAGGTTATCAGACTTATTATTATAGCGATTGAAAAAAATGTGTGTTTACACTTTGGCGTCTATCGAATACTGAATTATAATGACAGATGTTTACCCTCCAAAATACCATATTTGTAATTATTGACACATATTTGTTATTATTATGCCATATCGCTCATTTACTTCCAGAACGTCACAACTCAAAAAACATGATTTTTGAGTTAATGACGCAGAATTATTCGTTATATATCATTATTCGTGATATCTTGTATACTTACCTCTGGAGAGAAATTAAGTAGTTATTTTTTTCAAAGTGGGAGTAAATTGAAAACTTTAAACTCGTTTTCTACAAAATCAAAATGTTTCAGTTATGACGTTATTGAAGTAAGTAAGCGATATGTTGTCCATTTTGACATTATTAACTTGTATACCCAATATTATTTTAAACAATTTTTAAAAGATCTTTAAAGCGCTTTTAGTAAATTTCATTAGTAAACCAATTTGTTGTTTTACGAAATATTAACAATGAAAGCAATATTAACCCTTTACTTCATGGCGACATATATGTAACGAAAACTTTAAACCAACGTATTAGTCATTCCATGTCACGTTTCCGTTCCACGTGCTTTTGGGACGTTTGGATAATTTGCGTATTTCGGTACAAAAAGTATGTTTTTTTGAATTAAGCCATTCTAACGCATTTTTGGCATAACGATAACGTGCTAAATCTGGGCAAAATAATATGTCTATCTAAGTGTCTATCTCTGATCATTTTTTCCAGTTTCGCTTTATATTTATTAATGTCAATATTCGCGTTTAAAGCTTTTGAATCCTAGTTGTAAAGCCTTTTGTTGAAATTCGGGAGTTTGTTTTCAAATCATCAGAATTACTATTTCCGTTGTTTCAAGCAAAAGAAATTTTCTTTTCATCATCCAAAATTATTTGAACATTTTTTCAATTGTCTGCATTTTATTGGTATTTCTGGCAATTGTTTTTTTTTTACTATATTTGGGTACTGTCATCCTCTGGTAGTTTTTCACGTTCTTTTGGAGTAAGTTTTTGCGAATTGTTTCGTTGGAAACGTTCTGGCCAACTTACGATTTGATGCCCCAATTTGATAAATCGCCGATTTGTTCAATTTATCAATTTTATTGGACGTCGCACAGTGGCGCCATTTGAGTTTTTTTCGTTGCAAAAATCATAATGAACCAAATCAGATTATCAAAAAATTTAAAAGGCATGTGGTAGACAATTGACCAACTTATGAATGCCTTTTATTAGGTGCCTAATTATGGGCTAGCAAATTTTAAATTTGTGGAAAATAAATTTTATGTATTTGTTGTAATTTCGAGGTATTTGTAAGTGTTTAGAAAATAGCGCTGCTGAAAAAAATTGTAAACGGCTGTAGAGAGAGCTACGTATTATTTATCCTAAACATACACTCAGGGAACTTCTGCTGTAAATATTTGTATTTGTTGTTTAAGTTGTAATACAGTATCTTTATTTTTAAGAGAAAAAAACAGTAATTTGTAGAAGAAATTTTAGTTTTGACTACCATTGTAGTTCATTTGAAAAAACTAAAAACTACATGAAATTACTGTATTATGATTTTACATTCATTTGGTACAGTAGTTTTTCTTCATTTAAAAAAATAAAATAAATAAATGTTTATTTTTTTTTACTGCATTTGTGGTTAATTTTGACTACAATTGTGGTTTATTTTTTTTAACAATAAAAAGCAAAGGACAATGTTAGTCGAATTTACTTAAATGTAAGTCGTTATATCTTTAACTGAAATTTCATTTGTTTTTAACTACATATGCAGTGATCTTTACCTACATAGTTTAGTAAGTGTAATATCATTTTTGAAATCCTGAGGAAATTTCGTTTCATTAGAGTACCCACACTTGTATGTTACCACGCGTACCGGTTTTTGGGCTTTGCAGGCCCCGGCACCCTTAACCGAAAATAGAAAAAGTGTCTTTTTTAATTCTGGGGGCACCACCTACTTTTTTTTAAAACACGCTCCATAAAGAGCAGTTTAGCCAGTTTACGTTGTGGTGTAATGGTTAGGTTAGGTCGAAAAGAGGATTCGGAGAAGGGAAATACTTCCCTAAACCGACTCAAGTTCCTGAGGACTTACACTTAAGCCAGAATGTCGGCTTGTTGTGCTCTCTAAACAATCGGTTCTATGTCCTATGTCACCTTACTATCCCAGGAACTCCGTCGCACTGACGAAACTCCTCAACTTCTTCCATCCTATGCCCCTAAGATCCCCCAATGTGGATATTGGGTCACTGGATAGCGCGTTGGACTGTTGCACAGATGGTCCCGGG
The DNA here is from genome assembly GCA_021234595.1 of Delia radicum. NCBI lineage: Eukaryota > Metazoa > Arthropoda > Insecta > Diptera > Anthomyiidae > Delia > Delia radicum. Next base: position 139,311,420 of record CM037855.1, read on the forward strand.
TTCGATTCCCGGTGACGACAACATCAATTTAGGAAAATAATATGTATCACTTATATGTATTGCTGCGCCCACCTTCGGTGTGCCCATAGCACTTAACCCTACCGAAGTAAAATAATGAATCAGGGCTATGAAACAAAAAGCTTCAATAAATTCGTCAACTCTACATCAGGTGGCGAGCAACAACTGTTCTAAGACTAATCATCTCGCGCACTTACAGTGTTGCCATGTTTGAAGCCCTTCATCTATCACCACCTGTCATCTCTCCGCTATACCCTTTCCAAAGAAAGCAACACATTAATTAATAGGAAGAATTCCCCCAGTGTTGCTTCTCTTTAAAAAAAAAAAAAAATATTCGGCGAATACACTATTCGTGACATCTCTAAAAAAAGTGATATCTCCTGATGCCAAATCTGCTCTCCAAATTTTGTTATCCCATCACAGAAATAGTATAAAATACACACTGAGGAAAATTTAGCTATTTGCCAACTGAAATTCGGTAACTACGACTCAAATTCGGTTATTACGAATTTCAGACGGTTGGCACAACTTAACATTAGATTGCACAACAAAGTGCGGTTAATTCAACTGAATTTTAGTTGCAACACTCTTAATATTCAGAAATCTTAGGTAAATATCGTTGTACTAACTGAATTTAGAAGTTGTTACCATTAATATACACTTTTCAATTTGGTTGGCACTTTATTTCTCTGTGTGTAGATACTTTCGTAGAATCCCCTATGGGGGGGGGGGGCATTGCTTTAGAAGATAATACTTTTCAAAGGTCCGTTATGAGTTTTTTTTTAATTTAAAAAAAAACTTGGATTTGTAAAACACAAAAAAAAAGTTTTTTTTATATGATAAAATATAGTAAGCTTTTTTTTGAAAAAACTATTAAAAATAGTTAGCATTCTGGTCCCAAAAAATCAAAGTTGTTATTTGTTTCAAAAAATTATAAATTCAAATTTTTCAAAAATGAGATCGTTTCTAAAATTTGATGGGGGAAAAAAGTGCAAAATGCATTTAAAAATTTCATTTGCTTTATGAATGAATTTTCGCAAAAAGGGGTTGTTTTTTTAATAACAAAATCGTAAAGTAGACAATTGAAGCTTTCATATGTTATTGCAATCTTTGAAATGGTCCATATACTTTAGGAAATATGACTTTTCAAAGTTCACTCCAAAAAGTTCGATTTTTTAGAAACTTAAAACCGGTTATGAAAATGCTATTTTACAAAATATGGAAAAACTAAAAACGGTAGTGACTAATATACATCCTAAAGAAATCTAAATGATCCCCTGCTAGATTTTGGCTGATCTATCATGGAATGAACGATATTTAAACAATATTTTTCTTTTAATCACTTCATTTCCAAATCAATCTTATGTAAATTTTGCAAAAATCTTTATTTTTTTTTTGTTAATTTTACCTTGTTAGTGGAAATCAATTAAAACAACATATCGTACCCAGCACAATCTAATATTTGCAAAACAAAATGAAAACGTTTTAATTTGTACGTATACTAACCTGACGTTGAAGGATATAACTAAATTCATTAGCAGCATAACGATGACTTTCACTCATTTTGGAGGACTTAAAACAATTCAATTATACAATAAAGAGGATGATGAACACGACACGATATCGCAAAAAATATATACACAGTTGATGAACAAGAAGAATAGATAAAAAGAAAAGTGACAGGAACAAAAAAATTATACACCAAATGGTGGGTGCTAAAGGTGGGCACAGTTGTTACAGATTGTAGAAATAAAAGAAACACTTTAAACACGTTTTTTTTTCTTAGTTTTTCTTTTGTTTAAATCAAATTTTAAAGAAAACACACTTCAAACACTTCAAACTCAAGAACAATTTGTTGAATAATGTCGTTGTTGGTTTTGGCACTTATTTCTAAATTTAAGAAAAAGGAGATGTTTAAAATAAAGTTATATTAGTTTCGAATCGAACTGGAATTTTGATAGTAAATTTAATTTCTTATAATTTAAAAATGGAAATTTCAAAAGTGACTTTTTTCTTATTTTAATTTTAACACTTTCACTTATCAATCATTTAAGGACATGTTTAATTTTTATTTTCAAGTTCACTGGTAATGTTTGACACTTTTTTTTACAATTTTTTAAAAATGTATGACTAAATTTTTTACATTTATTAAAATTTTAAAATATTTTTAATATTTACTTTAATTATACTAAAAATTTTCATTTAATACTTTTTTTTAGACGATTTTATTTGCTGGTAGTTCGTTGATACTTCGACGTTTACTTAATAACTGATTGCACATACAGCAAAAAATTGTTGCGAAACTTCCGACACAAGGATACAACAGCTTTATTTTGTTGTTGTTGTTGTTGTTTTATTTTTTTTTTTTTACTTTCACTTCCACCACACAGGGATGATAAAAACAGTTGTTTATTTGGTACTAACTAGAGGGTAAAGAGGTACTTTTTACCACCCTACCGTGTGGTAGGGAAAGTATACATAACTTTTTCATTGTGTTTGTGATGCATTCTTACATACAAATGTAGCTAAAGATCCAACCAATTATATCGGTCAAGGGTTCTATATATCGACTTTCGAATAATCGACTTATAGACTTTTTCGACTTTCTTCTTATGAAATTGTCGAAAGGTCGACTTTCTTCTAATGAAAAAGTCGAAAAGCTTTCGCTTTTTCGACTTTTTATTTGTCATATATTTATGACTTAAAAGCAAAGATCTACAAGACATTCATGCAGATGCTCCAATAATAAAAAATCTTTTACATTTTGAAAACATCAAAAAAATTATTGCATCCTATGAAAAAATTTTGCATTATTTAAGCAAACTAGCATATTTTTTGCTACTTTTAGTATTAGAAATCGTCAAAGCTGGCATCAGTATACACAAGAAAATGTCGTGCAAAACATTCTCGCAGATTTTAGCTTAAAAGTAAATTAAGTTTTAGTCGACAACAGAATAGACAAACATAAAGCCATTTTTGCCAAAAAAAAAATCTGAGAATTACTAGTATCAACCTAGCTAATATGTTTGATTTGCTTTATTTTTGTAAATATAAGGAGGTTGAAAGCTCGTTATAAATTAAAAATAACATTAAAATAATCTCGATGTATATAAAAACAAAAAACTAATATAACTGTAAAAAATATTACTTGAGCCAGAGTAAAAACTATTTTTTTTTTAATATAAATAGAACATTTTTGGTCTTCAAAGTTTAGTTACGTCATGATGCTTGTTAGGAAAAGACCCTAACCATGTGTTTGATTACTAAGAAGACAATAATAGAGAAAAATTTATGATTAATAGGTTTTTTGTTAAAAACTCTGCCTATTATGAAGGCTCTGGCTTTACAAAAACTTCGGGTTCTGATGAGATTTTTAGCCAGATCGAAATACTAATATCAGCCTAGCTAATATGTTTTATTTGCTTTATTTCCATAAATATACGGAGGCTGGAAGCTCGGTATAAATTAAAATAAATAAAAACCAAAAGGGAGCGCAAAAATCGCAAAATCAGGTCAAATACTACTAAAGGGATTAATTTGGATTTAATGTGCCAAATTGTAGAGGAGGAGGAAGGCTTTTTTTAAATAAATTGTGTAGTCACCCATTTCATTTTACGTTGAGCATCATTACACTACAGTAGAAAACCTCAAATATAAAAATTCATTCGGAACTTTTGTCAAACTGCTTGATGCTATTAGTCTTATAGTCCAAATATTATTTGTTCGCTGACATTAAAATTTTAGTTTTTGGGAATAACTTTTGGAGTTTTTGGATAAATCGACTTTTACTTGGAAAAAACAAAAAGTCGACTTTTGAAAAAATACAAAGTCGACAAAAATACAAATAATCGACTTTTAAAATTTGTACAAAAGTCGTCATTCTGTTGCAACTATATAACACTATCGCTCGTTACATGCTAGTTCGGTAATACGATTATATTTTACAGGCAGAATCTCCTTGAAACCTTTCAAAACAACTTACGATTTTATTCGTAATTTTATAATTTATTCGTTATACAAATATTTTAAAATGTGTAAGTAATTCAAATTTGCGAAAAACAAATATCATTGGCGTTATATATTTCTTTGCTTAGTTTCGGCGATAATATTCAAAGAACGTAAAAATTTATCTTAAAAACAAATAATCAGAGAAAATCGGATTTGTGCTTAAATTACTCCATTTATCAAGCAAACAATATGCAAACATAATATATATTGAAGATAGAATTTCAAATAAACTTCTGCTTGATTTTAAACTCATTTCCAATTAAAAGTTTAATAATATCTTATGATGTGAGCAAGACTATTCAAGTTCTAGATTGTTATTTATTAATCATAAAAACCTTGCAATGTTTATTTATAAATTAAAAAAAGTCTTCATCCGCCAATTTCATGCTTTATCTACTGACAGGTCCTTACATGTTTCATTTCGCGTCAAAGAAAATCTTCAGAAGACCAATGTAGAATGGGTAGTAGAAGATTTACCCAAATAATAATTTTTGAACAAAAAGATCAACTCTTTACTCGCATTGTTTTATTTACTTAATGAGATGTGAAAAACAAAATTGAAAGAATTGAACTAATTAACATCAAAAATAAAACATTTTTAACTTGTTAGTGTAAAGGCTGAATCTCTAGTCATAATACACTGTGTTGTTATTGTTTATTAAATAAACAATAACACTTTCTGACTATATCATTAGGGCCATATTTCAGTTTTGCCGTACTCTGCAATTTTCAAACATTTTACTTTTAAATTTTAAAAATTAAACCCAAAAGTTTATTTTTCGATCTTTAATCATAAGTTAGGTGTTGGCCCTAATGCTATAGTCAGAAAGTGTTTTTGTTTATTTAATAAACACTAACAACACAGTGTATTATGACTAAAGATTCTAGCCTTTCCACGACTTGAATTTGTTAAATTTGGATTTTAATTACTTAAATTCTTCCAATTGTGGTTTTTACTTCTCATCAAGTAAATAAAATAATACGAGTAAAGCGTTGATCTTTTTCCTTCAAAAATTACAATTTGGGTAAATCTTCTACCCGTTCTATATTGGTTCTCTAAGGATTTTCGGAGACGCGAAATAAAACATGTAAGGACCAGTCAGTAGAAAAAGTCTGCATTAAATTGATGGATGATTAAAATAGTAATTTAACACTGCACGGTTTTTTGTTTAACAAAAAACAAATGATCAGAACTTGTATAATCTTGCTCATATCATAATTTATGATGAAAGATCGAAAAATAAACTTTAGGTTTTAATTTTTACAATTTAAAAGTAAAATGTTAAATAACATCTATTAAATGTTTAATTGAAAATTAATTTTGGGCACACAAAATGTTCAGCTTTTATAACTTTTTATGACAAGTTGAAAAAAATCTAAATTTAAAAAAATCGCCAAATTAAAAATCTATTAAATTGAAAAAAATCGTTAATATGTATTTGAAAATATCGCTAAAAATTAATTTTTAAATAAAAATCGCTTCAGTTAAAAAAAAAAATTACTAAAATTGAATAGTAAATAAAAAAAAGTGACAAAATTAAGAAAAATCATTAAAATTTAATAAAAATAGTAAAATTTGCAAAAATCGTCAGAATGCAAAAAATTTCCGAAATTGAAAAGAAACTGTAAAAATTACAAATAAAAAAAAAACAGTTTGTCAATTTTTTTTTTAATTTTGTAGGATTTCTTTAAATTTTATAATTTTTTCTTCAGTTTTGACCATTTTTTTTTTTTTTTATTTAGGCTATTTTTTAAATTTCAACGATTTTTTTAATTGTGCGATTTTTTCAATTTTCGTGATACAAATATTAACGATTTTTATAAGTTTTTTTTTTCCAAATTTTGATGGGTTTTTTCAATTATGTCGATTTTCCCCAAATTTTTGGCGTTTTTTTTCCATTTCGTTTAAACTCATTTTTTACCAAACATAGAATCAGTTGTTCGATTTAGTTTAAATTTGAAATATGTATGTGCTATTTAGGTCTTCTTTATTGAGGGTTTTCAGAAAAGAAATAAATATCTGTAGTGCAATTCTGTAACTTGTTAACGAAAAAATTCGTTACATGGTCGGAAAATTATTAGGAAAATTAGGAAAATTTTATTTTTCGATTAAAGCCTGATTCAATACCTTTCCACTCGTTGCGATCGCTTTAGTAGTTTTTTTAAAACAACTTTCAATGAGGTCCCTTATGAAGAATTCTTCAATTTTGTCACATGACAGTGGTGCACACCACCACTAAACCAGTCACTATAAAAAAAAAAAAATATGTAGGTACATTATTTTTTGCTGGGCAATCGATTGAGACTATTTATTTTAAAATCGGAGAGGGGTCGTCCAAAAGGTGATCGCTTTCATATGGAATTGCTCTATATAAAAAACTTAGACCTCGAGCCCGAATATTTATTTCAACAAAAATAATAATTGAAAGGTCGAATAAAAATCAACAACAAATTATATAAATACATATTTTATTTTAGACGCAATTATCATATTATTTTTTCATACACTGTATGCATAAATAGAAAATTTTCAGTATAAAATACCAAACACATTTGAAGTTTTTTTTTTTTAAAAAAGAGAAGCAACACTCAGGAAATTCTTCCTATTAAATTAATGTGTTGCTTTCTTCGGAAAGGGGATAGTGGAGAGATGAAAGGTGGTGAAAGATTAAGGGCTTCAAACATGGCAACACTTTAACTGCGCTAGATGATAAGTCTTAGAACATTTGTTGCTCGCCACCTGATGTAGAGTTGGCGAATTTTTTGAAGCTTTTTTGTTTCACAGCCCTGTTTCATTATTTTACTTCGGTGGGGTTAATATGGGAACACCGAAGGTGGGTGCAGCGATACATATAAGTGATAGAAAACTTATACATATTATTTTCCTAAATTTTATGTTGTCGTCACCGGGCATCGAACCCGGGACCATCTGTGTAACAGTCCAGCGCGCTAATTAGTTTTAATAAAAGGTTTAATTGATAGCATCATTGCCGTGATAGGTGCAAAATCAATTAAAAGATTAATTGATTCAATAAATTTTTTAATTGAAACCCGTTTTTAGTTTTTTCTGTGTATTGTGAAAATTTTGGCAAAAAATTCGCAGAATAAAAGAGTTAAAATTTGCGCGATATTTCCTTTAAATGACTTTTTCTCAAACCTTTTTTTTTTGTAAAGGAATGAACGTGGAGACATTTTTAAATGTTTGCGTAGTTTTTTTTTTTATAAAACAACAACGAATTATTTGGGTGTTTTTTTTTAATACTCGTACTGCTAATTAAAAATTCAAAAATTCGGCTACGCCAGGTACTTACGAATTTATTCTTTTGTAAAAAAAAAAATATTTTTTTTAATCAAATGAGTACGCATGGTTCCACGATGGCACCCGATCTTGCCTTAAGAAAATGGTATATAATGAAATGGCCACCAGGATTGGCATAGTAGTCCGAATTTTAAACTATAATTTTTAGAATAATATCTAATATTGTCCAATTATATCGCAAAAATTATTTTTTTAATAAACCATTTGCATATTTTTTATAATTGTTTAAATATTGTTGTTTATACTGATTTCTCAAGATAGTTAACTACTTAAGACCAGTTTTTTTTCAAATTTTACAATTTTGAAAAAGTGAACATTTTTATTAAATGATAAATAATAATTCGAAATCAAACCCGTACAATTTGAATATTCTTAAAACAAAAATGTAAAAAATTTTATTGCGACTTAATTTTTATTTATTTATTTTTTTTTTTTTTTGTTGTTGGTGGAAAGTTCTCAAAACTCATTTCAAACTTGAAAATGCCCTAAATTATTTAAAACATTTTTTACATATTACGATAAAATACAGAAATTGTAAAATATTTTTTGCTGATCCATTCATAAATACATGTTTTGACGCCAGACAGTCTCGAAGAGTATTTTGTTACATTTAAAATTCTTGAATGGCAATTTCTAGATAAATTAACTTAAGTATTGTTTATAAATTTATTATTTTAATAAACGTGAGGGTTTATTTAGCAAGCAAAAGCTTTGAATTTCTTCATTATTTACTACCATAGCTTTTATTTATTAATAATATTTTTGTTTGTCCCTGGCGAAAAGTATTGACCCGACCGGTTATTAAATTACGTAGACATTTTAGTGTATGCGTACACACAGAGAAATAATGTGCCAACCGAATTGAGAAGTGTATTTCAATTGTGAAAAATTCCGTTAGTACAACGATATTTACATTAGATTTCTGAATATTTTGGGTGTTGCAACTAAAATTCTGTTGAATTAACCGAACATTGTTGTGAAAACTAATGTTAAGTTGTGCCAACAAGTCTGCACTTCGTATTAATCGAATTTGAGTCGTAGTAATCGAATTTCAGTTGGCAAATAGCTAATTTTTTCTCTGTGTGTAGTGTTTTAATGTTGCAAGTTTTGATAAGTATTACATTAATGTGTAATTTTTTGAATTTAAAACGTAAAAATGTTTTATGGTGCGATCTTCAACTCAACGACGCACAATGGCTCAGAGTCTTTTTCGTTGGCCAAAACTCTGTAGCTTTTGAACCGATTGAAATATTTTAGTTAATTTTTTTTTAATGGAAAGATTATTTCCATTTGTTTTAATTTTATTAAAATCGACTGAGTTCTTTTTGATGGATTTAATCAAAGTTTAATATTAAATTTTATTTAACGTTTTTCATGAAAATATGTGATTTTTAGTTTTTGAATCTTACTATAGCGTTTAAATTATGTAAATTGATTACAACAAAACATAGAGGTGTTGGCCTACGAATTCAATTCTTGAGTCACAGCATGACTCACAAATTATATTTACACTCAAAGAAAAAAGTTAGTAGAAATATTAGTAAAGCCGTTTGTAATCCAACTTTGGAATTTTTAAACAAATTTTTAGTTTAAATTGAGATTAAAGTTAAAAATTTTGCTATTTTGACTTGATGAAATACTAAATTTTTAACTATTTTTTTTTTGCTGAATTTTCTAGTCTATAAATACAATTAAAATATTCAAAACCTATCAGGATTATTGTAATATTAGCGTTTCTGTATATGTGTATTTTTTTATATTGTATCCGAATAAAATAGACAAGTGAAGTGAACACGTAGTATTAGAAAAATATTTAAAAATATTTATGCAAATGGTATTATATTACTTATTATTATTATTATTACTAAAAAAATATTCAAGTTTTTTTTTAAAAAAAGGTAAAAAAGGAAAGATATTTTCTGAATTAAAGGACGTTTTTTGTTTAAAAAATAATTTGTAATTATAAAAAAAAAATTCTTCTTATTTTAAACGAGCTTAAGATCATTTATTTATTAATTCGAATTATTTATTTCCAATATTTCGTCTCCACATTGGGAGACTTCTTCAGGGAACAATTATAACAATTTGATTGGATAACTTGTTTTAATAATTAAAAACTTATATACATATAACAATTTTTTTAAAAAAGGCTGGAAATAAAAAATATTTTCTGTCAATATGAAAAAATATAAAAATATCCCAGAAATCAAAATTAAATAAATATACAAATATCACAAAAAACAAAAATATCTATAATAATATTTAAAATCTTAACTAGAATATTGAAATACATATACTATTAAACATCATAATAATTATCTACTACTACTTCTACACAAAAAACTGTATTATCATTACAAATTGCAATAATTCTAATCATTATCCAGATTTTGATAACACATAAATTTTGAACACAGAGAATAATTACAAACGCAAATATATGTTAGAAATGTTACAAATAATGAAAGTACCATTTATACAACATATTAACTTTAAGACAGACATAGCAAATATTGCACAAAATTACAGATATTTAGTTAAAAGAAACTAAGATAATTATTATGATGTTTAATAATATTCTTGTTAAGATTTTAAATATTATTATAGTTATTTTTGTTTTCTCTGATATTTTTATATTTATTTTATTTTGATTTCTGGGATATTTATATATTTTTTTTTATATTGACTAAATATATTTTTGATTTCCCGCCTTTTTTAAAAAATTTGTTATATGTTTATAAGTTTTTCATTATTAAAACATGTTTTTCAATAAAATTGCAATAATTGTTCGCTGAAGAAGTCACCCAATGTGGAGACGAAATATTGGAAATAAATAAGAATAATTAATAAATATATGATCTTAGGCTCGTTTAAAAAAAGAAGAATTAAATAAAAGAAGATCTAAGAAAACTTAACATTGTTAAAAAAAAATTAATAAAATAACTTAAAAAATATTTTTCTTTGAACAATTATTTAATTAAATTTTTAAATATTTTTCGATAATTTTAATTTTTTTAAGTCTTTGACATATAACATTCCGATGTACATACAAAAGGAACAAAGGAACTAATAAAGACAATTAAAATATAGATACAACTCTGTATTTTATTTATCTTATAAATATAGAGCTGTATTTTAGTTGTCTAATTATTTTTTATAATAAAAATGTTCACGAATATATGGAGCTTATGGCGTTTTTTTTTCTGACAAAAATGTCACATTTTTTTGTGCTTTGCCCTCAAATTTCCGTTTTTGTGTTCTTTTCTAAAATAAGGTGAACACCCTGAGAGGGTGCCGTGTTTCTTTCTAAAAATGTTGCCATAAAAAAAGGCAAAAAGTGCAATTTTAGCGCCCTCAAATTATTTACAGGGTTGTTTTTGCCCTGGTTTTTTTCGATTTATCAAGCTCATGTGTATATATTATAAAGTTGTTTGCGAGAAAACTCTCACCTTGGTAGCCGAAGGTAGTGTGCTGGCTTCTGATGCATAAGGTCCTAGGTTCAAACCGTCATTGGACCACAATTTTTTTTTTTTTATTATAATTTAAAAAAAAAAAAAAAAATTATAACAAAAAAATATGAAGCTAACTTAAAACTTAATTTAAAAAAAAATAGTTATTAAAAAAAAATTCTTTCATGTTGGATGAGATTGGAACCGGGACTGTCATAACAATATTGTATAAACACACATATTAAAAGAAAGCAATATGTGATAAAATTGTGTTCTATTCTGTTGGTAAAAATGAAGCATTTTATTGGGGCGAGGGTGAAATGTTTAAAATGGTTGCACATTAAAATGCAAAACTTTTTTCCAGATAAGAAAACACCATTAATATTGATGCAAACAATAAAAATTTAAATAAAATTTAGTAGATTTTACAGTTTTTCTTTTACTAATATTTAACAAAAAAATTCTGCTATGTTTACTGATTTTTCCTGCAACGTAATTTTTAACTAATTCTTAGTAACTTTTACTGCTATTTTTACAGACTTATTTGCATAAAAATTTTGGAAATAATTTGCAAAAAAAGTTAAAAAACGCAGTACCTATAGTATCACTGATGCTGGAAAAAGATTTGAATTTATTTTTATAGAAATATAAAAAATAGAATAGGAACTTTATGTTATGAACAGCGACCAGAATCTCATACAAATACATGTTTCCTCACTGGGACCAGAGTAAACAAAAATATCTTTGCGAATCAAACAATAAAAGTACATTTTTCGATATTTTACTGCATATTTTTTAGTTTTTCGTGCAAAGATCACTTTAAATTTTATTTGATATTTGCCCAACTAGCTTACCTATGATACTGGTAAGGAGTATACATTACAGGGTAATGCATTATTTTATCGCACCCATTACCAAAGTTTTGCTGGGAAGTCTAGCAACAGTCGAAAACAATATATGCTTAAAAATAAAATATACGATTTGAATTTTTTATTGTTAATAATTATCTCCAAATATTTTTAAAGAAGTTTCCAAAACTGAACACGTTTAGCGATGCATAATGTGCCCAGTTAGCATGGCTATTCTAGTGGTAAAGATGATGCCAAAATTGCCAACTTAAGCAAAACCAGCAGTTATAAACAATTTTCTTTGTATGACAATCACAAACTACACAGACAGGAATCAGCTGATGAATCCAAAATGATGGTAAGAAAATGAAATGTCAAAATTATAGTGATATACAGAAAGGGACAGATATATACACAAAATGGGCCAAACAATTTATAAGGCGGATGTTATTTCTATCTCACTCCGCAAATTACTATAATATAAACAAAACCAAACGGTTCAAGATAACTTTTTTGGCATATGTCATTGGTAACCTATGTGTGTAGTCTGTGATGACAATTATCACAAACTACAAAGACAGGAATCAGCTGATGAATCCAAAATGTTTGTAAGAAAATGAGTAAAATGAAATGTCAAAATTATAGTGATATACAGAAAGGGATATATATATATACAAAAAATGTTAGAAACAATTTATATGGGGTGATGTTATTTCTATCTCACTCCGCAAATCACTATAATGTAAACAAAACGGTTCAAGATTAATTTTTTTTTTTCATATTTCATTGGTAACCTGTCTGTGTATTAATTTAATTAATCATATTTGATCCGAATTCAAATTTATTTTATTTTGAAAGTATTAAAACGGAGTTTATTTTCAGAATATTTTATTATGATACACACTTTTGTTGATCAGTCCCACCATTCCAAAGGCAGAAATCGGTATGTATTTTTACTATCTTCAAGAAAATACGTGTTATTTACGTAAAACTAAAATAACGTGAATTTTTTTTATTAATATCATGATCACATTCCAATGATATATTAATAGACGTTTTTTAAATTTTCTTGTTAGAGAATGTTGCAAATAAAGGGGTCAAAATCGACACCGAGAGAGGAAAACGTAAGTTTTTAAATAGCACTTTTAAGAAAGTAAATATTTTATTAAGACTCTGTTTTTCTGATTCAAAATGACAACAAATTTCTAATACACAAAGTTTCGAGTCTTAAATATATTTCAGACACCTTATATTTTTCAAATTATGATTTTAAATTCCAAATGAAAACTCTAACCTTGAAATTATTGTTTCTGATAATAGAACTGAATATCAATTGATATTTTCTGAATTTCAATTTGCAATTCTGAGTTTGAATTGATATATTCTAAATTATATTTTCAAAAATATTGGGTTTTAAAAAAAAAAATCGTCATTGGCTGTAGCGTTTATTGTGTTTCTACGCTACCAAAGAAAGTTTTTCATTTTATAAAAATTTAAGAATTTGCTTCATAATATTTTTAAACCGTCTTATAACTTTTCATAAAAAGCTATGAAATATTTATGAAAAAGCTTGTCATCAATTTGAAGTGTTTCAAAAAAAAAAAAAAAAAAAAATTAAAAATCAATGAAGTTTTTCATCATATTTAAAAAGATTTTCATAAATATGATGAAGCCTTTTCTTTGAGTGTATTTGATGCCAAACATATGCTAGAATTTTAACGAAATAATATAAAGAGTGCCAAATGTATTCCATTAGTACCACTGCACTTTCAAAAGTACCTTAAAAAGAGCTTTTGTAACAATTTTATCATCCCTGTTATACACTTTATACAACAAGGGGTTTTACAAGGTGTACTAAGTGCTGTATATGTTGTATGCGTTATTGTAAAAATTAAGATAGTAAAATTTTATTTTCAATTTTTGGGTTGGGATTTTACTCTGTTAGCACATTTGAACACAGTACACTACGCATAGGCATACATGTTGTATCGTACTATTTATATCTATTGTTGTATATTTTAAAACAAAATTTTACTATCTCTACTTCTGATACGACTATACAGCACATTGTACATTTAGTACACCCCTTGTGAACTAACTTAATATTTTTGTTATTATTGTTGCCGTCGTAGTTGTTATTGCTGTTGTTGTCGTAGCTAACTTATTGGTATCCCCATTGCTTATATTGTCCCCTATACCCCTTCTTTTATCTTCATGTATATTATACCAAATTTTTTAATTTTAATTTTTTAATTTTTCTTCACGGTTTTTGTAAAATGTATTGTACTTTAATTTTCGTTACAACAAGATGTCCTTTTAAATCCTTGTTGACAATAAATCAAAAATTTGTTTTTATACATATTTTAATTTGATTTATGCAATAATTTAATTTTTCTTCGTTTTTTCCACCGTAGTATATTTATCACCTTGTTTAAGTTACAAAATATGATAAAATATCTTTATTCGCACACACACACTCATCACAAGTTATCACTAAAGACTACCATGACTCTTCCATAAAAACAACAAGGAATCATCCTTTATTTTAGCCGGAAATCAATGTTGCTTTTTATGCATATTTAAATGTCAAAAAACGGTGCTAAGTTGGGAGAATTGGTAAAAAGCTTTAAAATACTCTCTCAAAGTTTAGTTTAAACTTGAAAGCTTTAAAAGCTTTATTAAATTGACAGGGTGATTAGAAAGGATAACAAACCGTAGTGTAAACGTTACGATTTGAATTCGTTTTAAACAAAAATTTCAATCGAAAATCCCGATTAAAAAAAATTAATATGATGCAACAAAGTAATGTATCAAATATAATATAGACTAGGTTCACACACGGCAATTATAATTGCGCAATTCTTGAGTTTATAGAAGAGGGAGGGAAAGAGAATGATAGGGGGTACAGAATTGCCCGTACTCCAATTCCGTTTTGTTTTGTCATTCGCAATTTTCAATACTGCAGGTTGATATACGAAAATTGCTGAAACAAACTTTTCCTGTGTGAACACAAGAGCAAGTTCAAAGGAGAATTGAAGAAGAATTGGGCAATTATAATTGCCGTGTGTGAACCATGACATAGTCTTATATCTAATTGAAATACTATTTGATCCGAATAATGGTGGAAAGTATTATATATAAATGGATTATATTACAATGTGATTGATATAATCATGGCAAATCAATACAAGGTAAAGGCATTAGGGAGAAATAGGGTTTTTTTATTTGTTCTTGAAAACGAGAGAACATTTTTCTTATGACTCCACCAGGTATTGTTTTGACATGGCTATAATTTGATACGATTCAATCCAATCAAAATAAATTTGTTACTTTGAATATAGGGGGGCTAGATATTATGGTGCGATTATTAAATTAAATTTAAATTTATATGCACGGCATGACATCATAAAAATTAATAAGGTTCTGACCATCAATTACATATATTTCGGGCATGCCGATTTCAATGGCGTACTTTATTTTTCGCTCTATGGTATAGTTGTTCCGCAAAATTATTTTAAAGTTTGACTCATCTTCATGATGTTTTTTATCTGATTTCTTTATGTTGAAATCTAAGGACAAGACCAGTATTAATATTTATGGTACACTCATAAAAAAGTCCGTACAAATAGTTAAAAATTCAGCTACGACAACAGAAAATAGTGCCTGAATTGGCGCCAGCAGAATTTTCAATGATGTTGAGAATCACAGTCTGCTAAATTTAGGTGACCTACATTTTAGAACTAAATTTGAGTTGACAGATGTTGTTAAATTAACTAACAATTTATCTAAATCATCAGAATTTTTTAGCTAAATCAACTGAAAATTTCTGCCAAAAATGTACTTCCGGATCTGACCAGAGGCATGTCCACATTTATTACTGGGAATATAAGTACTTAATAGATACTGAGTAACGATTTTTGGTACATTTTGCTCTATATCGCTTAGTTACTGAGATACATCATTTTTTATTATTATAATATAAAAAATATGAGAAAATAACGCCATCTACAAGTGAGACTGATAGCGGAGACATAAAAAAATAAAAAATAATGATTTGGAAACAATTGTGATTTTAATTAACTGGCGAAATTTGTAATTTTGAGTCACGAATTACTAAATTTTAGGTCGAAAAATTAGTTTAAATAAGGATGAAATTGGTTCTTGAGGTAAAATAAGGTAACTAATAACTTAAGTTAAATCACCGATTTAAACGATAACAACAGAAAAAATGAGCTCAACTAATTTAGAACCCGTTTAACAGGCTTTTTCTTTTTATTTATAAAGAGAAGCAACTCTCAGGAAAATCTTCCTATTTATTAATATGTGGCTTTCTTTGGTAAGGGGATAGAGGAGAGATGATAGTTACGGAAATATGAAGGGCTGCAAGCATGGCAACACTGTTATTGCACGAGATGATAACTCTTACAACAGTTGTTGCTCGCCACATGATATAGAGTTGGCGAACTTATTGAAGTTTTTTGGTTCATAGCCCTGATTTATTATTTTACTTCGGTGGGGTTAAGTGATATGGGAACACCGAAGGTGGAGGCTGTGCTACATATGAGGGATAAAAAAGTCGTACATATTATATATTTTTTAAATTAATGTCGCCGCCGGAGATCGAACCCGAGACCATCTGTGTAATAGTCCAACGCGCTAACCATTACAACACAACGCCCAATCAAATGTTCACGCAGTGGAAAGATCATGTAAGAGTAGTTATATTATAGTTAGAAAAAGGTTATTTTATCAAAGCGTTCTTTATGCATTTGTCAAAAATTGTACATAGCTTTTCAGGATAATCCAGCTGTTAGTATGATGTGTAAATATATTTCAAAAATATGTGTGCAAATTTTCAGCTAAAAATGGTTATTTTTGAAAAAGTTTTCTTAACAAAAACCTGCATTTTGGTACATATTTTTCACAAAAGTAGGGTTTTTGTTCGAAAAACTTTTTCATATCTAAACTTTTTTTGGCTGATTTTGCGCACATATGCTTGTCAAAGGTAGTCACATATCATACTAAAAGCTGAAGTCTGGATTCATTTCCGAAAGATATGCTGCCATATACAATTTTTGACAAATCGCACGTTTTGCATATGAGGCACCATATTGCAATAATTGAGCAATTCCATATGAAAACGATCAAAATTGGCAAATTTTTGGACGACCCCTCTCCGATTTTAAAATAAATAGTCTCAATCGATTGCCCAGCAAAAAATAATGTACCTACATATTTTTTTTTTATAGTGACTGGTTTAGTGGTGGTGTGCACCACTGTCATGTGACAAAATTGAAGAATTCTTCATAAGGGACCTCATTGAAAGTTGTTTTACTAAACTACTAAAGCGATCGCAACGAGTGATAGCTCGTTGGAAAGGTATTGAATCAGGCTTTAATTGAAAAATAAAATGTTCCTAATTTTTCTCAGAAATTTACCTTTTTTCCCATGAAAATTAAATTTTCCCATGAAAATTAAATTTTCCGATTTTCCACAGAAGCTCCTAAATTTTCCGGCTAATTTTATTTTTTTTGGATTCCTCATAATTTTTGCTTTAAGAATCAGCAATAAAAAAATGGGCCCCGACTCCTTGTTTGGACAGGGGAAGAGCATTTAAGAGACCACCTTGTTCTCATTGTTTTTATATTTTTTTATAATTGAATTATTTTTAATTATTTAACAAGAAAAATTAGGAAAATTTTATTTTTCAATTAAAACCTGATTCAATACCTTTCCAACGAGCTATCACTCGTTGCGATCGCTTTAGTAGTTTTTTTTTAAAACTACTTTCAATGAGGTCCCTTATGAAGAATTCTTCAATTTTGTCACATGACAGTGGTGCACACCACCACTAAACCAGTCACTATAAAAAAAAAAAAATATGTAGGTACATTATTTTTTGCTGGGCAATCGATTGAGACTATTTATTTTAAAATCGGAGAGGGGTCGTCCAAAAGGTGATCGCTTTCATATGGAATTGCTCAATTGTTTTTTTGCTGAAACATCTCTGCTTATCTGTAGAATTTTATATAAAAGAAGTTATATATGATTCGATTCTCATTACTAATTTTAATCGTAATAATGTAGACACGAAATATGACTTTACTGAAAGTAATGAAATCACAGTTTTTGTAAGCGCTAAAACCCGAGCTTATTTTGCCCAAAAGTAATGCTTCAAAGTGGGAATTCGCCATATAAAAATCATAACATATGTAAGCAGGTTTGTACGGGATTATTTTTGGCTTACTCCCTTACAAACCTGCTTGCATGAAAGCATCGTTTTTTACTGGGAGGCTCCTTCTACTGTATCAATTGCTAGTTTAGCGATAAAATTCGCTTGAACTGAAAAAATTGGGAAAAATGTGAAAACCCGCTAAATACCAGGTTAGTGAATCAAATATGTACCGCAAATAAGAATACGGATATTGACTTTACATTTCAACAGAAAGGAGTCAGATTAATTGCATTTTAAAAACGGTATATGTATAAAAAAAAAACTGTACCATTGATCGAATAATAAAAAACATAAAAGCCATTGAAATCAGCGTGCCTGAAATACATAATACAGTAGAATCTTAGAAATTAGAACCACTTTGTACATCGGGCAGTTCTAATTTCTGAAAAGTTCTAATTTCTGGACATTTTTTTTACAGAAAATTATAATAAAACTAGTTATGTAAGCTTTATTTTAATACAAAACAATTTTTATTTAATAATATTTAATTAATTGAACATATTAAATTCATAGAAAAACTTTAAATTTTTTTTTATTATTAGGTATTTAATTTCGTACAAGCATATCAAATTTCACATGCATATGTGCGCCCCGGTAGGCTAATTGGTAGCGTGCTGGCTTATCAGTGCGGGGGTCGTGGGTTCGATTCCCACCAGAGGCACTGGTCTGTTTTCGCTACAACGCGCCGAAGGCCATAGTAGCTAGTGCTCGGTTAGGGTAATATTTGTATAATTTGTAATTATGTGATTATTAATTAATAAATAAATAAATAAATAAATTCACATGCATATGACCGAATTGTACTCACCACGAATAACTCGGGGACTCCCCGTTTTATTTTTACTTCAATGAGCAAAAAAATAATTTGTAGTGAAAATACAAAACGAAATAAAAAAAACTTCAAGAAATTAGAACCACAGGTTCTAATTTCAGAGCGTACAATACATTGGAATGGCCGGTTCTAATTTCTGGACGGTTCTAATTTGTGAGATTCTACTGTATTTTTAAAAGTTATGATTTTGTCCTCCTGTGTAATCAAACATTTTGATGTCAAACTAAAATTTTTGGAGTTTGATATTTTAAATTGTGATATTCATTTAAGAAGATTTCAACACACAGAGAAATAAAATGACAACCGAATTGAAAAGTGTATTTTAATTGTAACAACTTTTAAATTCAGTTAGTACAACGATGTGTACATTCGATTTCTCAATATTTTGGGTGTTGCAACTAAATAAAGTTCATTTGAATGAATATAACTTTGTTGTGAAAACTAATGTTCAGTTATACCAAATGATTGAAATTTATAATAACAGAATTTGAGTCGTAGTAGCCGAATCTCAGTTGACAAATATACAAATATTTCTCTGTGTGAATAACTGTTTTCAATTAGAATTTTCGACTTGATATTCAAATTTTGAGTAGTAAAGGGTCCGCCATCTAACTTTTTTTTTCAACTAGTGCTTATTTCGTGAATGGTAACACTTAGCTCATGTCTGATTTGACAGGTAATTAGTTTTATCCTTCCGCTGAACGAATATGGTCCGTATGTTCGTCATCTTGTGAAAAAAGTGAAAGAAATTGGCATCCTCATCGATAAACCAAAGCGTGAAAAGCCAAAAACAGTGCGTACACCCGAGAATATTGCTGCTGTGGCAGAAAGTGTGCGTGAAGCGCCATCAACATCAATTCACCGTCGTTCTCAACAATTGAACATTTCGGAGACATCATTGAGACGAATTTTGCATAAAGATCTTGGTATGACGCCATACAAAGTCCAATTGGTTCAGGAGTTCAAAAAAAAAAGTTATTTGGCGGACCCTTTAGTATATCATGGATTTCAAAACAAAAACGTCACTTTTACACAACTTGAAAAAAAAATTTATTTGTGTTAATACATTGTTTTCTTTAATCCCATATATTAATTTAATTCGGCCAATCCAATTATATATTGCCCGTCTAATAACGTATGGTATAACATATAGTAAGATACAATTAAATATGCCGTTTTACGAAAAATTACAGTGGCAAGTAAAATTGTATGTTATTATACATGGCGTCGTACTTATTAACTATAGTAAATTTTACAAAACTGGATAACATTGTATTAGTTTATATAATATTATTTTTACTCGGGATATTTCACCTTTGATTTTTTTTTTGTTATTTTTCAAATAAAAGTAGTTGTCTTTCTATCCATCAAAAAATTTCAAAATAATTAATTTGTTTTACGATTTTGTTGTGAATTTTCCGAAATATTTTTTTAAAAAATCTTTTCAAATGGCTTTACAAATTGCTAAAACTTTAGCCAACAGCAATTTTAAGAAATTCCTTAAATTCTATCCTCAATTAATATGCAAACGCAATACCACCAACGATTATGCCAATACTATGTGTGGCAAACGTGAATATGTGGGTTTTGGCGTTAATGGTTCACCGGTTTATGTTGATCTCTTGGAGTTTCCTATGCCGGCTATACGTTTTCGTGAACCCACTGCTGAAATATGTATTTTACGCAAAAAAGAAGAAGACGATTGGAAACATTTAACAAAAGATGAAATTAAAAAACTCTATCGTTATAGTTTTTGTCAAACATTTTCGGAAATGAAAGCACCAACAGGAGAATGGAAATTACATATTGGTGTTTTAATGTGGACCTGTACATTTGGTTTGCTTTTGTCGTATATTTTTAATGTCTATCATAAGGATTTACCTGAAACATTTGCCGAAGATCGTCGCCAGGCTCAGTTGAAGAGAATAATTGCTTTGGAAATTAATCCAATTGAGGGCTTGTCTTCAAAATGGGATTATGAAGTTGGTGATTGGAAATAGAGAGAGTGTTTAATTTTTAATACAAAATTGCTTTGTTTTTAGTTAAATAAATAAAAAAAAAAAAATTTATTTGTTATTGTTTGGTTTGTCTAGCATAATATTTCGTTATCGTGGTGGGTAGGGCGTATAATGGAAGATAAAAAAGAAGTCACAAGTCATTAATTTTGGGGGGTCGGCAAGAATATTTTTTTTTTTAGAATTGTTTATACAGCCAAATATAGCTTCCCAAGAAACAACTTTACGGACTGTCCGTTACAAACGGATTCATGAATCCGGCATTGACGGTACGAAAACGGACCGGAATTGACGTATCCGTCGAAGCTTGTACGAAAACGGACCATTAACGTGCAGTAAAATTGGATTACTCAAATTTTCGAAAATTATCCGTTTTAACTCCGTTTTGCTGTATCCGTTTCAGTGCCGTTTAACCGGACTACACCGATTTTCATCAGTTAAAAATCCGTTACAACCGTTATCGTTTTTCTTCCGGTATTACCGGAGTGTGTTTTGTTTAAAAAAAAATCAAACAGTTTTATTTATTAATAAAATTAAATATTAATAAAATCTATATATATAAAAAGAAGTGTACATTTTGATTGTCACCCCATAACTCGAGAACGGCTGCATAAAATAAAAAATGGCTGAAAACGTTTTGTAGAACATGAAATGAGGATGGTTAAAAAAAAAAAAAAAAATTTTAAAAATATTTTCGTTTGGTCCAGATGTGATGATTTTTCTGAACATTAGTCATTTTCATCTATCTATATGTCTATATATATAAAAACAAGTGTACATTTTGATTGTCACTCCATAACTCGAGAACGGCTGCATAAAATAAAAAATGGCTGAATAAGTTTGTAGAACATGCAATGAGGATGGTTTAAAAAAAAAATTGTTTAAAAATATTTTCGTTTGGTCCAGATGTGGTGATTTTTCTGAACATTAGTCATTTTCATCTATATATAGAGCAATTCCATATGAAAGCGATCAACTTTTGGACGACCCCTCTCCGATTTTAAAATAAATAGTCTCAATCGATTGCCCAGCAAAAAATAATGTACCTACATATTTTTTTTTTTTATAGTGACTGGTTTAGTGGTGGTGTGCACCACTGTCATGTGACAAAATTGAAGAATTCTTCATAAGGGACCTCATTGAAAGTTGTTTAAAAAAAAACTACTAAAAAAACTTTAATTGAAAAATAAAATTTTCCTAATTTTTCTCAGAAATTTACCTTTTTTCCCATGAAAATTAAATTTTCCCATGAAAATTAAATTTTCCGATTTTCCACAGAAGCTCCTAAATTTTCCGGCTAATTTTATTTTTTTTGGATTCCTCATAATTTTTGCTTTAAGAATCAGCAATAAAAAAATGGGCCCCGACTCCTTGTTTGGACAGGAGAAGAGCATTTAAGAGACCACCTTGTTCTCATTGTTTTTATATTTTTTATAATTGAATTATTTTTAATTATTTAACAAGAAAAATTAGGAAAATTTTATTTTTCAATTAAAGCCTGATTCAATACCTTTCCAACGAGCTATCACTCGTTGCGATCGCTTTAGTAGTTTTTTTTTAAACAACTTTCAATGAGGTCCCTTATGAAGAATTCTTCAATTTTGTCACATGACAGTGGTGCACACCACCACTAAACCAGTCACTATAAAAAAAAAAAAAATATGTAAGTACATTATTTTTTGCTGGGCAATCGATTGAGACTATTTATTTTAAAAAAATGGCTGAATAAGTTTGTAGAACATGCAATGAGGATGGTTTTTAAAAAAAAATTGTTTAAAAATATTTTCGTTTGGTCCAGATGTGGTGATTTTTCTGAACATTAGTCATTTTCATCTATATATATAAAAAGAAGTGTACATTTTGATGATCACTCCATAACTCGAGAACGGTTGCATAAAATAAAAAATGGCTGAATACGTACTTAAGATTTTTAGTGGCAATTTTTTGGGTTATTTTTAAATGTACCACTTTTTTAACATATACTTGTATTTCAGATGTTTTTGCAATTAAATATAGAGACGCAGATCTCATGAAAATTTTAATGATGAAGATGTTAAACAACACCAGAGATAAAATGAAAAAAATCAAAATGTTAAAACCACATCCTTTTATTGATTTTTATGTGGTTTCATATTGTTTTTTAATAATGTAATTCATATCTTTATAAATGAAAAAATTTAAAAATAAAACCAAACTTTTGTTTAAAATTAAAAAAAAAGGAGAAATCATTTATATAAAATAAAAAAATAAAAATGGACCATTTAAAACGGTACGAATACGGAACATATTCGGACCGTATACGGTATATTAAAATCGGAATCCACTCGGTTTTTTAAATAAATAACGGACAGTTTACGGTACGTTTTGAACGTACACTCAATTCGTACACTCCGTTTTATATACAGCATGACGGTACGAAAACTGTCCGTTTTAGCGTGCTTTATACTGTTTCGAATCCGTATTCGATGTTCCTTTTATTCCGTTTTCCGGTCCGTATACTGATCCGGAAACCGGTACGGAAACGGACTTCCGATCCGTATATTCTGTACCGAAAACGGCACATAAACGGACCGGATTGTTTGCTGGGTTTGATCGAGTAATCAAAAATTATGTGGCATTTTTCAAAGTCCAAAACAATTTTTTGTCGAGGGTTAAAATAATCAACTCAAGTCAAGTTTAAATAGATACCAAGACTATAGAGTTTTTTTGCGAGAATTTATTTTAAATTTTCTTTATTTCAACTGAAATGGCGAATAAATATAAAAAACTCGTTTGTAGATTGAAAACTATAATAAACTTTATGTTTAGCGCAGATGTGTAAAACACTTAGGGCGAGTAAACCGAGTAAAGCGAGTAACCAGATCTTAACTTTAACCACAGCAATTTGCATGTAAATTTGACATTCATAACAATGGCAAAGTCCTTAACTACACTCATAGAAATAAACCCGTAAAAAAGCAGAAAAATCTACTAAAAATTTGTTAAAAATGACCTTGCAGAAAAAACTGTTAAATTTAGCAGATATATTAATAAAATAAGAACAGCAAAAACATATCTGTTAACTTTACAAAATTTTAGTTATATTCGATGTGAATGTTAGGTAATTGAAAATGGCATTTTACTCTGTAAAATTAGCAAAAATTTTTACTAAATATTTGTTAACTCAAAATAGCAAACAAAAACTGTAATATGTATTAACAAAAAATATTTCTATATGTACCTCAAATTTGGTAGAATGCAAATAGAGCAATTCCATATGAAAACGATCAAAATTGGCAAATTTTTGGACGACCCCTCTCCGATTTTAAAATAAATAGTCTCAATCGATTGTCCAGCAAAAAATAATGTACCTACATATTTTTTTTTTATAACGACTGGTTTAGTGGTGGTGTGCACCACTGTCATGTGACAAAATTGAAGAATTCTTCATAAGGGACCTCATTGAAAGTTGTTTTAAAAAAAAAAACTACTAAAGCGATCGCAACGAGTGATAGCTCGTTGGAAAGGTATAATATAGTATATAGTATAGTATAGGTAGTTTTTTTTAAAACAACTTTCAATGAGGTCCCTTATGAAGAATTCTTCAATTTTGTCACATGACAGTGGTGCACACCACCACTAAACCAGTCACTATAAAAAAAAAAAAAAAAAATATGTAGGTACATTATTTTTTGCTGGGCAATCGATTGAGACTATTTATTTTAAAATCGGAGAGGGGTCGTCCAAAAGGTGATCGCTTTCATATGGAATTGCTCAATAACAGCTTATTTTGCTAAAATCAACAGAAATGTTTTCTAAGCAATTATTGATTACTGATTTCATATCGGCAGACTTTTATTAGCATTAAAAAAAAAAACTAAAAAAAACCTAAAAATATTACATATTTTTATGAGTTGTTTTGTCTACTAATATTTAGTAAATGTTTTTGACGATTTTAGCGCAAATATTATTAAATATTTATAAATGCAATAGATTTATTTTTTTATTTTTGCTATTCTTATATTACTAACATTCAGTAAACAAATCTGCTAATTTTAGCAGTTTTTTCTGCAAACTCTTTTCTAACTAATATTTAGTAGCCTTTTTTGCTATTTTTACAGGTTTATTTCTATGAGTGTATGGTTAATTTGAGACAAGTTAGTAGGTATACATAAGGAAAATAGGCACTTAAAATATGCATCAAATATGCACATAATTCGGAATATGCACGAACAAAAACCCAAATAATATGCACTAAGAATCCAAAAAAATGCACTAAAATCAAAAACATATGCACGTACAATTTTTAGATTTTTAAAACTCGATTTAATAAAATGTCAATAAAAATGTCTAACGAAAATGAAAAATATGATATGTTCAAGATTACAAATAGTCACCTAAAATCCAAAAGGCCGTAACTACGCGTTTTAGTTTTTAACAGAAGAGATGAAAACATTATAAATAAAAAACTTATGCAAAACTAAAACAAACGCTTAAGATAAGAAATACTGTTTTTCGACAGGAATTAAAAAAGTTTTTACTCAACTTATGTATTTTTATATATATTTATTGTGAGTATTTTTAAAACAAAACGCTGTTTAAAAACTTTCGAGAAAAATTTAAATTGCGCGATCTTAAGAGGCCAATTCACGGGTCCGAAACGTGAAAATATGCTGTTACCAAACGTTTCCTTCAATAAATCAATTGTGGCACGAGCTGTGTGACATGTTGCGCCATCTTGTTGAAACCACAGCTCCTGCACATCATGGTTGTTCAATTGATGAACGAAAAAGTCAGTAATCATGGATCTATAGCGGTCACCATTGACGAATAGACTGATTGGGGTCTTCCTCTACGCTACGGTCTACAGCAGCAATGACTTATTCTGTACGCACTGTACGACGTCTCTGTGGATGTATATTATCATTTAGAGTAAAAGTGGTGCGAAAACGTTCCATAGTTAATCGAATTGCTGTGATGGACGATTATGTTGACCGTAAAATGGACGTAGTGCGCGATACGTATTTCGAACAGAACCATGATTTTCAAAATAATTTTGCACAATTTGGAAGCGTTGTTCAGGCGTCATGTTGCAATGCCAAACCAAACTAAACATAAATCACTTGACAGCTGACAAAATGGCTGCAAGTTAAAAAAGTGTTGCCAACTTAAAGTTCTATACCTGTATAAAAAACACCCTTTATTATTTTATATTTCTAAATATAAATTAGGAATATAACTAACAGTTATTTTTACAAGTTGAAACAAAAAAAACGCACAAATTTAGCAGTAATAGCCGGTGAACTGATAAAAGTATAGTATTGCAGTTTATTTAAAAAATTATAAAATGTAATTTTTGTAAAAGTAAATTGTTTGATGGTACATTTGTTTATTTGAATTTTATTGTTCTATAAAGAAATATGTCAAAAGTTTAATTCAAATCAAGTACAAACAATTTTAATAAAGGTTTTTTTTTTAATAAAGAAGGAGGAATATCAAATATTTCCTCCTTTAAGTTCAAACATACATTACAATTTTTTTTTTCTTATATATAAATTTTTGGATGCCAAAAAAAAAAATATTCATAAATTCAAAACTTAAGAATTTTAAACATAGTGGCATTAGCTTAAATCGAAATCGATTCTTTTTTGAGAGGAATGATCGAAAAAAGTTCGAATGAAATAGCAGCCTCGAAACTTTGCAGACTGGGACCTTTTGCAATTGTATTTCAGCAAATATCAATTGAAATTCAGTAACACATTAATTGCAATTCAAAAAATAACAATTGCTATTCAGAAAATATCAATTGAGATTTTGAAAATATCACTTGAAATTCAGAATATATATGTTTTCAGAAAGCATTTCATTTCAATTTATATTTTCTAAATTTTATATGATATTTTCTGAGTTTCAATTGATATTTTATAAATTTTAAAATAATTTACGTTTTTCGTTCAAATATTCACAGGATTCTGTAGGGATACGTTTAAAGGAAACAATCGAGAATAAATAAGAGGATTTGATTAAAAATTTTCAAAATACGTTTAATATGAGTGAAAAATATACAAACTTAATTAAAATATATTGAAGCATTTGAGAGTTATAGTTTATTTTAAAAAATTTCTCCCTATTTTTGCTCAAAAATTTTGGTGATACCAAATTTTGGATCTTTTTGCTTTAACTTAACGTTTTTGAACAAATTTTTCCTGCTACTACAAATAAAACGGTACATAAAAACAATAGCATACTTTATGGATATACGCTAGGGTGTCCCTATAAAAACCAAATAAAATAATACCACCCGAGTAAAAACGTTCATGATTGTAAAGGGTGTCCCAATAAGAACGCAATTTTTAAATCTGGCAACATTCGAAGTGTCATTGTTTGACATTTGAACAATTGTTATTGTTTGCTAGTAGAAGGTACGAGGTTAGTAAAAATGGAGCGCTACACGAATGAACAACCCATTCTCATTGTGAAATTGTTTTACCAAAATGGTGAAAGTTTTGCGGCTACAGTTCGCAAATTGCGATCAATTTGGGGTCATAATAATGCTCCAAAAGAGTCAACTGTAAAGAGATTAATGGATAAATTTGCCGCAACTGGGTCTGTTAGTGATGTAAAGACAACAACGAGCCATCGACCAGGTCGATCGACCGAAAATGTCGCAGCTGTACGTGATGATGTCGCTCAAAATCCATCCACCTCAATTCGACACCGAGCTCAGCAAATTGGTGTCTCCAAATCCACTTTGCAGCGAATTTTGACGAAAGATTTGTATCTTCATGCATACAAAGTTCAATTGACTCAGGAACTGAAGCCAGCTGACCATGGACAGCGAAGGGAGTTCGTTAATTGGGTATTGGAGAGACAACATGAAAATGCTGATTTTGCCGATAAAATCATCTTCAGTGACGAGGCCCATTTTCTTCTTGGTGGCTTCGTCAATAGGCAGAATTGTCGCATTTGGGGTGAGGAAAATCCTCGAGTGATTCACGAGAAGCAAATGCATCCTCAACGTGTCACTGTGTGGTGTGGTTTTTGGGCTGGAGGAATCATTGGATATTTTTTTTATGAAAATGAGACAGGTCAAGCGCAAACAGTCAATGGTGTTCGGTATCGTAAAATGATAACCAGTTTTTTCTCGCCTAGAATTGAAGAAATGAATGTGGAGGGCATGTGGTTCCAACAAGACGGCGCCACATGTCATACAGCCAGAGAAACAATTCAATTGCTGCATCAGTCATTTCCCGGTCGTGTTATTTCGCGTTTTGGAGATCAGAATTGGCCGCCTAGATCGTGCGATTTAACACCATTAGATTTTTTTCTTTGGGGTTTTTTGAAGTCGATGGTTTACGCGAATAAGCCGACGACGACTCAAGCCTTAAAAGAGGAAATTGGACGCTGCATTAATGAAATACCGCAGCATTCATGCAAAACGGTCATTGAAAATTTCATTAAAAGATCGCGTGCATGCCAGCAAAGCCGCGGCGGCCATCTGCACGATATATTGTTCCATACATAACCTCATTCTGTCTACTTTACGATATAATAAAGTTTCAAGATTTTTTTTTTAAATATCTGTGTTTATCATATAAATTCTTGGGATTTATATGATTTATATATATCCTATTTAATATTATATTATACAGGATGGGCTAAAAATCACGCCTGCGTGTTAAGATTTAATAACTTTTTTGTTTTTAATTATTTTTAATTTTTATTTTTATATGAACAATCCTTAAACTATAAAGCAGCTAAAGCACTGCATTGAAGCTGAGATCAGGGTAATATAGGCAGATATTGCGTGCTGTTATGCAAAACGACCGTTTAAGTGCCTAATTCCGGATTGATGAAAGTGGTAAACATCTATCTAATATTATTTTTCATAATTAAAATTTAAATCATGCAAAGTATACACAGAAAAAATTATCAACCTAAAATATCTAATTATAGATTTGATTTGAATTTAATTTGTTTCTAACCAAATATTTAATTGAATCAATTAATATTTTAATTGACTTTAAAATATATAAATACATATTTTATTTTAGAAGCAATTATCATATTATTTTTTCATACACTGTATGCATAAATAGATATTTTTCAGTATAAAATACCAAATACATTTGAAGTTAACAAACAAAACAAGCACACACACAAACAGACTCGACTCAGCATTGCAAAAAACACACATACCAACGTATAGATCACACACTTTTTTTGTAAGTATCTTATTTTTTTTTTTATTTTTTTGTAGAAGTTATTTATAACTTTTTTTTTCTTCTTAATTTTAATAAAAGGTTTAATTGATAGTATCATTGCCGTGATAGGTACAAAATCAATTAAAATATTAATTGATTCAATAAATTTTTTAATTGAAACCCGTTTTTAGTTTTTTCTTAAGTCGAAATTTTTAGTTTTAAAATATTAAGCTATCAGTATAAAATTGGTTGTTACTAGAGTTGTGTTGTTCATGAACGAACTAGTTCAATTGAACGACTCACTCAATTGAACGATATGACTCGTTCACCAATATTCGATCTTGTCGTTCAATCGTTCATTTCGTTCATTTCGTTCTTTTTATTCACAGAACAATTGCATCTCTATTCAATTAAAACTGCTTGTAAGAAGATTTTTTTTTTTTTTGGAAAATATTAGTAATATTGTTTCAAATTAGGAAAAGCAATTATAGTCATACAAATAAAATGTTTTTTACACAAAATAAATAAATTTTTGTTAGAAAAGTTGCAATTTTATAACACTTTTTGTCTATGTACTGTAAAATTTGTGAAAGAACTCGTAAAACATGAATAGTGCGTATAGTAATAATTGTCAAACGAACGACACAGTCCACAACACGCAGATCAGTCACAAGTCAAAGCAAAAAGAACGATTGAACGATTTGAACGAACTAGTTCACTGACTCGAATTGAACGATACTGACCGATTAACCAAAATGAACGATTAATCCCAACTCTAGTTGTTACAACTTTAGTACTAAGTGGAATTTTAAAAGGAAGCCTTTACTATCCAGTGTGTCTTAATATGGTTCACAATAATTACCAAAAACAATTTCGCCCTTATATCGATATTTAAAGATAAAAAGGTATTTGGCAAAAAAATAAATTTTAAATAATAATTATAATTTTCGAACTAAAAGAAATTCTGAAATGAGGGTTAGACGCATAAATGCGTCTTAATAAGGACATCAATATTAAACAATAAAAATTATTTAGCTTAAGTCGACTTAAGCGATTTTGTGATTTAATCTTGGATTTGTTTTTTTTTTTTGAAAATATTTGATATGGTCCCATTACATATTAATATCTGAACATATATCAATTGATATAACAGTAGATATGGCATATATTACTACATATTGTATATATTAATTAGCATGATTTCATATATAATTTTATAGCGCTTAAAACAATGTCACGTATAATAATATATACTCGGTCTGATTATGACTGTCGAATTTGTAGTTGAATTTTTCGGCTCCATACAAAACGGTTTTGTTTAAATTGAAAATTATACAGATTTTAAACCCTGATTAAATATTTTCTACAATCGGATTGTTATTTATGATTAATTCAGTTGCAAAATTGGTCAAAAGTTGTGTTTTAAATTAATTCGTTTGTTTGTTTAAAAATATAAATCGAATTTTGCATTACAACTTGCAAAAACTATAAATTAAGTTGCGATTATCTAATTGAAATTTCAAAAATTTGAAGTTAGATGTTGAATAATATTGTTGAAATTCTTAATTTCAAATTGAATATTCGCCCTGTAATTTAATAATTTAAAAGAAACTTTTAATTAATTTATAAATTCTTTAATTACAAATAAAAAGTTTCAATATCAATTAGAAATTTTCTGCATTTCAAGTAGAAAACTTGAATTTATTTTAAATTTTCTTGATTTCAACTGAAATGGTAAAAAAATATTCAGGTGCCCAATCCCAGGTTTTGGGGTTTAAAAGTGGCGGTGAAATTTAACACATCTTTGTATGAAAATATGTTTAAAGTTTAAGAAATTTAGACTTGTTTAAAAACAGCGTTAAAATACTCGAGAAAATACACATTTTGAAAGCAATTTGGACACTATGTCGTGAACACAGACTGCCACTTATTTGAATTGTTTTATTATTTCCTTTTTCATATATCCGACTTTTTTAAGATCAGAGGGCGCCTATCGGGGCTATATTCCATGGCTTTAACAATTGTAATAATATTTTGTTGTTGTTTTTGTTTTTTCTTTGTTATTTTAAATTTTGAATCACGCTCCTAGACGAGGACAAGAAATTCTCATTGAGTTTGTGATTTAACATAACAAATATCTCTAGAAATTCTAATAACAAAGTCCCCTGACGATTTCCTTGGGCAGGAATGAAATCCGGATAGGGACAAGCCTACAGCAGATTGTTTTCACAATTCGTTAAATAAGTTTTGGGACTTTAGCACATTTAATTACTATAAATGCAATTAATGTCTATCCCGATGAAAATTAATTTAAAATCGAAAACTTTCCAAGCAAGAGTTTAAGCTCGATAGTGTGATTGTAGTCTGAAAGAAATAATTATAAAGAAAAACTATACAATTGGAAAATTTAAAAATATACCTGACATCGCCCAGGTTATCAATTATGTATCTTTTTTACGACACACGACAATGAAATGTCACATAGATCATTATCGTTTCGGGGATGGAACTAATTTTGTTTATTCATCTCGTGGCTTATAAATGTCATATGAAGCCGATGCAACAAAATTTGTTACATTTAGGCTGTTTAAACGAGAATGATTTAGGTGTCATTTCATTGTCGTGTGTCGTAAAAAAGATACATAATTAATACCCAGGTCTTATTTAAACTAAATTATGTATTTCCAATTCAATTTGGTTTGATTTATATTTTGGACGATTTCAGATGCTTTTTATGCGTTTTTTGGTATTTACTCTTCATTTTTAACTTTTTCGTCAATAATTACAATTCTCTTTAATCAATTTTTTAAATAAAAACCCTTTAATATTTATAAAAAAAACAACATCGTTATAACACAAAGACTGCTTAATTTTGAAATGTCGCATTTCAATGAGAGCCGATAGAAATTTCTTTACATTTAGTCTAAAAAAAATTGTGAAAATTGAGTTAACACATCAAAAGTTTAAAGCTTAATTTATTTCGAAAAAATAGTCTCTTTGTGCTGAACACGTTCGCTTTAATGGATTTTGAGATATTGTAATATATATCGTAAAAAAATACTCAAAACTATGTTTTCAAGATGCGTAGCTAACCAAATTAAAATAAAAATATTGTACTGTAAGTATAGCATCAACTTTTGAAACGACACACTACGGTACACGTAAACATTATGTCAAAATACACAGAAAAAATTATTGTCAAAAAAATTTCAATTAAACTTTTGTTCGATTTCAAACTCACTGTTTAATTGAAAATGAATTTGGTATGAACAAAATTTCCAGTTTTTATAATAAAACAAATACAAAAATTTAAAAAAAAATCGTCAAAAGTACAAAAATTCGCGTTTCTTTTTAATTTTGGCAATTTTTATTTAAATTTTAGCAATAATTGCTAATATTTCTAATTCTAATTTTGTTAATTTTTTTTAAATTTCTTATATTTTGAGGATTGATTTTTTGATTTTTCTAAATTTTGACGATTTTTTTTTACAATTTAAGTAATTTATTCCCCAATTTTTGGCGATTTTTTTAATCACAACAAAACTCGACCTGACGATAGGTCAGTGCGCTAAAGCGCTCTGTCTAACGTGTAGTGCGAGTGCATGTGGCATTAGAAATCAGTTTATCTATACCACGGTCAGTGATTGCAAAGAAAATTTCATATAGACGCAATCGAACAAATAAAAACATAACAAATATTACATTATTTCAATAAAAAACAGGGTCACTGACGAAGGTTCAATACCAGAAACTGCACAGTCTGATTCAGAAAATTGAAAATTTACAATTTAGTTATGATTTTTCGAAAATACACTCATTCTTCTCTACCACGCTTTTCACGATTTTTTTTAAATTTTAATTAATGTGTTAATAGTATCTACTAAAAATAATACTACGTAGGTAAAGACCACTGCAAATGTGGTTAAAAACAAATGAAATTTCACTTAAAGAAAGGACGACATACTTTTCAGTAAATTCAACTAACATTGTCATTTGTTTTTTAGTGTTCAAAAAATGAACCACAATTGTAGTTAAAATGAAACCCATATGTTAGTAAAAAATAAACAAACATTTATTTTTTATTTTTTAAACAACAAAAAATTACTGTAAAAAATTAATGTAAAATCATAAAATAGTCATTTGATGTGGTTTGTTTTTTTAAATGAACTACAAGATCAGTAAAATATTCAATTCGTTCTACATTAAAAATAAAGAAACTGTATTACAACCCAAACAACTACATATTTGTAAAACAGAAGTTCCCTGAGTGTAGTTACAAATTATTTTAATTGTTGCTACAATTTCCTCAATAAGTCCGAATTCAATTAAACTTGTAACGGAATCAACAAATATTTTAATTGAAACTCAATTTTAGTTTTTTTTCAAGCAATTTTTTGATTATATTTTAAGGCAAAGACATCGAAATCTCTTATAAAATGACTTTATTTATTGCTTTTTTTTATCGAAAATCAACTCTAAAAATGATAGCTGCCTATTTGCAAGTGATGTTTTCAAATGAAATTTGACGATTCGAACCATATAATACTGAACTAACAGGCATTTCCTATTTGATCCAAGTCAAAAATAAATATTGTTATATTCAATTTATAAATCACATCGTTGCATCCTAACGAATTGTATTGTTTTTTTTCATTTCGGGGGTGGCTCTCGTCTGCTTGGCCCACCCCCTAGCTACGTGCTTGCCCTTCTACCACATTTCACTGTTCTGATGAAGACTTTTAAGTACTTTGAATTAAAATTATTGAATAACGTTTTACTTTTAAATTTTAAAGACACATTCTCAATAGACAGTAAAACACATGTTTAAGATGTTTATTCTATTCTAACGGTTCTTTATTTTTCCACTCGTTTTGGTAAAACACGTTTTTTGCAATGTAGTCTGAATGCCGTATAAGAAATTAAAACCAAAAGTTAATTTTTCGGTCTTTTATCATAAAGTATGATGTAAGCAAGATTACTCAAGTTCAAGATCATTCGTTTTTTGTTAAACAAAATTAAAAACGTTTTCTATCCGCTAATTTAAAGCAGACTTTATCTACTGACAGGTCCTGACATATTACATTTCGCGTCACCGAAATAACTATAATATTGTGTTGCTTTCAATAAAATTCCAAGCAATTTTTTGCCTGTGTGTAGTACCATGCTGAAAATATATTTGAACTTCAATATGTTTTCATTTTTAATTTTCAATATTTATCGTTAATTTTCCAAAATTGTGTCTTTTTGTTTTTAAAATGTGTGATTGCAAGATAAGCTGCTTTGAAGAACCACCGTCTACAAGATATCGTAAATTATCTCTTCTTCTATTGGATTGTTGGCAACGTGAATATGATAAAAGACCATATCGTTATTTTAAATTTAATCGTTTAGATTTTGAAAAACGTTTCAAGAGAGATTATGATCCTGTTAACGATTTCGCCATAATGGTAACGTTTTTAAGAAACCGTACTCTAACATCGATAAAATTAAAGGGATTTACAGTTTTATCCTCTACAATGACGTTGCTATACAATTTTGTTGAAAGTCTGAATAAATTGAAAAGAATTGAATTGAAATTAATGAATTTACCCACGGAATTTTTTGAGTTATTAAATGAAAATGTGGATAGTATGAAAGTAACGGAATTATCGTTAGAAGGTAAGTGAGGGTGTAGATTAGGATGACCAGATTTGTCATTCCCACACACAGAGAAATAAAGTGCCAACCGTATTAAAAAGTGTATATTAATGGTAACAACTTATAAATTCAGATAGTACAACAATATTTACATTCGATTTCTAAAAAAATGTTGGGTGTTGCGATTGAATTAACCGAACTTTGTTGTTACAACTACTATACAGTTGTGTCAACTGTCTGAAATTCGTAATAACGGAATTAGAGTCGTAGTAACCGAATTTCAGTTGGCAAATAGCTCTAATTTTTTATGTGAGCAGTTTTATTGCAAATGGTTATAAATGGAAGAAATCAATTTTTTTGAAAATGTTAACAGGTGACGAATTTCGGCCGAAAATTACATTTTTGTGAAAACCAGTGCAGTTTTTTACATTCACAAAATTCGAAATTTTGAAAAAGTTAATTTTTCATTTCATTTATTCATTCACTCAAAATTATTTAGATATGGCATTCTGCTTTCATCAGAAATCAATAATCAACTTTAGCCTGGAATCAAAAATGACCCACGAATTTGAAAATATATATATTTGAAAAGGCTAGACAATTTTCTTTTAAATACCGTTTAAAAATTTAAAATGCGGAAATGTTAGGGTATATTCTCAAACCGGGTTTGTAATACACTCAGCTAGACTTAAAACCTACACTAGGTCATTTGACGAGTGATTTTTCTGTGTAGCAGTGTTATTTTTATCAAGTGGAAAATTTGTTTTGATTAGTTTAAATGCTTTGCAATCTTTTAGTCATAATTAAAATTACGTTTCATGTGTTTTTTGTCCTCGGGCCACTAAGATTTCAAGATTTAAAAAAAAAGTATAGACAATCATGGTCTAATCAAATGCAAGGGACATGGTTCTAAAAATTATGCAATCTTTGCAATTCATATTTTAACAAAATAATAAATTGTATTACATTTTGAATAGTCAGGTTTGAGATCATAATTAAATGTTAATATTAGAAATAGAAAACACTACACTCAGGAAACTTCTGCTTTAAAAATTTGTAGTTGTTTGGTTTGTAATACAGTTTCTTTATTTTTAATGTAAATGTCAGTCATTTGTAGAACAAAGTAAATTTTTGACTTATCTTGTAGTTCATTTAAAAAAAACAAACCACATCAAATGACTGTTTTATGATTTTGCATTCATTTTTTACAGTTGTTTTTTGTTATTTAAAAAAATAAATGTTTGTTTATTTTTTACTAAGATATGTGAGTCATTTTTACTACATTTGTTAGTAATTTTTTGAAAATTAGTTGAATTTATTGAAATTTAAGTCGTCCTTTCTGTAAGTGAAATTTCATTTGCTTTTAACTACATTTGCAGTGATCTTTACCTACATAGTATTCTAAGTGTAATCGTTAATAAATGTAAGATAAGATGAAAAAAATTTTGTGGGGATCAGAGCTACAGGGAGTGCCGCACTTTCGACCTTAGAGACTAGGTCATCTTCAGCCTCATTCTAATCCACCACCCCCAAGAAACTCAAGGTTTGATCATGTATATATATCAAACAACCAAAGAAAATCGGTGATGTTAATTGCTTACCCGAACAACACGAGTTATTTTCGTCTTTTTCTTACAAGTTTAGCCAACAGCTTTAAATTTAAAAGTTTTTTATTTGAGTGTTAATAAAAATAGTTTTGCTATTCTACAAATATGGGTCATGTGTACCTATGCACAAAGTTTCATTTAAAAATATTAAGCAGAAGTCGCAAAAAAAATGCACTTGAAAATTTTCTTTTGTGGGATAAAGATATATATATTATTTGAAACCTTATTGTTTAGTTTGCCATGGTAGAAATGAAAAATATTATAAATGTAATATTTAAGAAAAATGTATCATTTATACATGGATTTATTTATACCCATTTTCGGTGTTCATACATTATATGTTAATATTTCACGATTAAAAGTTTTTTTTGTAAATTAAAATACCAATAATATAACCCTGGTACAGTCAGCGGAATTTAAATAGGCGCATATAAACTTTTCGGATTATTTATTTAATATGGTAGTAAATTTTTGATTTTTTTATGTAAAATTAATCATTTAAGGTTAAGTTTACACAATAAACGAAGTTATAATTACATACCTCTTTTAACGATACTTTTTCTAGTAAAACGTCAAATTTAGAGCGAAATTGAAATAGACGCAGCTCCTAACTTTTAATTTCTTTGTTTAAGGAGTTGCCGCAAATATAAAGTGTTGGGCATTTTTTAAGTATAGTAAATTCTGGGGAATAATAAAAATATATTTTTTTCGAACCCCAACTGTAAATGTTTTATTTGCAAGCCGAAAACCAAATTTTACACCACACATGTCCCCAGACTAAAAAAAATTGGTTACTAAAGGATAGTTAAGCTGAGGAATGTCATAGACAATACATATTATGGATCCTTCACTACACAGCAGAGTCCCAAGCCAAACCGGCGCAAGTCGGCGTCGCGCCGCAGCCGGTTTTCCCGACGCCGCCGATTTAATCGGCTGCGCCGGGAAAAAGTTGTACTATGTGGCAATGATTTTTATTTTAATACACGCTTGTATTTTAAAGTTTTTTTTTTTTTGGAACCATAGAAATTATATAGTGCTATTTTTTGCAAGCATGCAAAATTTCTAGAAAAACCATAACAAGTGCCGTTAGATTTTTTCAATGAAAAAAAAGCACATTGCAATCGAGTTACAGCAGCAAAAGTAAAATAGTTTGTGGGTCCAGAGTTGCAACTTATTGCAAATATTAAAAATATGGGCTAAAGAAGCACTTCGGGCGACGTCGTATTAAAGCCGAATGATGACGAAATTTGAAAAAAGCACAGACACCCCTTCGATTAAATTAAATGAGCACCATTATACGTTTATTTGAACTCGAACTAACGACAACTCCCCATACAAAGGAGGTGTTCGAAAAAATTGTTTTTTGAATAACAAAAATATTAGGATATGTACAGACATGTTCTATACACCAGTGGATGCACCTTCCAAATACCTTTCAACATATAAAAGAAATATCTTAAAAAATCTTAAAATTGGGTCATTTCTGACCCCACTTTTTAACCCCTAAACTTGAGATTGCGCACCTTAAAAAAATGTGTTCAATATTTTTTGATTCTCTCCCAAG
The DNA here is from genome assembly GCA_021234595.1 of Delia radicum. Taxonomy (NCBI): domain Eukaryota; kingdom Metazoa; phylum Arthropoda; class Insecta; order Diptera; family Anthomyiidae; genus Delia; species Delia radicum. The sequence continues at coordinate 139,349,135 of CM037855.1, forward strand.
TTTTATTCGAATCTGAGGATTCACCATTGTGCTGTTTCCTTGTTAGCTGATATAAGACGTTTTATAAATATTGTCAAAGTCATTAAAATTAGCTTCTTCATATTTTTAAAAATTAAATTTTTTAAAATTCAAAAACTACAAAATATTTTTAAAATTTTGAAATTTTAATATTATTTAATTTTTCTTTCTTTTAAATAGTTTTTATAATTTAAAATTTCGGAGTTTTAATTGATGTTTTTTAAACAGAAAACTGTTCCTATTTTTAAGTTCAAATAATAAATTTCCTTCCTTAAAAAAACCTTTTTAAGCCGACAGTTCAGCCGCCGCCGTTATAAACTTGTAAACGCCGACGCCGCCGAACCAAAAAGTCCGCGCCGCCGCCGCCGATTATTTAGTGTCGGCTTAATTCTCTGCTACGACGCAGCTATGCACAAAAAAGTTGAATAAAAACACTTTTCCTAAAAAAAAAATTGGTAAAAGATAATTTTTACCATTACAGGAATAATGGCCATAATGCTAAAATCGGAGAATATTGAACCAAAACTAAATAATCTAGTTCTTCAGACTAAAAATATACTGTTTAAGCAAAGCAATTTTATCGATGTAGTGATTTACCCTAAAAATTCTGCAAAATATAACCATGCAAAATACCAAAACTTTGACTTATGCAACATATCACGTTATATGTAATAAAACAATTCTTAAGCGTCATTCTGCTCAAAATTATGTTTTTTATCTGTTAAAAATATTTTTTGTTTATCGCTGTGTTATACTTTTTACGATATAAATTCCAAAGGTCGAAATTTTGGAATTGTAAGTCTGAAAAAAAAATGGTTTTTTTTTTCCTCAGAAATTTTACGGTAAATTTCTACTTTGATATAATATTTTTGTATAATCAGTATATTTTTAGTATGGAGGACAAGTTAAAATGCATTTTTCTTAAAAACTTATTTAGTTTTTGTCCAATTTTCTCTGATTTGAACACAATGCTATAATGAAAATGAAAATTATTCAAGTTCGAGGCCATACTATATAATTCTTTATTAGGATATTGTCCTACCAAATAATCTATAGAGTTTTTGTTTTCAAATTTATGATTTGACCCTTTCAGGAATGTGTTGATAGATCTATTTCGGGAATTTTCTAGGTTCCCATCATCAGAACACGTTTTAAAAGAGGTAACAATCCCATGCCAAACATCAAACATTCATATAAACTAGTTTACTCACTACATGAGAACTAATTAAAGATTATCACCATTGATCGAAAAATAAATTGAAAACTAGTTTTTTGTGTGTATGTCTGTCTACCTTTGGTAAATATTCAATACACGTTTTTGTTTCTTTTCCTTTTGATTTTTACATTTGTTTTTAAAAACAAAATGTACATGTCGAAAAAAACATAATTTTTATTTTTAATAAAAATTATATCAAACTTATAAGAAAATTATAAATTTGATATAATTCTTCAGTTAGTGTTTTTATCCAACTTTTTTGTGCATATCTTAGTAGTAAAGGCTCGAAATGAATTATTTTGTATGAAATTTCTTAGCTAAATAAGTCTTTTGCAACCATTTTTTCAGTCTGTGGACATTAGGGTGATAACTTTTTGCATTTTTTGCAAATATCAAATCTCCCCAGACAAAATCTTGTAGGGCATGGACAAATATTAAGAACTGCGTTTTTAGTTTTTCGCTATCGTTAAAAAACGTTCCGCACCAAACGCGTTAAAGTTTTGAATCAAACAAAGTTAAAAAAAAAACTTTTTTTGATGCCTCAACGTCTGACCATCACATCTATATAATTAAGGCATGCTGATATCAATAGTAAAGTCCGTTTTCGAGTCAATGGAATAGTTTTCTTCCAAATTTGATTACTTACATATGTATAAACCATATTTAAAAAAAATTGTTATTAAAAAAAATTTAAAATAAATATATTAAAAGGCATTTTAGAAATCGCTGTTGGTGCGCAAGGTTTTTTTACCAAATTGAACTGAAATAGTTTTTTTATCATTAATACAATATTTGCCATTAGAAAACCCCTGGGGAGAATGTTGTCCAAAAAAAGTTATCACCCTAGTGGACATATGCGGTGTTAAATTTGATTGTTGACTTGCAAATTCCATATTTATGGTTTAATTGCCAAGAAAATATTTTTTTCTTATTCCCCAGAATCTACTATACTTAAAAAATGCCAAATACTTTAATTTTGCTCCACCTCCTATAACAAAGTAATAAAAAGATAAGAGCTGAGTCTTTTTTTAATTTCGTTCCATATTTGATGTTTTACTAGAAAAAGTACCGTTAAATGAGGTTTATAATTATAATATCATATATTGTGTAAACTTACCCTTCAATGATTAATTTTCAATTAGTAATCCACAAAGTTTATATGCGATTATTAAAATTACTCCTGCTATATATTCTGAACACATTAGGTAGCAGAAATTTTTAAGTTTTATTAAATGAACACTAGTTTCACTGCAAAATACGTAAGTCTACCCCTTATATTTTCATTAAATTTCTGAAAAATAATATATATATTCAACAAAAGTCGTCTTTTAAGAAAGGTGAGTTTTGGGACAGAAAAAGACAAAATTTAGAAAAATTATTGGCATATAAGTATACGTATTAATGTTTGATAAAACATATTTCGCAAAAAACGCGTTTTCAAAAAAATGTCGCTTGTACCCTTATTCGAGCAAGACATTCAAATCCAAATTCTGAATTTCCATTGAGAGGAAAACAAAAAGAACGGTGGAACTTTTTTTTAAACTGATGAAAATTTGTGAAACATTTGACACACATTTTATGAAACTCTTCATCATATCTATGAAAATTTCATAAATATGATGAATAGTTGAAGACAAACGATTTATGAAACGGTTTTATCAATATGACGAAATGTTTTCACTGAATGTAGATATTGTTTTCCAAATTTTCCTAGGAAGCGTTAAGGCTCAAAAGTGCACTCATAGAAAAAACCTGTAAAAATAACAGCAAAAGCTACTAAAAAATATTTAAAAATGACCTTTGCAGAAAAAACTGCTAAATTTAGCAGATTTTTTGCTAAATATTAATAAAATAAGAACAACAAAAAAAATCTGTTAACTTTAAAAATTTTTAGTTATATTCGATGTAAATTTTAGTTATTTTTAAATAAAGAGAACGATGAATCATACCGTTAACATAAACACAAGTTATAGGGTTGCAATAATATAAACAGCTGTGATATTAATTTAAGTTTGTGTTTAAATTTTGTTTAATGTTAAATGTTTTATGTTTTTTTTTTATTGTATTAAACAAATAATAACTTTTGTGACGTAAGGAAACATAATTCTGTAAGTTTAAATTGTTTTATTGGTGATACAAATTGTACTAATTAGAAATTTTAATTTAAATAGACGAATTCCTTGATAAAGACAGCAAAAAACTTTCGAAACGTTGGAAAAAATATGTATTAAATGGTTTTTTAATTACATTGGAAATTATAGGCCCTAATAGCTTAAAGAAAACACTGAAAAAAAAATTATCAATTTAAATCAATTTGGCCAAGAAACATCTGGAAAAGCTAAAATAGCATTTTACTCTGTAAAATTGTAGGCTCAAAATAACAAACAAAAACTGTAATATTAACAAAATTTTTGCTACCTCAAATTTAGTAGAATGCAAATACCAGTTTGTTTTGCTAAAACCAACAGAAATTTTTGATAAAAAATTGTAGTTTGCTGATTTAATAAGGGCAGACTTTTATTTGCATAAAAAAAAAACTAGAAAAATACTTTAAAAATTTAAAATTTGTTCATGATTTTTTTGTCTACTAACATATAGTAAATGTGTTTGCTGAATTTTTTGGATATTTTGTTAATTTTAATTAACTAAAATTTTGCTCAAATATAACTATATATTGGTAAATTCAACAGATTTATTTTTGCTATTCTTATATTACTAATATTTAGTAAAAAAAAAAATCTACTAATTTTAGCAGTTTTTTCTGAAAGGTCAATTTGAACTAATTTTTAGTAGCTTTTTGTTACTATTTTTACATGTTTATTTCTATAAGTGTGTGAGCGCAGGTCTGAAAGAGTTAAAAACTTAGCAAAATATATTAAGTGAATAATTTTAAAATGTTGTTGACAACGCCCAGGTCTGGTAATGTCAAATATATTTTTAACGGATACTTTAGTGAAGATATTACACTTCAACAGGGCACCAATTTGGTATTCAATTAAAGTTTTGACATGTTGTACAAATTTAGAATACAGAATCAAAGTAATAAGTACTAATTAAAAACGTTTATCAACATTTAAGGGAGAATTAGTTTGTACGTTCTGTTCTGTTATGAATCAGCTGTTTTGTTTCTGTTCAATTGAAAGTCTGTATGTGTGGTTAGTTTTCACTTTTTCGTGCTGTGCTGTTGCGGACATCTCTGTTGAAAATAGAATTCAACGTAAAGTCCCGGTTCACACACGGAAATTTTACTTGCACAAATCTTGAGTTTATAGAAGAGGGAGGAAAAGAGAATGGAAGGGGTACAGACTTGCCCGTACTCCAATTCCGTTTTGTTTTGTCATCCGCAATTTTCAACACGAAGTTTCAAAACGAAAATTTCTGAAATAAACTTTTTCTGTGTGAACACAAAAGAAAGTTCAAAGTAGAATTGAAGAAAACTTGCGCAAGTAAGATTGCCGTGTGTGAACCGGGACTAAGTGACAGCCTAAAGTGCGTATGGATTAGTTTGTTGTGATATGAAAAAATAGACATTACTTTTAAAACAGCTGATTTCTTTCACAGAAAAAGTAATTACAAAATATTACCTACAGAACAGAACGACACTGAACGGCAACAGAAAGTAACAACTAATGAGGCCTTTAAACTAATTTTTTTTTTCTTTTGTTGCGAGTGGTGTTTATCTAAAATAATTTTTTTTTTTTTTGATTACAGGTACCCCCTTAAATGATAATGACATCTTATATTTACGATCATTTGTCATAAAGTCGTCGAACTTAAAAGTTTTAAATGTCGCCGCTTGTAATATAAATCAATATAATTTTGCTAATATAGCCGATGGTATTTATAAATCTAAAACTTTAATCTCTATAAATATCTCTCGCCTAATGGGCAATTATTTATCAATGGACTCTGATAAAATGTCCCACATTATTTCTTTCTTGATATGGCAAAATAAATTACAGGAAATTATATTGGAAAAGTGTGAATTACAAGCTCAAGATATGGAATTAATTTCAGAATATTTATACAATAAAAATTCTGAATTACAAAAACTAGATGTGGCCTATAATAAAATTGGTGCAGATGGCGCTCAATATTTACTTAAAGCGATATCCTCGAGTAAAACCTTAAAATATCTGAATTTAAGTGGTTGCGACTTAGGTACACTTGGTGGAGAAATAATTTCAAAATATTTAGGATTTTGTTATTATTTGGAATCTTTAATTCTACAATATAATAACATGTCGGCAGAAGCTGTTAATATGATTTTATTGGGCATGAAGAAACCGTATAAATTAAATAAATTATATTTATATGGTAATAAATATGATTGCAGAACTGGTGATATTTTGAAAAGGCTATTGGAATCAAAAGTTATAATACAAAATGTTGTTGATATAACGACAACATATGATGATACTATATCCGGTTATCGAGTTATACCATGGTTTGAGTAATTGATCAATAAATTCTGTTAAACAATTACAAAATTTATATTATAATAAAAAATCTCGCAGGCAGAAAATTTTGGAAATTAAATTGTGAGTCTAATGCTACGTTTCCACTGAACGTGTTTTGGACGTGTTTTAAAACAAAACATGTTTTGTATATGTTTTCCCATACAAAATTTATTTTATAATAAAAAATCTCGCAGGCAGAAAATTTTGAAAATTAAATTGTGAGTCTAATGCTACGTTTCCACTAAAAGTATTTTGGACGTGTTTCAAAACAAAACATGTTTTGTACATGTTGTTCCATACATTTTTGTTTCACCAAATCACATGTTTTGCTCAAAACACGTAAATGGAAAGGCAATATAGAACATATGGGAAATTTCAATAATTTGCGTTAATTTGAGGTACAATATTTTGAAAAAATATTTTTGTATGACATAAATAACCTTTTGTGTGTTTCTTATCCGATGTTTAAGCAAGCTAAAACCCATTCGCGTTAATAATTTATCGCAAACGCCGCAAAAATTATGGCGGTTTTAAGTTTTAAGCAAATTAAAAATATTAAAATTACAATTTTTGCTTAGATTAAATAAAAGATACAGCAATTTATAGATCTCATTGCATTTATCATATTTCAAAAATATAAAATTTTTTTACATTATATATATATATTCTAATATTTTTTATATATGAGTCATTCCATGTCAGACCGTAAGATTTTTGCTAAAAATTGACTTTGATGTCTTCTTCATTCTTCATTAAAAAATATTTTACACGTGTTTCCAGAAAAACATTAAACATTTTTTTTTCAATTTTTAATGCAAATGTCAGTCATTTGTAGAACAAATAAAATTTTTTACTAACCTTGTAGTTCATTTAAAAAAAACAAACCACATCAAATGACTGTTTTATGATTTTACATTCATTTTTGACAGTCGTTTTTTGTTATTTAAAAAAATAAAAAAATAAAAGTTTGTTTATTTTCTACTAACACATGTGGTTCATTTTTACTACAATTGTTAGTCATTTTTTTAACATTAAAAACCAAATGACAATTTTAGTTGAATTTACTGAAATGTAAGTCGTCCTTTCTTTAAGTGAAATTTCATTGGCTTTTAACTACAATTGCTGTCGTCTTTACCTACATTATATCCTGAGTGTATGCCACAAATTTGGTTATAGCACTAGTGCATAACCCTATGAAGATAGATCTTCTCATGCCGACGATTCGAAACATTAATTAGACAAAATACATAAATTAGTTAAATTTAATAAATACTTTTTTAAAAACAGTTAATTTCGTCTAAAACAATAACCCTTATGAAAGTGGAATATCTAGTTTTCACCCCAATAGCATCTTCATATACGTCAGGACATCAATTTAAAAAAAAAAGAAAACGTTATTGGTGCCGACTATTGGGTAAATTGCCCTATAATTTTTTTAAATATTGGGTATACAAGTTGATAATATCGATTTGGACAACATATGGCATAAGAAGAATACGGTCAACATGCACCAACTCAGAAAACTTTTGAACGATGGTTTGAGCTGTTCAAAAGTTGTGATTTCGACACAGAAGACAAGCAGAGGCCTGGTCAGCCAAAAAATTTTGAAGATGAGGAATTGGAAGCATTACTCCACGAAGATTGTTGTCAAACGCAAGAAGAACTTGCATAATCATTGGGAGTCACACAACAAGCCATTTCCCTGCGTTTAAAGGTATTGTGATTCATTCAAAAGCAAGGAAATTGGTTCCCATATGAATTAAAGCCGAGAGACGTTGAAAGGCGATTTTGCATGTCGGAAATGCTGCTTGCATCGTATTGTTTCTGGTGATGAAAAATGGATACATTACGATAACCCCTAGCGCAAAAAGTCATATAAAGTCAGCCCGGCCAACCAGCCAAATCAACGACGAAGCCGAATATCCATGGCGCCAAGATAATGCTCTGTATTTGGTGGGATCAGAAGGGTGTTTTGTATTATGAGCTGTCGGGTCAGACGATCACAGGGGACCTGATTTGATTCGTTTGAAGAGAGCAATCAACGAAAAACTACCAGAATATTCGATTATGACAACGCTCGGCCACATGTTGCAAGACCGATCAAAAACTATTTGGAAAACAGTGGATGGGAAGTTTTTACTCAACCGCCTTATAGCCCAGACCGTGCCATTTCTGACTACCATTTCGATCGATGCAGAACGCCCTTACTGGAATACGCTTCACTTCAGAACAGTGTATCAGAAATTGGCTTAATTCATTCTTTACCTCAAAACCGCAGCAACTCTTTTGGCGCGGAATCCATATGCTACCAGAAAGATGGGAAAAAGTAGTGGCTAACGATTCATAATAAATGAATTTTTCAAGAAAAAAAAATCGATATTATTAACGTGTATACCCAATATTCTTTCTGAGTAATTTTTTGAAACAGTAAAGAATGCTATTTTGGATGCACCACTTTTAAACAAAAATTATAAATTTTAATAATATATTTTGAGTCCATTTCTTACTCATTTTGGAGCTTGTTTTGCTGGCAGCGCTTTTTAAATTTTTATTGTTAAATTTTTTTTAGTGAAATACATTTTTTAACCAGCTGCAAAATTCTCCTGTAAAAAACTTACAAATTCCATTGTATTTGATTTATTTTTAGAAAAAATGTTGCCACTTTTATTTTCATTACTTACTAAAAATAAAATATGGTCTTCTTTGTTGTAAATGACTTTATTATTGCCAATTTGACCATTTATGTTCATTGAAGTCATCTCAATCATAAAAACTACTCCTAAAGAATGACTTTACGCGACAATCTGTATAAATAAGCAATACCATTATCAGGACATTTTGTTATTTATTAATAGATTGTGTGGCACGTGCCCCATGATGTATTCACTAATGTTCATTTCACCATCTTAAGCAGTAAACAGATGGATAAAATGATGAAGATGTTGATTGGAATGATGATGGTAAAGTAAAATAAAAGTATATACATTAGGGCGTCCCTTAAAAATAGATTTGTCATTACACCCCCAGTTCCATTGCAATGGAAGAAAGCGATTTTGTTTTTTTTTTTTGAAAACGTTAACCAGTGCCGAATTTTAGTCGAAAATTTGTTTGAAAAAATGTGTATTTTTATTAAAAATTACCAAAATGCGAAGTTTTGAAAAATGAAATTTTCTATTTCATTTATTAATTTAATACATTCAAAATTATTCAGATCTGGTATTCAGACATCATCGGATATCATTAACCCACTTTAGCCTGGAATCAAAATGAAGCACAATTTTGTAAGAATGCAAAAGCGTCTTTTTTTTAATTAATGTTAAAGATTTTTTAAAATGTCTAATTTGGAGATGTCGATTGCTATTTCGAGTTTCTCTGTAAAACAACTCATTTTAAGAAAATTTAATAATTTGTCAAAGGTTGAAATATATGTTTGAATATTTCACTAAGTACACTCAAAAAAAAAAAAGTTTTTAAAGTCAGCAAAAAATTTTGCTGAGTCAGCAAAATTTTAGTCAGGAGGATGCTAGCAAAAAAATTGCTAATGTCAGCAAAATCTTTTGCTGAAAATCAGCGAGCTGATTTTTAGCAACAAAATTAGTAGCAATCTACTAAGTGCTAGCAAAAGTTTTGCTAACACTTAGTAGATTAGAAATAAAAAAGCCTTGGTAAAAATTAATAAATTTTTTGCTGAATTTTAGTAGACTGAAAAAAACGCAAAAAATTGTAAAAAAAATTGTAATTTAGTTAATTTATTTGCTGAAAATCATAAAACATATTTTTGTGATTCTTTTAAAAATAATTTACAATAATTACGAAATATAAAAATTTTCATTTTCCCACATTGACGACATGAATTAATTTAATATCTGAAACCATATAGAAATAAATATATATAACATAACAAAAATTTTCTTTCAACTACTTACATCAGTGGTTGTCTAAATGATGCTTTCTTTTAAAGGACGCAACTGAAGAAGATAATTATAGAAACGAAACGAAAAAATAAACAAAAACAAACGAAACGGAAAAAACAACCCTTTTTTTGCAATAAGAAAAAGGAACCATACAAGTCTACCTAAGATGTGTGTCTTTGTCTTTCGCTTTACTCTGTCTACATGTCTGTATATGTTTGTTTGCAATTTGACCACACTAGATTATTAATCTATTAACATTTATTATAGAAATACATATTAAATTTAAATATTTTCTTTTGTCTTTTATTTTATTAATAGACAATTATTTTCACAAGCCGGTGACAACGCAAAATTTAAGTTGTTTTAATCCTCAATTTTGTTTTATGTATGAAAAACAGATACAAAAGTCTTCCATGGTTGATTTTTTTATATGTCTTATTAGAGTTGTACTTTTTAGTATCATTTTCCTCTTCTCTACTACATCTTGACATGCCGCGACATCTGCTTCATTCTGTGCATATCTTTCAATCTGGTTGTCGTCCACACTATTAATGTGCTTATCAGCACAATTTTTTTTTAGCAAAATTATTTAGTAAAACATTAGTATATTAGTAAAGCATTAGTATAAAACAGTTAAGTGCTGAATAAGTATAACAAAAATTTTAGCTGAAAACACGATTTTAGCAAAAAAATTTGCTAAAATATAGTATACCTGATTTACAAGACGTTTTACTAACTTTTGTACTAACTTATTTTTTTGAGTGTAGGTTTCTCGTACATATAGGTTTTTACAATTTAATTTTGTTGCAGAGTGTAATAGTTGTTATTAAAAAAATAGAATAAATTTGAAAAATTAGAAGACATTTTATGAAAATTGCAAAATTTTTATGCTTTTTATTAAATTTTGCGTAATTTTTGGAAAAATATCTCTCAAATTTGATTAGACTACACTCAAAAAAATAAGTTAGTAGAAAAGTCAGTAAAACATCTTGTAAATCAGGTATACTATTTTTCAGCAAATTTTTTGCTAAAATTATGTTTTAAACTAAAATTTTAGTTATACTTATTCAGCACTTAACCGTTTGGAACTAATGTTTTACTAATATTTTACTAATGTTTTACTAATTTATTTTGCCAAAAAAAAATTGTGTGAACGACAACCAGATTAAAAGTTATACGCAGAATGAATTAGATGTCAAAATGTAGTAGTGACGAGGAAAATTATACTAAAAAGTACAACTCTAGTAAGACACTTCAAAAAATCAACCATGGAAGATTTTGTATCTGTTTTTCATACATAAAACAAAATTGTGGATTGAAAGAACTTAAATTTTGCTTTTTCACCGGCTTGTGAAAGTAATTGTCTATTAATTAAAAAAAAGACAAAATAAAATATATAAATTTAAAAAAGATTAAACGGGTATTTGAGTCAAATTGAGTGGTCAAGTTGATAACAAATATACTGCAGGTAGACAGACTAAAGCGAAAGACTTAGGTAAATTTTTATGTTTCCTTTTTCTTATTGCAAAAAAAGGGTTGTATATGTTACATTTTGTTATTTTTTCGTTTCGTTTCTATAATTATCTGCTGCATTAGCGTTCCTTTAAAAGATAGCATCATTTAGACAACCAATGATGTAAGTAGTGGAAAGATAAATTATTTTAAAAAGAATCACAAAAATATGTTTTATGATTTTCAGCAAAATAAATTACCTAAAGTAAAAATTTTCTACAAATTTTTTGAGTTTTTTTCAGTCTACTAATATTCAGCAAAAATTTTATTAATGTTTAGCAAGGGTTTTTTAATTTCTAATCCACTAAGTTTTAGCAAAACTTTTGCTGAATCTACTAATTTTGTTGCTAAAAATCAGCTCGCTGATTTTCAGCAAAAGATTTTGCTGAAATTAGCAATTTGCAAGCACCCTCCTGACTAAAATTTTGCTGACTCAGCAAAATTTTTTGCTGACTTTACTAACTTTTTTATTTGAGTGTATAATTACCTTTGCTTTATTTAAAAAATCGTTAACCCTTAATGACCTGGTGACAAAAAATGCAAATGACACGTAATTTTTATTATGACTACAAGAGTGAAAATCTTTTAAATTTGCTTCTTTTAAAATTTCTCTTAATACAAATAATTACTTTATGAAATTTGTTCTAATGATTTCACTATTGACCAAAAGACCCACTAGGAAAATAACAGAATGTCTTCATTCAAGTTTTTATTAAATTTTGATACTAAACTAACGAACTAATTAAATTTTTTTTATTGTACCAATCTTACTTTTAAGTGTTAAAAAGGTGGGGTTAAAAAAAGTCTCCAGTTTATTTATTTTTTCTTTTTCTTAACATTTATTCCAAAGAAACTATACAAAAATGGGTATCAAATGAAAAGTATTTTAAAGAACTACCTTACGATTTACCAAAAAAATTAAGAGGGCATGTGTAGGGCACTACATATTGTCCTTTTGTATTTTTGAATATTGTTTTGAAATCTAGTTTGTAAATATTTTTATGTTTTAAAAAAAAATAAATTTGTTTGATACTAATTTTTCTTGGTACATATTTTAGAATTACTGAACTTATAACATTAGCGCAAATAAAATATTTTATATAAAAGAAAATAACGTGTATCTGATGTGTCATACATGTGTTCATTAAATTTTCCTGTAGTTAACGATTTTTTAAATAAAGGTAAAGATAATTATTTTTTAAATGAACTTTATGTAAATTGTGAAGAAATTTGTTTAGATTATAATAAATTGTTAGAAAAATCTCTGTCAAAACACTAAAATGTCAAAATATATATGTTAATGTAGTAGCTTTTAATATACAGTGCTGCTCAAAACATTTGCAACTGCCCTTGCAGTGAAATAATTTGAGGAGATATTAAGATAATAATGGCTTTATACTTAATACTTCTATTAAGAAATAATCCTTAATTAGTCATCTTTCTAAATTATGACTGAAAAAATAAATATAGTACAATAATATTTTGTTATCGTTCCAAGTATAAAAAAAAAGTTGTTTAAGCCTGCTCAAAACATTTGCAACTACCTAGTAAAGGGTTTTTCAACAGGGACGCTACAAAAGTAGACCGACAGGGACAGCAAACGACGCCATATTTTTGCCGCTCTTTTGACATTTTTCTTCAGTAAGGTTTGCCATTTCATGATGGAAAGATATACGAGCCAACAACGAGTCGAAATTATTAAAATTTACTACCGAAATTCGGCGTCAGTGGCCTCAACGTTAAGAGCGATACGTCCAATTTATGGTCGTCATGGCTGAATGGCTTCGTCAATAAACAAAATATGCGTTATTGGTCAGACAGCAATCCACACGTACTCCATGAGTCATCATTGCGAAAAAATTACAGTTTGGTGCGGTTTATTGGCCGGCGGCGTCATTGGGCCGTACTTCTTCCGTGATGATCAAGACCGGCACGTTACTGTGAATGGGAATCGCTACCGTTCAATGATAACCGAATATTTTTGGCCCCAATTGGATGATATGGACTTGGAGGACATGTGGTTCCAACAGGAAGGCGCCACAAGCCACACAGCGAATGCCACAATCAATTTATTGGAAACCAAGTTTGGAGAACGTGTTATCTCACGAAATGGTCCAGTCGATTGGCCGCCTCGATCGTGCGATTTGACGCCGTTAGACTTTTTCCTGTGGGGCTACGTCAAGTCTACGGTCTATGCCAACAAGCCAGCGACGATTGATGAACTTCGAATATCGAACGTGAAATTGCAGCAGTATCGGCCGATTTATGCTTGAAAACCGTCGAAAATTGGGTTCAGCGTCTGGACTTCTGCAAGCGTGCCCGTGGTGGCCATGCAAAAGAAATCGAGTTCCATACATAATGGCATCGAACGTACTTTCACAGGAATAAAGAATTTCATTGATATCCAAAACCGTTTTTGTTTTATTTAAAAAAACTTTTGTAGCGCTCTTATTGAAAAACCTTTACCTTCTCTTATTTTCATTTTCGATCGTGTTATTTTCGCATTATTATAACGGTAAAAAGATCATTGTAAAAATGAACTAGATCGACAAAAAAAAAAAAAAAACCAAATAAATTTCTCTTAGTTCATTTGTCATAAACTGATCGGTTCGGCCCATTTGCTATATTTCCGAAAAAATTAATAAAATCGATGGCAATAAATATAATCAGCACATTAAAAAGCAAATAATCGACGATTATAACAAAGGTGTATCCCAAAAAGAAATATCAAAAATGTATAATGTTCATAAATCAACAGTATCTTGTGTTATTATTAGTGGAAACACCAAAACAGTGCATTGAGGTGGGAGAAACAGGTCTACTACACCAAAAGAGGACCGAAAAATAAAAATAACTATGCAACAATTCCCTCAAATATCATCAGGAGAAATAAAAAATTCGCTTCAACTTGATATATCCGCGCAAACGATCAGACGTAAAGCCGTAGAAGTCGGACTTAGAGCTTACAAAACTGTTAAAAAACCTTTCATTTCTAAGAAAAATAGGTTAGCTCGCCTTCAGTTTGCAAAAAATATCTTAATTTATCGTAAACGGTTCGGATGGCAGGTGTCTGGTGCGAAGACCAAAAGGGGAAGGTCTTAATCCAATATATACAAAAGGTACTGTCAAACATGGTGGGGGCAACATTATGGTCTGTGTGTGTTTTTCCGGGCAAGGAATTGGCCCGATTTATAAAATCGATGAAATCATGAAGTCAGATGATTACAGAAACATTTTGTCTGACGTAATGTTGCCATATGCATCTTGGGAAATGCAGCTTGCTTGGGTCTTTCAACACGACAATGATCCCAAGCACACGTCTAAGGTGGTTAAACAATGGATAGCCAATGAAAAATTGTGTGTGCTTGATTGTCTTGCCCAGTCACCTGACCTTAATCCCATAGAAAACCTTTGGGAGATCGTGAAACGAAAGATTGGTAATACAGTTTTAAAAAAACCTGAGGATCTTTACGTTGACGTAAAAGAACAGTGGAATAGCATTCCAAAAGATAGATGTGCAGAAGTCATTAAACGACGTGGTTACGCTAAAAAAATTTAAATTTTATTAATTATCGAAGTCATGTATTATAAGTTGCAAATGTTTTGAGCAGATTTATATATGAGTTGTAACATTATTTTGTAGATTATCAACAAATCGTTGTCGATAAGTAATTTATGTTACATAATCCTTAAAATTTAAATAATAAAGAATAATTTAGCGTTTTAATCTTCGTTTCTATATTTTTATTTTCATTAAAATTAAGGTGTTTTTCCAACAGGTGCCAGGTTGCAAATTTTTTGAGCAACACTGTACATGGTTTAGGTAATAAATGTCTGTTTCCAGAGTTCTTTAAGTATGTCGGAGATTTGGATGTATTTGCTTTATTTGAAACGCATGCAGAAGAGCATAATATCGACATTTGGAAAAAATACTTTAACAATTTTCAGTTACATTGGAGGATGCGTATATGTTTTTAAGAAAAACGTCACAATTAATGACATTAAACATTCTTATCATATAATTGATAGAACAGTTGTCCTTAAGATACAAGTAAACTCATTAAAATTCAATATTATACCAGTTTATATTAGAGGAGCGGACTGGAGCAATGAATTCACAGTACTTAAAATTTTTTTCATAAACAACTCAGTGGAAAGCGCAATTTTCGTAGGCGATATGAACGCACGTATTGGCAACCTTCAACAAGAGGTCGATGATATTTAACAAAATAATTTTACTGCTGGACTTGAAGAAAGAAAGTCAAGAAATGCTATTGAAAATGCAAATGGAAAATGTTTTTTTGGAGTTTTGCGAAGATATTGGTCTTATAGTACTAAACGGTCGTACATTCAGTGATGAAAATGGAGAATATACGTACTTTAGTACATCTGGTAACTCCGTTATTGATTTTTGTGCACTATCCCATGATGCAATACAATATGTTGCAAACTTTGAAATAGAATCTAAAATATGGTCAGATCACATGCAGCTAAAGTTAAAACTATGTATTAAATATACAATGAATGAACATAAAAAGTTAAATTTATTACCAAAACTCATGTGGAAAGATTCACTAAAGGAAAAATATTTAAAAAATCTCAATAAAAACCTAATAAGCCAAAAATTATTTTATGAATCTAGAACAGTTAGTAAATGTGATTAAGAAATCTTTACCAAACTATAAAGCACCTGTGAACAACTCCGAATTTAAAGCTAAATGGTTTAATTACAGATGCTTAAAAGCGAGAAAAACTGCATTCGATTTACTCAATAAATTCCGAAAGTCAAACGAACCGGATGATAAAACTAAATATCTTCAAGCTAAAAATTATAACGCAAATGAATGTAGAAAAAGGAAAGAGGAGTAGACGGCAGAACTCAATAATAAAATCCCGAATGGGAATTGTCGATTTTTTATAACGGAAGTTTTACAGACTAAGATAGATTTAGGAAATGTAAAAGCTGTTTTTTTTTTTTTTAATTTTTTATCACTATTCTCGCGGTAAAGAGCAGACCAATTTGGATTATTCTGACTGTTATTAATTTTGATGTGTTTATTCACAGTCTGGTTTCCAAATTTTGTTGGGCTTCCTCGCGAAAAAATCGTAATTAAAGCTTTGAAAAACATATTTTTTGATAGTTTTTTTTTTTTTAAAGCATATTTGAAGATTTAAATTAGATTATGCATTGCCCTGTGAACATTTATATTAGGTAATAACTCAAAAAGGTGACCTAACTGGAAAAAGATAAATGCATTTTTAAAAACACTAATTTCGAAATACTTAAGTATTTTAACACCAAAACAGTGTTGGTAAGCGTAAGCTATCAAATCGGCGAAAATATATACCCAATTCGTTAGTTTTTATTATGGATTTTTATTACATATTCAAAATCTATATCTGATACAAAAAAATATTAAAAGTTAACGCTGCTTTGAGTTAACATTACTATATTTTTTATAATTAAGGTCTCTAATTCTACCGGAATAGACCACATTTTGAACTATGGACTTTAAAAAAACAGCTAAAAATTTCGATATTTTTAAATTTCTTTGTGCGATAACTCATACCATGGCTCTTCTCATACAAACATTGTTTTTTTTGGGATATATGTTGTTTTTACAAAGTGTAATACAACAAACACTCATACTACATATAATGATACACAAAGTATATTGATATGTAAAAATTGTTGCTTTTCAAATAGTTTTGATTTTATAATTAGGTTAACCAAATCAGTCATTTTATACATTAAGGCAAACAAATTCTCATAAAGTTGATTTTGTCTGTTGTATGTAATGTCTCGGTTTAAGTTAAGAATATTATTGTTTGCGTACAAATGATGATTAGGGTGATGTCTATGAAACATGACAATGATCAAACTTTTAAATTCTAATATGACAATATTATTTTAGATTTTGGACTTGAGGTAGAACAATATTTTAAATATATGAAAATATAGAAAGTCCGAAATACAAAAATAAACATTTTTTATTTTTAATACAAAAATTAAAACATTTTTTAATAACTCAAAAACTATATCGGATCCAGTAAAACTAATATCATTTTCGAACTCCCCGTACCCAAATTAATCGATATCCGATATCAAATCCGAGGCCCCAAAGCCAGTGTTACGCAGAGTTATAACATTTTGTAATAACATTTTTTGAAATTATTTTTGTTTTTTATGCAATTCTAATCAATTTGCAATAAAATGGCGCGTGGTTCATATCCATGCGATTTTGAAAAAGGGAAACTTTTAGCATATTTAAAAAGTGGCTTGAGTTTACTGGAAATTGCTAGAAAAATAAACCACGGACATGTGGTTGTCGCAAATTTTGCAAATAATCCGAGTGCTTATAGTCATGATCGGGACCGGCGTAAAAAATTAAATTATGACAGCAACTCAATGAAGAATCAACTATAAGTAGGCTCTAAAAGGATTCCCAGAGAATAACTCTACAAAACCTCATATATGGGCCAAGGTTATTACACCGCCATAAAACTGCTCGACTTGAATCCGCTAAAAGCAGTTTACAAACCAACTAGAGAAAGGTAAGTCAGTAATCGGTGTTGTTGGTAGGACTGTTTAAAAATAACATTCTTTTAATGGTGATTTTTTCTGATGAGGAAAAGTTCAATCTTGGTGGTCCAAATGTTTTTAACAGCTATTGGAATGGCCCGCATGTTCTACTGATCAAACCCCCATTGAGAATTTTTGGGAAGTATTAACCATATATAACCCGTCGAGTTTACGCAAAAAACCGTTAATAACTAAACGTTTTTCATCAAAAAAAGCAGTTATTGATGCGCGGAGATCTTATAGAACTTCGAATAAATCTTGTAGCCAGTATGTGTGATCAAATTTGCGAGTTGATTTAAAAAATGATATACTAAGTTAAGTGTATTTATGGTTAGGAAACACTAATTGATTTTGTTATTCCTTTCTAAATGCTCGAGTAAACACGTTTGCATATAACCATGCATTATTTTATATAAATATATATGTTATTGCATGCTACTATATGTAAATACATGTTAATGTATGTTTATATATAATGTTATGTATGTTTAATGTAAGTTTATATATACATTTTTTCATATACAAAATGTAACATTTAGTGAAATTTTACCATACCAACATTCGGACCTAATTATATTTAGCTCTATCAGTTTACATAAAATCAAATACAATATTATCAGGATGAAATCCGAATAATATATAGATTTTATATAATTTGATATAAACTGATACAATTAGATAGAAAACTGATACAATCTAATACAATTCTATCGGGTCAAAATTCGGATAAAATTGTATTGGACATTTACTTAATTGCATCAGATTAGATCTAAACCCATACCAACTTATACAATTAAATACTCATATATTTCGGATGAAATTTAATAGGATTACATATAGCGTCACATAGAAATTGGTATGACTACATAAAGATCCATATCAATTTTTTTTTTTTTTAATCGGGTAGTAAAATAAAAATTAAATGAATTCTTTTTTTGTTAAATGTTATTAATTTTCGATTGGTTTTATATTTATAACGGTTAAACTCTTTTACTTTTGTTTCTTAACTTACGAAATTTAGTAAAATGAATGTGTAATTATAGTTTTGCAACGAAGTGTATTAAAAATTTTACATTTTTTGAACACTAAATTTAGAATAAATGTATTTTTAAAACGGTCGATTTCAAGAAATTTTAATTTTCAACTTAAAGTTACAAATAGCATATACCTACTATCGGCTAAAATTTTATAAAATCAGATATATTTATATCTAATTAGATATAATTTAATGGCCCGGATATAAACGAATCTCGGGTAAAATTGTATCAAATTATATATAATTTGATATAATTAGATAGATGTGCTAGATGGCATAGTTTTCGAATAAATGTTTATGAGTTTATATATGGGAACTTATAAACTGAGATATAATTATATTAAGACTCCATATTAAATTTTTTACCCGGGAATTGTAATTAAGTTATCTGCTAGTTAAGATTATTACATATTACATAATTGTCAAGTGATTCCTTTTATATATATAATTTTACATAAAAAAATTGTCACATTTTATAAAACAAAACCACTTAATTATATATTCTTGAAACACTAACACTTTTTCTTCATAATTTTTCATTAAAAAAAATTGAGTCTTTAAAATTGTTGAAACTAAGAAATTTTAATTTCTAACTTAAATACTTTTAAGCATAACTTTATGGCACAAACAGCATGCCTACTATCGGTTAAAATAATATACAATCAGATATATTTATATCCCAGCAAAACCACACATTACCAAATCATGGGTAATGGAATGTTTCGCCATAGGTCTTTATACATTACTTTACACGTTACTTCACTGATGAATTTTACAGGCGATGAGCCTCAAAGTAACTCATTACCTTGTAGTGGGTAAAGTAACTGGTTACTTATATGGTTACATGGTGGGAAAAAGTAATGTGTCTATAAATAGATTTTCATAAAAAAAATGCATAAAAATTTTTTTTTACACATATTTCTTTTTAATTAAATAAATAAATTTTTTTTTTATTAAATAAATAACTTGGTCATGCTGGGATTCGAACCTGGGGTCTCTGGTATTTAACAATTAGTTAGGCGACAACTCTACCAACTGAGCTATCGATACATACAATATTTTATTGCTTAACATGTAGATGAGTTGTTGTGCTTCGTGTTTTCGTTCGTGATATCAAAATTATGCTTACAAAAAATCACAAAGTAATGTGTCTATAAATAGATTTTCAAAAATATATATTAATAATTACTTTACGTTTATAATTCATGCATTATGTGATTGATGATCGGTAAGTCATTACTTTATGTTTTGAAGTAATGTAAAATGTAATGAGGTCTCATTACAAGGTAATCCATGAGTGTTCAATTATCGGTAACTCATTACTTCTTGTTGGAAAATAATGATACAGGTAAGGAGTACACATTACAAGGTAATGCATTACTTAATCGCACCCATTACCAAAGTTTTGCTGGGATCCAATTAGCTATGAGTTGATGTCCCGAATATGGACAAATATCGCATAAAATTCTATAAAATTATATCTAATTTGATATAATTAGATACATGTACATGACCCATTTTCCGGATCTGTTTGTATCTGTTTCAAATGAGATATAATTACACTAGACTCCATATTAAAAATTTTACCAGTTTGTGTAGCTGGAGAGATTAATCTCTACATCGATTAGAAATGGCCAAATTCTATTTGTGCTAAATTTATCTTACATAATAATGTGTCTTTAATGAATTCGCATTGTATTTGTATTAGTTTTTTTTTCATATACGGAAATTTTATGTCTCGCCATCAAGGGCGTCAAAATAAAAAATAATAAAAAAAGATATTCAAAATAATCTGCCAAAACTTAATTTTCTAAACAAATTCACCAAAAAAAAAATACAAACATATTAAAGTATCGCTTAATATAACACAATAAATAACAATGTTTTCTTTAAGATATTTTTTTGCATCATTCGTTCGTCTGGACAAAATTTAATTTGAAATTATAATTTATTTGCAGTAGAAGTATATCATACACAAATAATTGGATTTTGTGTGATTCTTTTTTTTTTTTTTTTTTTTTTTTTTGGCGTGATGTGATATAATAAACAAAATATTTAAGTACAAAAAAATATAAAAATTTTATATAAAAAAAAAAAAAATTAAACAATATCCCAATTTAAAATTAGAATTTCTAAATCTACTACACACTTTATATTGCATTATTTTATATAAGGGTAAGCTTGGGTGGATTCGTCACTTGTTTAGTTACTGGCGTTTCTGAATGGTCTCTTACAAGTTATATTTTAAAAAACGTAAAGAGGATTAAGGGTAATACAAATATTCGTGCTTTGTCCTTTATGTCTGTAAGAGTAAGCGATATGATATTTTAACAAAATTATTCTTTACGATTTTTTTTTTTTTAATTTATACATTTTACGTTTTTTTCATCCATTATCAACTGCGACATTTAACTTGTTTTTGGTTTTATTCAAAGAATAATGTTAATCTTCATTAGACATGCACCCACGAGACTTTAACAAGCCTTTTATTTTTATTTTTTTCACAAAAAAAAAAAGGAATTACAAAATAGAATAAACTAATTGTATTAAATTGCATGTTACTGGTAGGAAAAAAACAAAGAAAATAATGCATATTAAATCAGACAGTAGTATATTCTACTTTCCTTTAAATTGGGTCAAATTGTAATAAATGTTTTTTAAGTAACTATAGTTGAAACGAAAATAAATTTTAAATTAAGCAATTTTGTGCAGGACGATTTAGCAGGATTTAAAAAAAACAATTCAAATACGCAGAAAAAGTTATCAACCTAAATATCTAATTAAAGATTTAATTTGAATTCAGTTTCTAAACAAATGATTAATTGAATCAATTATTTAATTGACTTTTAAATATATAAATACATATTTAATTTTAAACATAATTTTCAAATTATTTTTTCATTAACTGTAGGTTAAATAGAAAAGTTTCAGTATAAAATACCAAACTCAGTTGAAGTTAACAAATAAAACAAGAACACAAGCAGGCACAGTATTACCAACAAACGCATATACAAATGTATTATTCTTACACTTTTTTTTTGTATCATCATTTTTTTGGTACATATTTATTTATAGCTTTTTTTCTTTTTAGTTTTCAATTAAAGTTTTAATAGATATTATCATTGCCGTGATAGGTGAAAAATTAATTAAAATATTAATTAATTCAATACATTTTTTAATTGAAACCCGTTTTAAGTTTTTCCTGTGTAGGGGAAGAAACTGATATTACAAACTACAAAATACCCTATGGGGAATGAGGAGTCAATTGACCTAAAAGTGACTGGTTAAAGAAGGACTTATCACAGGACTGGTATAATGTAATACTGAAGTGGGTTAAGCAGTGTCAATTGTCCTAAAATTAGCAATCCTGTGACTGATAAAGGGAGGAAATACCACTTAACCAGAATGCTTATTAACAAGAAAAAGCCAGTTGGCCAGAATTTTACCCATTGGAAGCTGTTTAGTTTTCGTTTATTTTATACGACATGATCCTTTTGCGACAGTCTTGTGGTATGCCCATCTTTGGTTAGTCCTGTGGCATGCCATTATGTGGTTTAAAGCCGGACAAATGACCCCCTCCTATGACAAGCCAATGTTAAAGTTGCCATTTGTATACATAGGGTAGTGTTTAGCAGAGGACCGGTCTCTGGCACGAAGGGACCGATCCTGTGGTAGACGCAGAACCGGTCCCATTTCCCATAGGGTAACTACAAGTCTAACAATATAAAAAATTACGCGGTGTGTACAGTGGGTTCGATGATACCCAGGATGATGATTAATTCAGAGAAGGCGTACACCCAGGAAAATTCTGCTTTAAAAATATTTAGTTGTTTGGATTGTAATACAGTTTCTTTATTTTTAATGTAAGTGTCAGTCATTTGTAGGACAAATTAAATTTTTTACTAACCTTGTAGTTCATTTAAAAAACAAACCACATCAAATGACTGTTTTATGATTTTACATTCATTTGTTGCAGTAGTTTTTTTGTTATTTAAAAAAAAAAAAAAAAAATGGTTGTTTATTTTTTACTAACATGTGGTTAATTTTTACTACAATTGTTAGTCATTTTTTGAACATCAAAAACCAAGTGACAATGTTAGTTAAATTTACTGAAGTGTAAGTCGACCTTTCTATAAGTGAAATTTTATTTGTTTTTAACTACATTTGCAGTGGTCTTTACCTACATAGTATTCTAAGTGTAGTTTAAAACTTAAACTTTTTTTTATTGATGAGTTATCATAAATACATAAAAACAGCATTTTAGAAAAAAAAATGTTTTTAAAAAATTGTTTAACCTGCTAGGCGCATGTTTGTTTGTCGAAAAAAAAGATCTTAGTTAAGAATTTTGGATGTAACTTTGGAACTAAAGCAATAAATTAATAAATAAAAGCGATAAATTGGAAATTAGAGCGTACATAATGTGTTATTAAAAAAATTTATACAATAACTGTAGAATATGTATTTATGTTAGCCAAAATTTAATTTAAAATCCAATTTTTGTTTTTTACTAAATCAAATAAAAATACAAATTTAGCTTTAAAAAACTCACGAATGAAAATATTATGATTTTTTGTTGATGAATAAATCATAAATACATAAAAGCACAGCATTTTGTAAAAAAATAAATGAACAAAAAAAATTGTTTAACCTGTTAGGAGTTTTTTTTAGTTTTTCGGAAAAACGATCTTAGTTCACATTTTTGGTTGAAACTTTGGAACGAAAAGCGATATATTTATAAACAAAATTGGTAATTAGAGCGTATTTAAAAAGTAAAAACTTTAAAAACACATTTTAAACAACAAATAGTATCACAGAAATACACAACAAACACACAAAAAATACGGAATAGAGATGCGCTAGTGGCACATTTTTTTCACAAATCTGGAGTTATCGCAGAGACGAGAATAAATTAATAAATGATTTTCATTTGGTTAAATTAATATAAACTAAAATTAATATAACATAAAACACATGTATAAATTAGTATATGGTTATCATAACTTTTGACTGCGAAATTTTAGTGCGTGAGAATAAAGTCGTGAGCGTGAGTAAATCATTTGTGGTCGTGATTGAAATGCAATTTAATAACTTGAATTTTGCTAAATGTATTAAACACATTTTTAACCTACTGTAAATTGTGCGTGGCCAAATTTTGTGTGCGTGAGTTTAAGTGATCAAAATGACTCACACACAAACAAATAAAAACCCATTTCAATCACGAAAACCACTGATTCATTTGCTGAAATTCCGCCAACAACGAAAATTGCTAATTCAATTAGAAATTGATAAATCTTTAATTGAATTATTTTTTCAATTAAATAATAACTCATTTGATTAAAAAGTGATCAATATCGTTAACCTTCCCAAAAACCAAAAAAATTGTTGTTGCCATACCAAATGTTTTTTATAAAAGTGCCATACCAAATGTTTTTTTTTTTAGCTTGAATTTTATAACATTGAATTTAAGCCGGCATGAAATTCTCATTTAGTTACCAGATTTATTTATACTAATGTGAACAAAATCACACAGAAATTAGTTTTTTTTCTATTGAAGCGTAGGGACTATGCCAAAATTTTTTTTTGGATTTTTTACTTGCAGAAAAATGTTGCACATGAATTTTTAATTTATTTTTTGCATTTTCTTTCTGTTTAAAAAAAATTTTATAAAACGAAATTAAACTTTAAAAATTACATTATTTACATTATTTACATTATCAATTTTATGATAATGTTTTAGAATAAATAAATATTCAGATTTAAAAAGCTAAATTATTTAACTTAATAAAGTAATAAACCTAATAAGAATTTATATCTAATCTAATTGAAATTAATTTAAAATATTTATTACTAATTACAACTACACATATATTACATAAACAACAACAATGTGTTGATGTTTGCTTTTGAGCGATAATATAAAAAAAATGAGCAATTATTTAATTGTTTCAATAAATTTTTAATTGACAGCTTTTAAAATTTTCAACAAACCGATTTAATTGAAAAAAAAGTAGGGAAATATTTATTTCTGTGTCACGCACACATCTCTGAAAATACCACGATGCATCAACAAAAACAATAACAAAAATATAGAAAAAGACAATATTTAAACACAACAAATGCATTTCCAGGTTTTGATCAATAAATGACAACCAGACTTTTTACACAAAAACGAAAATAACAAAAAAAGGGCTAAGCATCTCGGTTTTTTTTTTGTAAATACAAACTGACATCATATACTATTTTAAAATCTACAAAACTAAAATCAACAATACACAGAAAAAAATATTTCCCTACTTTTTTCAATTAAGTCGGTTTGTTGAAGATTTTAAAAGCTGTCAATTGAAGATTAATTGAATCAATTAAATAATTGCTCAAATTCGGAACTTCCTTGACTTGCTTGCGCACTGTGCAATGAGGTATAATACTTGAAGTGAATTGCGTGCATTAAAAAAATAGGTGTGAGGACGGAAGGTTAATAGATTTCGCAACCATTTATTTTTTTTTTTTTAAATATTTAACAAAAATACCATCAAAAATCCATACGCGTACCAAATTTACTCAACTTTTTCTCATAGTGTATTTTTAACAAAGATTGCATTAATCAAGAACATGTTTTTTTTTAATGATTAATTGTAATTTGAAACACTTTCAATTTCATTACATATTCATTGATTTTTGGTGCTACCAAAATTGTTCCCAAATTAAAAAACAAAAATTATACTTTTTTGCAAAACTCGATTGACAATCTCCATAATTTCGATATTCTTATTATGATTGCTTCAAGAAAAATGTCATTAAATATAAGAGTTGATAATTAAATACAAGAAAAAAAAAAAATTAAACCAAAAAAATAATTATGCAAGGGCTAACATATAAACAGCTCATGGCCATTGCATTATGAACGAGATAGCAATTTTCAAATTATGGACATTTGAAAAAAAGGACACGTCATAGATTCACTGAGGATTTTTTAATCGAGATTTGCTAGGAAAAAATTTAAAATCAAAGTTGAACGGAATAAATTTTGGCATATTTTTGACTTTATGTATTCAAAAAATGCTTGGTCCGCAGAGAAACAATTTTTCATATTTTTCTCATTAGAATTAGGCTTTTTATATTTTTAAAAAAGGGTCCCATCAAAAAGTGCAAAAATTAATTATTTTAAATAACACTGTAAGTTAAATTTAAACTTTTGAATAAAAAGATATTTCAATTTGAAGTTTGCACTGACTTAAGCGATTTTAAGTGTATTGTAAGTAAAATACATCAAAATCTCGTTTGCAATTACTTTAATTATTGTTTATATGTCTAAGCTCAAAGCTGACAAAGATGGTCGTCCATTTTGAAGATTCGGACCATATCACACTGAACTAACAGATGTTAGTATAAGTCTAAGGTTATTTTCCCCCCCGTTTCGGATTTTATATACATGAATTGTATCCTCCTTAAAATAGCAGGCCATCAATGAAAGACTTAAGTTTAGACAAATAAACAATAAATAAAGACATTTCAAAAAAGATTTTGATTTTTTTTACTTCAAATGCACTCAAAAAATCAATCGAGTCAATGCGTACTTAAAATTTAAATATCGTTTTATTTCGACTTAACCTATTAAAACGGAGTATAACACGGGATTATACGCCCCTAAAATTAAGTTTATGCGCCCTGGGGTTTTGGTGTGTTATTTTGACATACTGTGTCAATATTTGGTAATTTTAAATGAGTTTTTTTTTGCCATTTGCAACAGTTTTTAGTAGCAACCGAACTTTTTGCCAACCGAATTTGTGTGGTTCCACGTACAATCACTATTAGTAAAGTTTAATACTATTGTAACAACCGACATTTTTTTACAAATTTCGAATTTTTATTGAAACATTTTATGTTTATGGAATTGAATATTTTATGTTTATGGACTATAATATTCTATAAATAGATTCACATGCGTTCAACAAAATTTATTTTATTTATAAAAAAAATTATATGCCTTGAACTAGGCTCGAACCGGCGATTTTCCGTTTGACAGGCAAGTACTTTACCTCTAGCCTAAACCCAATTTAAATGTTTTTTTTTTAATTTCAGCCTTGAATATATTCTAGTTTTTTATATTTAAATATTAGTCTAAAAATAGAAATTCGGTTGCTAATCTCAATATTTTATTAGAGTTTCCAAAACTATAAAAAAATGTATATTTTAAAAATATTTTATTAATAAAAAAAATTCTTCTCCGCGAACTGGACTCGAACCGGCGACCTTCTGCTTTTCAGGCAATTACTTTACCTCTAGTCTAAACTCAATTTGAATTTGTATTTTCAAATTTCTACCTAGAATATATTTTTCTTTCCAGTTTTTACAGAAATTGGGTTGCTAATCGTAATATTTTATTAGAGTTACTAAAACTACTAAAAAAACTTTATATTCGTCTATGTGCTGGCTTTCGAGTCGTTTTCAAAACGCAAAATTTTTTGAAAATGCATCATGTAGAAATCGGTGTTCTTAAAAACGCTCGTTTTTGTATATTCTAAGTTTTGTTCCAAAAAAATTAATTTACATGTCAAAAGCTTAAAAACATAATTTTAATCATCTCTTGTATTTTATCAAAAAAAAAAAAAATCTTTTTTAAAAATACATGCAATTGAAGAGATTATTTTTATTTTTTATTTTAAATTAAAAAAGTTATTAAATGATTGCTTTTTGACTTAAAATAAATAAAAAACATTTCAAAGAGATTTTTAAGAGATTTTTAAAAGTCTTTTTTTTAAATTGAAGAAGCTATTAAAAGAATGCTTTTTGACCTAAAATAAAAAACATTTTAAATACTAAGTGTTGTTTTTATTATTTAACAAACCTTTCTAAGAAAAAATCCACATTCTATTTACTTTCAACAAGGTACAACTGCTCAAATTAAAACGAGCAAAAAAAATGCGATATCGGAATCTGGCACACATAATCTTGTAAACTCGTTTTACTTATGCGGTTTCGTTTTCTGGCACCTACACGATTATTTTAAAATTGGTAACGAAAACTAATATTTCAGATAGAGTGATTGTTTTTTTTTTTTTGCAGACGAAACTAATATTCGATTTTAACTGCAAATATTTTATTCAAGGGATAAAACCTCCTAAAAGTGGTTGGTTGTTGGTATTAAATTTAATGTAGAAGATAATATTTTTTCAATATTGTTAAGCAAAACCAATAGTTTGAATGATGTGACTGTGTTTTGGTTAATTTTATATCGCACTTGATCAACAAGAGGGTATTAACTCAAAAATTTTAAATTTTCAGTAGAGTCAAAAAACTGTTTATGTCCACATTTTAACAGAATTTAAAAATTCAAACATATCATAATAAGCTAATTCCATTTGAAAATATATATACATTGTTTTTGTTTTAAATTTTACCACTCATTTCAAAAAAAATCAATTTTTTGAGTTAATATCATTTTTTTGAAATTTTATCGATTTAAATTTATAGAATAAAACAAATTTTATCAACAAAACAGTATCAACTCAAAATACAACCAAATATAAATAAAACAGTTTGATTATTTTTAACATAAATAAAGGCTCAAATAAAAATAATACCCTTCTTATGAAAATATACTATTCATTTCTATTTAAACTTTTGTATTAACTCGAAATAATACCTTTTTGTTGAAATAAAGGTAATCACTACATTATCATGAAAATGGTCTCAAAAGTCGGAATACGTTGAAATTTTTACAATAGATAGATATTGATGTTAGTTGATTTCTTGAAAAAAGTGATATTTTAAAAAATTTATTCTCTGTGTGTAACCAAGATGTTGAATTATTTTAGGAATTTTAAACCACTTAATTCATATCATTCTGTAAACAAATATTGCCCTTTTAAAATTACTGGATTGAAAACGGATCTGTTGGTCTTTAAAGGGTCGAGGTCACAATCACCTGTAGTGTATTTTATGTCAATTAAAATCACGAAAATCCTTTAAAAAGTTGAAACGGGTCATTGACTTCAAAAAGATTTTCTAATTTTACAAAGTTTTTACTTTCTTCTTAAAAAAAAAAATCCCAAATCAATTTGGGGCCTATCTAGATTAATCATTTAAAATCTTAAAATTTGTCTTGAAACCCTGAAAAAGTTCACCACTACTAATGTGCATAAATGCTAATGATCATAATTTTGTGACCAGCAGCTGTATCTTTAAACATACACGTATTCTGTACAAATCACAGCAGACTTTTTAATGTTCTGATGGTCGTGTTTGATGGGTTGATTACTACCACTGACTGACTGGTCACTACATAAATATTCCCAATACAGCTGCAGGACATCATAAAATTTATGATGATTATTTGTTAGCTACTGTGTTTTTGTATACCCTACCACAGAAGGGTACATAGATTAAGTTTATAAACCAACTGGAAATTATTTCGAATATAAATTCATACATTGATAAAGAATTTTGAATTTTTATTCAACTTCAATACAGTTCCTGCTGACTGGCATTCCTATGTAAACGAATAAGCTTTCAAAAATTACTCTTCAATATCGAAATAGCATCGAGTTTATTAACCTATTTCCCCGATTTGGCCAATTTTACTCAAATGTGTTTAAAAAATAAAAAAAAATAGTGGATTTTAGTTATTTATAAAATTTTAAGAATTTACCCTCATCGCCTTAACATTGGAGAGCTCATTAAATCCGATTCAATCCAATCGAAATGACTTTTTCTTAAAACATATTTAAAAAAGTTAAGATTTTAAATTGTCTGTTGTAATTTTTACTGCCAAAATAATTGTGGCTACGAAAAAACAACAAAAGTGTTAACCAAGGGAAGTATTCCATAAAAAACGACTAGAAGTTTAAATCAGGTAGCAGAAAAAATACTCAACATCTGAGACAATAAGAATTTAAGAATGAAAACAAAAAATGCAACTGGCGTCTGGTATGAAAATTGTAGTTATTATATCTTACTAAAGAAAACTTTTTGCATTTAAAACTTCCTAGAGTCACTGATTAACGTTAGTGCATTATTATAGTTACTAAACCAATCATTATGCGTCTTATACGGTGCCTTTACACAAGTGTTTTGAAGATGAGGTAGATTCGATTAAAATGTGGTATAAAACTCATTAAATCTATTGTTAGGTAAAAAAAATTAAAAAAATCTAATTTCTCTCCCAACCTTCTGCGATATTTACCATATAATGACCAAGTATGCATTTAAGCGACTTTAGCTGTGAGTAGGGTTGCCATATTTGAAAAGTGAAAAAAAGTACATTGATGAAAAAAAACAGTACTTTTCAAAAAAAAAAAACAGTACATTTTTGTATTTATTGTTAACATAACATTTACTTCAATACATCACATATTTACTTAAAATAAGTTAATACACCGAACCAAATAGCGTAGGTAAAATCAACAAAAAAAATTTTGTAGATCTTCAACGAAATTTTGTCAATTTTTTTTAAGATTTAACAAATTTTATTCAAATCAACAAAATTTCGTAAATTTTACATCCTCTAAAGAAGTAAAATTGACTAAATTTCATTAAATTGACTAAATTTCGTCAAATTGGCTAAAATTATTAGTTTGGACGCCATTACTTTTTGCATTGGGCAGTGTCATGAAAAAAATTGTGTTTACAAACATCCATTGCTTGACAAGTAAACAAACCAAACTTATATATGTACAAAGAAACGAAGTGGAATTAATACAGGGACATTCAAAAAATTTATATAAAAAACTATTGTACACACAAAAAAAAAAATGGTTAAAAAAAATATATTCTTTGTACACGCAAAAAAACTTGTTTATATAAAAAATATACAAAAAAACAGTACAAATCCAAAAAACAATACTTTTGCGTACTGTTTTAGGTGTTGTGAATAAAACAGTACATTTTTTAAAAAACAGTACATGTACTGTTTAAAACAGTACGAATGGCATCCCTAGCTGTGAGGCTGAATTATAGAAATTTATTTTTCTTTATTTTAAGAGTTTAATTATTTCGATTGAAAACATAACCCAGCCAACGATAACCTTGATTTGATAAGCAGTAACTACATTTGGAGTTAGTTTAGGAAGTGCTCGGTAATTAAATATTGTCTTCCACAACTGCTTCTGCACTAAAAAAAAAAGTTAGTAAAATCAGCAAAAAATTTTGTTGAGTCAGCAAAATTTTAGTCAGGAAGGTGCTTGGAAAAAAATTGCTAATGTCAGCAAAATCTTTTGCTGAAAATCAGCGAGCTGATTTTTAGCAACAAAATTAGTGGATTCAGCAAAAGTTTTTCTAACACTTAGTAGATTAGAAATTAAAAAATCCTTGCTAAAAATTAATAAAATTTTTGCTGAATATTAGTAGACTGAAAAAAACTCAAAAAATTTGTAGAAAAATTATACTTTAGTTAATTTATTTTCTGAAAATCATAAAAGATATTTTTGTGATTCTTTAAAAAATATTTAACAATACGTTACAAAATACAAAAATGTTCATACTCCCCCATTGACGACATCAATTAATGTATTATTTAAAAAAAATAGAAATAATTATAGGTATATAACATAAACAAAATTATATTTCAACTAATGACATCAATGGTTGTCTAAATTATGCTATCTTTTAAAGGAACGCAAATGCAGATAATTATAGAAACGGAACGAAAAATAACGAAATATGTATATATATACAAATATATATATATATATACAACACTTTTTTGCAATAAGCAAAAGGAAACATAAAAATCTATCTAAGATATGTGTCTTTGTCTTTCGCTTTAGTCTATCTACCTGTTGTATATTTGTTTGTAATTTGACCACACTAGATTATAAATCTCTATAAACATTTAATTTACAAAAACACGTATAATCTTTATTAAATTTATATATTTTATTTTGCCGTTTATTTAATTAAAAGACAATTACTTTCACAAGCCGGTGACAACGCAAAATTTAAGTTGCTTCAATCCACAATTTTATTTTATGTATGAAAAACAGATACAAAAATCTTCCATGGTTGATTTTTTTATATGTCTTACTAGAGTTTTACTTTTCAGTATCATTTTTTTCGTCACTACATCTACATCATGACATGCCGCGACATCTAATTCATTCTGCATATATCTTTCAATCTGGTTGTCGTCCGCACTATTAATGTGCTAATCAGCACAATTTTTTTAACAAAATAAATTAGTAAAACATTAGTAAAATATTAGTAAAACATTAGTTCAAAACAGTTCAGTGCTGAATAAGTATAACTAAAATTTTTGCTGAAAACAGAAGTTTAGCAAAAAATTTGTTGAAAAATAATTTATCTGATTTACAAGACGTTTTACTAACTTATTTTTTTGAGTGTGGGTAAGCTGTATTATTTACTGAAATGATACTACATTATCAGTGAATCAACTTTTTATGTTCAAACTACGGTTTAGAAGCAAAACATTCTTAATAAATACAAATTTAAGAAAATTACCAACAATACTAACCCTTACCGGGAAAAGTCTCTTATAACCAAAAAGGTAAGCAAAAGTCTCTTCTTTAAAAACAAATTTAGTTTTTGGTTTAGAAACTTACAGGATTCGGTTAGGATACGATTAAATGTTTAAAAAAAAAAATAACTTTGATTAAAATATATAAAAGGTAGGGTTTCGTCCAATTTCTTTTGTACTTCCAAAGCAAGCCAGCAAAACCTCGGTATTAGGTTAGTATAGTGGAACATGTTACCTGGTAATAAGTTAAACTCCTTACCCTTGCATTACTTCGCAACTGTTGGTATTACTGAATGCCCATTAGTAACACCAAATTCACATGTTTAAATGTTTTATGGTATAATTAGCTAGTTTCTATGAAACATTTAATATAATTCAATTTTTATTACAAATTTAAAAATAATAATATTTCAAATCGTTTCAAAAACAAAGTTGAAAATTATTTTCATCTTTGATGAAAAAAGTTGAACAAAATAAAACAAAAAATTGGAACAATAATAAAATTCTTCAAATATTATCCATCTGGAGTCTGCGCGGCTCCAGCAATTAATATAAAGGGAAATTTAATACGCCTCAGTGTACAAGGAACAACCAACACATGATATTATTGTACATCATGGTGTATGAAATTTTCCTTTGGTAAAAACAATGTTTTTTCCAATTTTTTGGAAATTTTTTTTTTGCAATTTTTTTAAACTAAAATATGAAATTTAAAAAATATATATTGCCAATAAAAGCAATTTAAAACAGTACTTAAAAAATGTCCAAATTTATAGTACAATTAATTGATTTTAAAATGTCAGCCACGATTTACATGCTGCAAACGAACAACTTGGTAAAACCAAAATTTGCAAATTTTAAAATAATATTTCAAATCGTTTCAAAAACAAAGTTGAAAATTATTTTCATCTTTGATGAAAAAAGTTGAACAAAATAAAATAAAAAATTGGAACAATAATAAAATTCTTCAAATATTATCCATCTGGAGTATGCGCGGCTCCAGCAATTAATATAAAGGGCAATTTAATACGCCTCAGTGTACAAGAAACAACCAACACATGATATTATTGTACATCATGGTGTATGAAATTTTCCTTAGGTAAAAACAATGTTTTTCCAATTTTCTGCAAATTTTTTTTTGCAATTTTTTTTAAAGAAAATATGAAATTTAAAAAATATATGTTGTCACTAAATGCAATTTAAACCAGTTCTTAAAAAATTTCCAAATTTAGAGTACAATTAATTGATTTTAAATTGGAATCCACGATTTACATGCTGCAAACGAACAACTTGGTAACACCAAAATTTGCAAATTTTTTTTTTTCAATTTTTTTTTATGAAAATATAAAAAAAAAATTCTAATACAAATTAAATTTAAAACACACTTAAAAAATGTTCAAATAATGGCGGAGCGCGACACCGCTTTCATGTACAATTAATTGATTTTCAAATTGAATTCATGATTTACAAAAAATAAAAAATATTTAAATACATACCAGAGAACAGAATGAGACCATTCGTTTTTGTTGTCCATTCATACATTCATTGCTTTTGCATTGCTTTTATTCAACAACAACAGCTTATGCTGTTGCTGTTTATTCCATTTATTGTTTTTGTTGAATGCCTTTTTAACATTCTTTTTTATAATGCCGTTACATGTCAAGCAATGAAATGAAATGATGACACATGAATAACATGAAATCAATCACAACATTCGCGTAGTATTCGTTGACCTGTAGCAATAATAATATTTTTTTATTAAACATGAAATATGTATAAATTTTTGTTTAATTTTATTAAACATGAAATACGTTTAAAATTTTTAATTTTCTTAATATTACTGTATTATGTTTGTTTGTATGTATGTTTCACAAAAAAAATTTTTAACGTTTTATTCATTTAACATTGAGACCATTCATACCAATCGTTGTGTATTCGTTGATTTCGTGAGTGTTAAGTGAGTTTAACGCTAGACAATCAATGCAATGCATGGTTTTCGTTACACTCACTTTTCTCAATTCTGTCGATTGTTGCTTTATTGAAATGATGTGAGTTGACAACAATGTACTGATTTTTTGTGATTGCATTCAAAAGCATGAAATAAGGCACTCAAACCGTTCTCTGATACATACAGTGGGGAGCACGTGTGAGTACATGTAAGTACTTTACACCTAAAGGTTCAGGTCGAAAAATGTTTGACACTAGAGCTAAATTATACTTTTCTACAGGTACAAGGTACGCTGAATCCAAATCTGGCCTTAGATTCACTCTACGACATCAGGCGTTCGAGCTATATTATCGAGAAAAGTGTATTTTTTGATCAAAATGCTCCGATTTTTCACGTTCCTGGAAATTTAGTTTTCATATTACTTGTAACGGCAACTGAACACACTACTCTTACCATTTTTTTCAGTTTTTCAATTTTTAAGATAACTTATTTCCTTACGACATTATAAGTTGAAATTGAGGTTGTAACAGCAATTTTAAAGTCCCGCAATGCAAAATTTTAAAAAATTCAAATTTATTATCAAGTTCAACCGACGATAATGTCGTAAGAAAATAAGTTATCTTAAAAATTGAAAAACTGAAAAAAATGGTAAGAGTAGTGTGTTCAGTTGCCGTTACAAGTATTATGAAAAATACATTTCCAGGAACGTGAAAAATCGGAGCATTTTGACTTTTTTCGACCTGAATCTTTAGGTGTAAAAAGTACTTACATGTACTCACAAGTGCTCCCCGCTGTACCTACCCAATCTAATTATTAAAATGGGTTTGAAGATTGTTCAAAACTTTTTTGGTTAAGAAATTAACAATATTTGTTTGACTCTACTAGATAGGTTCTCAATATGCCTCTTATCTAATACCTAATTTGGATCTTTTTTTGGAACCTCAATGAAAAAAAAGCAAAAAACAAAAATTGGGGTTACTTTTAAGAATAGCAAAAATTATTTAGTTGAATTTACTAATATTTAGTTATATTTGAGCTAAATTTTAGTTAATTTAAAGTAAAAAAAATAATCAGCTAAAATCAGCAAATGCAAATAAAAGTCAGCCCTTATGAAATCAGTAATTTAAAATTTTTCTGTTGATTTCAGCAAAATAAACTGTTATTTGCATTCTACTAAATTTAAAATAAATATAGCAAAAAAAAAATTTTTAATATTACAGTCTAAAAAATTTAGTAATATTTTTTGATAATTTTACAGATAAAGTGCTATTTTCAATTAACTAAAATTCACATCGAATATAACGGCTCTTATTTTATTAATATTTAGTAAAAAAAATCTGCTAAATTTAGCAGTATTTTCTACAAGGTAATTTTTAACTAATTTTTAGTAGCTTTTTCAGCTATTTTTACAGATTTATTTCTATGAGTGTAGCTGTTAGTTATTTTTTTCCATCGAGAACGTATTCAAGTTTCATTTCGAGCTGATGGTCGGCGTCCGTATACCTTGCTTGTAAGAACGAGTTGTATTTTTTATTTTCGTAGGGTCCATATTCCATGAAAGTGCTAAACGGTAAGTGCAGGACGCAGGACGCAAGGCCCTTTAAAATAAATTTGAACAGAAAAACAAAGCACATCAAATGACTGCACTATGAATTTACATTCATTTCATAAGTATTTTTGTTTTTATTTAAAAAAAATAAAACAAATAAACGATTGTGAATTTTTTACTAAATTTGTGGTTAATTTTTACTACATTTATGGTTCATTTTATCAACAGTAAGAAACAAATGACAATGTTAGTTGAATTTAATGAAATGTAAGTCGTTCTTTTTACAAGTAAAATTTCATTTGTTTTTAACTAGATTTGCAGTGATACATAAATATTCTAAGTGTACTCATTCCCCATGGCCAAGGAATCCAATACAGTCCCCATGGCCAAGGAATACTAGATCTAATCGTAGTGGTTTCCAGCCGAGATGTCCACGAAGATGTTAATGAATAAAGGATTCAAATCCCGTTTCATTATTATCTACCACACCCAATCTATTGAAGAGTCTTTTGCTTAAAAAACGACTAGAAGCAGTATGGAACCAGAATGTCCAGTTCGCTAAAATAAGCTCATAACACTGTCCCGTCTCCATCTTTGAAATATCTGTTAAGATGTACACTGTACCAAAAAGGTATAAGGACTCAGCTCCTGGATGTCCGGTAGTATAAGGACTGCGCTGGCTACCAAGCCCCTGATATATATATATATATATATATATATATAGTTTCCCGACAAGCCAGATAAGCTAGTCCTTATACATTAATAACATCTGAAATTGTGATTACGACCTCTTCCACACCAGTGTCAATATAATTCAAAAATTCGCCGTCTAAATACGTTCGGTGGATAAAATACTGCTGTAGATCCCACCTTATCCCAAAAGACTTTATACAGGTTTAAAAAGTACTTAGGGCCTCTTGCATCCTCTCCTGAAAATTTTAGAGTTTAGAATGATACCTTGTGTTCCTCTAAAGTTGAGAAATGGCCCCATCTAGTCTATGAAGATAACATTTTCCGCTTAACAGAAACACAGCGTATGCCACAACCTCTGTTTCCATTTCACCATCGAGTTAAGGTCTCCATTGAGTACAAAATTCCGAAGAAGAAGAGAAAATAACTTCTTAATAAAATCTTTATAACCAATAATAAAATGTTTTATAAACGTTCAATATATTACAAATTTTGGAGTTTTTCAATGGAAATAAAGTTAACAGAGCCAGAGATAGGGTTTCGAAATGTTTTTATTTGAATCTAATCGATGTTTAAAATGCAACATAATTTTTTGTACCAAAACAGATTTTTTTAAAAAAAGTGTCAATTTTATTTTTGATTTTCGAAAAATTTCTGTAGGGTATCCCAAAATACACAAAATCAAAGTTTTTATACTAGTGTAGTCAATTGAATGCCTTTTGGAATAAAACTAAAAAAAAATACAGCAAGATTGGTAATTTATAGGATTTGCTAACAACTTTTTTTTAAGAATTTTGCATAAGCCACTTAAACAATTGGAAAACTTTTCGAAAAAGTTAAAATATATTAATGTCAAAAATTTTTCTTCAAAAATACCGAAATACTCAAACTTAACTCAGAAATTTCTTTTCAAACATAATTTCTGAAGAAAAAAAAAGATGAGACAATTTTAAAATAATATTAATTCCGCATAATTTTGAAGTAATATTTGAGCGATTTAAAAAAAAAAATTTCAAATTTCCCAGGAAAACGTTGGTAATGAGTTCGATAAAGTAATGTATTATTATTATTAATGTATTATTTTCCAACAAAAAGTAATGAGTTACCGATAATGGGTTACATAAGGCATTACTTTGTATTTAATAATCCATACCTTTAGTATTATTTATAAAAATAAAGTAATGCGTTATCAATATTTGTACACTTGTAATTATACATTACCTTGTAATTATACATCATTACCTTTACATTATTTTAAAATATAAAACAATGACTTACCAATCTTCAATTACATAATGCATGAAATTTGAACGAAAAGTAATAATTAAAATATCTTTTTGAAAACCTATTTATAGGCACATTACTTTATGATTTTTAGTAAGCATGAGAGTGAGGTATATATTTTTAACATACCAAATGAAAACTCAAAGCACAACAATTCATCTACATTTTAAGCATCCCATATAAGTGATGAGAGCTCAGTTGGTAGAGGTCTCGCATATCAACCAGGATCGAAGCTGAGCGCGATCACGTTATTTATTTAATTTTAAAAAATACTAGTAATCATTTATAGGCACAATACTTTTCCGAACACGGTAACCATGTAAGTAACCAGTTACTTTACCCCATACTAGGTAATGGGTCCGCTCATTACTTTTAGGCTCATCGTCTGTAAAATTCATCAGTGAAGTAAGGTGTATTGAATTGCGTGCAGCCATATGGCGATACATTACTTTACTCATTATTTGGTAATGTG
Source organism: Delia radicum (assembly GCA_021234595.1). Taxonomy (NCBI): domain Eukaryota; kingdom Metazoa; phylum Arthropoda; class Insecta; order Diptera; family Anthomyiidae; genus Delia; species Delia radicum. The sequence continues at coordinate 139,387,288 of CM037855.1, forward strand.
TGGTTTTGCTGGGTTGATAAAAATTCTTATTTTTAGACGAACAATTTTAAATATTCCACTTTTTGATCTAAAAGCCTACTTTTTCGCCTGCCTAATCCCGCGTTTTGATGAAAATCAGTTGGTCACGTTACGAATGTGTGATGCCATAAAACTAATTAGAAAAGATTAGTAATTTATATGAAAGCAGACTTCTTTTGTATTAAATGTATGTAACTCTTCATAAATATAATAAAATTTATGTAATTGTTCTATTTATTTAGAAAAATTCTTATGATTTTAAACCGAATGAAAAATATCTTACTCATAATGAAATCTTTCATAAAAGCAATTTTTTTATAAAAATATAAATAGTTTTTTTCGAGCTTTTATTGTGCAACGAAAATGTTTATTAATTTAATGAAAAGTTTTATAATCCAGTAACGAAAAAGCATTAGCAAGTTCGCATTAGACTTACTATTTCGAGCAATTATAGTATAGCATTATTCAAAATCCTCTATGCTCCAAATATGAATACTTTTTGATAAAAATTATTTAGAAAAGCTTTAGTTTTTAAGATCTATAGACAACGCGGAATTTCTATTCATGATTTCATGCTCTCCCGAGTAATCATCAGTAGAATTTCTATATTGTATACAATTTGCAGTGTTACCCTTAAGCATCCTTCCCTTTTTTATAAGTTATGACCGCAAAAGTTTTGAATGAAACGATGAAACATCGTGCAGACATAAAATATAAATGCATATTTATGTATTCATCATGCCTTTTGGTAGTCGTGTTTGCGAAGGCATAAAAATGCATAAAATGCATCATCATCTTCATCATCGTCACTTTCAACAGTTTAATTTTTGTCTGTGTTGTCTGTAAGGATGTGAATAAATATCTGAACTTGCTTCACTTTGCATAAATGCAGTTTCAATCTTAAATATTTGAGTGTGTCTGTGTGTGCAGTTGAAAATGTTTCATTTACAAGTCAGACTGTCTGGCCTGTTTAGACGTGGTCTGGTTGTGGATTGATCTGTTGGTTGTGCCTTTGGCCTACTAAGCCCTGTGTTTATTGCATTTTTTACTTATTTTATTATATTCGTCATCATCACCATCAGCAGCAACAACAACGTTGTCTCCTTGGTCGTCATAACAAAAGACAAGCAGTCTAGCCACAGGTTTCAATGTCTGTTGCTTTTAACTGTCTGCCAGACCAGACCAGACTAAAGGCTAAATATTAGGTTGTATCTCATGTCTGGTCTATATTTGTTCATCGTCTTAAAGAAAATGTATGAAAAGAATTAAATCTTTGAATAAAGTTTTGAATTTAAGAACGAATTTTTTTTAATGCAAAGAAAATTTCTGATGTCCTTTAAATATTTGAAATTTTTATGAAAAACAAAAACTTCTCAGAATTGACATAACCCCAAAATGACAAAAACCTAAAAGACATTATCCGAAATTTCCAAATTTCAATGTAGGAGTTAGGTCTAAAAATGTTTCGGAAGTTAGGACTATGACCGAAACATTTTTGGTCGTAGTCTCCGGCACAAAATTTACCTAAAGCTCAGAATTAGGGGCATAGTCCCCATAATATTTTCGAATTCTGCACTATGTTTATGGACTTCTTTGCTTATCATAGGTCTATTTTGGGGTATCCCTAACTCCAGCTTAGATATGTAATCTAATTTAATAATAAATTTATTATTATTATTTCGGTCATACTAATTAAAATAGAAAGGATCATATTCCCCATGGTTCTTTTTGCAAATTATCATAACCCCCATTTCTATTACTGGGATTGTGGCAGGAAGTCTTTCGGACATAATCCCAAAATCGGATATTGAAATAATGTCTGAAGGACCGAAAATTAATAACTCGGAATATAAGTCGATTTATCCTTCTAACCAACCGGGTTAGATAATCGATTTATATTTTTAAAATCGCTGATGAAATAAAGAGTGTACCATATATAAAAGAATAACGTTACTCACTCACTCGCTCTTTCACTCACTATTAGACTGAGCTTAGCGGCCCAATCTCACGTTTAAGTTAAAATATGGGGTAAAAATTATTCCTGTTTTGTATGGAAACATGTCTGAAATTGATGAAATTCAGAATTACTTCTTCGCAGCGTTGAAGTACTCGTTACAACAAAAATGTTAATACCCATGTAGTAATTTAGGGTTGAAATTATTTTAAATATTCATAATTTAGGGAAAATCGCATAAATATCGGGAAAAAGGGGAGTCTCACCCATGGCGGGATGCCTAATCCCCTTTTGCCTAGATAGCTGAAATATTTATTAAGTGTTCCTTTAGTCCAACTGACTGATATGATGAGTTAAAAGGGGGGAAGTCTCCCACTTAAATGCTTTGACAAGAAATTGAAGATTTATGTTGCTTCGTCTATTACTTAACTCACTGATATGATTTGGAAATGTCTCTCCTCTGGCGACCTGACCAATCCTATTTGGCTAGAAAGCTGAATTTTGTATAATATATGTTCCTTCGAATAAGACCTAACTCATTGAACTCAAGATCGTCGTAAAACAGGGTTTAAAAGGTGGTGAAAAGTCTTCCCCTTAACGGTCTAACTAAGCACATTTGAATTGGGTATGTACACGTATAAAAAAAGTTTGTTCAAAAGTCTGTTAAACGGGTTCTACTTCAGTTTTGTACACTAAGGATATTATGTAGGTTAAGACGACAGCAATTGTAGTCAAATACAAATAAAATTTCACTTAAAGAAAGGACGACTAACATTTCATTAAATTCAACTAACATTTGTCATCTGTTTTTACTGTTAAAAAAATTACTAACAATTGTAGTAAAAATTAACCACATATGTATGTAGTAAAAAGTAAACAAACATTTATTTTTTTGTTTTTTTAAACAACAAAAAATGACTGGAAAATTAATGTAAAATCATTAAACAGTCATTTGATGTGGTTTGTTTTTTTTAAATGAACTACAAGGTTAATAAAAAATTAAATTCGTTTAACAAATGACTGACATTACGTTAATAGTTCCCTGAGTGTACTGTTCGTTTCCAAAAGACTTTGTCTCCAAATTTAAAAAATGGCGAAAAAATTTTAAAAAAATGTGTTTGCTGGAGAAATTCCCACAGATTTCTCAAGTTAACTTAAATAATATATATAACATTGGAAAGATCTCAATTAATTTTTCTGATAAACTTAAAATCGGATGATATTTAACTAAGTTACAGAAAACCCGGTTTTTACCCGTAACTCAAGAATTTGGTGGTGTTTGGCAAATTTCAAAAACATGTTGTTGTTATACTCGGCAACATTTACCAGAAAAATAGTATCACTTCCCAGGTATTTTTTTCTGTCTCACTGTGTAATGCCTTAGAGTTGGCTGGAAGTTCGACAATAATAAATAAAAAGTTAGTTAAAAAGTCTGTTGTTAACTTGTTGTTAACTTATTGTTAGTTAACTCATTTTACCTCAAGAACAAATTTCAACCGTATACTAATTATATACTTATATATAATTATTTATACTAATTATTCGACCTAAAATTTAATAATTCGTGATGCTCAAAATTTACAAATTTTGCTAGTTAATTTATATTACACTTGTTTTCAAACCATAACTAAATAAAAAAATAAAAAAATGGGCTATATCTCAGAAACTAAGTGAAATAGAGCAAAATGGACCAAAAATCGTTATTCCGTACCTAATCTTTATTACTCATATTCCCGGTAATATGGACCTGCCTCTTGTCAGATTCGGATAGACTTTTTTAGCAGAAGTTTTCTGTGGATACAAATTTGCTTTATTTAGCTGAATTTTTAGTTAATTTAACTACAACTTTCAACTCAAATTTAGTTGTTCTAAAATTTAGGTCACTGTGATTCTCAACTTCATTGAAAATTCTTCTGTCCCAAATGCAGGTAATAAATATTTCCTGTTGTCGTAGCTGAATTAAAAAAAAATGAAATTTTGGAACCTAAAACTAAATTATCAAGTATCTTTACGGGTTTTTTGTATTAGTACAAGTTTCTCCTCCGGAGCAGACGTCCACTAAGACGGAATTTTTGAAAATTCCTATCGAAAGGAGCAAAACGGGGAAAAGTCTACTATTGGCGGCCTACCCATTTTGCAAGAAAGCTGGAATTTTGAATATAAAACCTAACTCACCTAAAGGGTACTTTTTTATAATCTTGCACACAAACATGGTAAAATATGAACTATACGAAGAAGAGCGAAAAAGTATTTTTAAGGTTTCGTAATTCCGCTTAGATATTTCCTTCAATGGGATTTTTTGAAACTCCAACGGGGAGGGAAAAGTGTATGTGGGGGGTTCCTAAACCCTCATAGAAGTTTGCTTAAGCAGTATTTTTGGAAATTCGTACAAGTACGGGTAAATAGGTGAAAAGTATCCCCAGTGGGTAATAAGTTCATATTATTATTATTTGTACCTTTAAGTGTGACCTAACTGGAATGATCCATTTTTAAATTTTCCAAGGAACGTGGTAAAATAGCGGCTAAAAGAGGGGCACAATTAAATTTTGACTTATTAAAATTTCGGACCTAAACTTTTATGGAATGTTAAGGGGTATCTTATGATCAGTATTGACCATCTACAATTTCCTAACTTCTGTTGAAGGATTTAAATCCTAAAACATTCAAAAATGAATGAATGAATACCTGCAAAGGCCCGTACGTACTTCCAGCCAACTTAATACACTTAAAGACAAATAATATTAAAAAAAAAAAAAATAACAACTTAACATGTCTGTATCGTTTTAACATCATCAACCTTTTATATGGCAGTGCCTTAAGAGAGTCTATCATTCGGTATGTACAGTGTCGGCCAACACTAACTGTACAAAACCCGCACACTTTGTCTTTTGAGTGTATTATAAAAACTGTAGCTCATATTTATGTTCTGTAAACGCCAGTTTATAAAGGATTAACTATTTTAAATAACATGCTTTAGTTAACTTAAATCTCGTTAGTTTTATATACTTAAGGACATAAAGAATGTCGCTATCTCAGATACTGACGCGACAAAACATACTGAACTAATATAACCAACATTCTATTTTTTTTTACAGAAATCCTATTTTTTTGCTTAAATAATGAAATTATTTGCTGAATCAACACTGAATGATCTTCTAAAATTGTAATTCTTCGAGAAAAATACATTTATACTGCATTGAGGTAATTAAATGTAAGACATTTTATCATTTTAAAAATTATGAGTAAAAATAAAGAATTCTAGACGATAACAAACATTTTTTTGGAAAAAACCTTTTTATATGCAATATCAGAGTCAGATAATAATGTATGTGTCCATTTTATCGAAATTTTTCGGACTTTAATTTTTTGTGTAGTTAATACTGAGGTCATAATTAAACAAGAAACAGGACATTTAAAAAGACATTTGTCGAAGGATTTAAAATATGAATATGGGTCGTAATGGTAATTTAGTGACCTTATTGACTTTTATGTATATATGACTTTTTCCATAACTTTAAAAACTTCAAACAAGATTTTATTGTTTTGGCTAAACAGCACACACTTAAATCTACACACAGAGAAATAAAGTGCCAACCAAATTGAAAATTTTTTTAATGGTAACAACTTATAAAATTAATTGGTTCAACGATATTTACATTAGATTTCTAAATAATTTGGGTGTTGAAAGTAAAATTCTGTTGAATAAACCGAACTTTGTTGTGAAATCTAATGTTAAGTTGTGCCAACCGACTGAAATTCGTAACAATCAAGTGTGAATCGTGGTAACCCAATTTTAGTTGGCAAATAGCAAAATGTTTCTCTGTGTGTAATATTACATACAAAAATTTAGCGATATACAGGATTTTAAAAATAGTGCAAGTATTCATACCCTATTTAACCCATTTAATTTCTAAGAGAATTATCAAATATGGGTCATGCAATAAGATTCACGATCCATATAAATATTTTTATAAAATCATTCGACAAATGTCATTTTTAACAAAAAAAAAAAAAAAAAATAATAATAAAGTCCAAAAAAATGTTGATAAATGGAGTGAAGTGATGAAAAAAAAATCGAAATTCGACTTCGGCGATAGGCGAATCAGTTGAAATAAACATTAAACGATTACGTGCGAAATGTAAGACAGATCGCACATCATCTTCAATGTTCAAAATTTCAAATGAAACTGATATATTTTTTCCGTAAAGATGTGATCATACTAATTTTGTTAACAAATATTGTCTTTCTTTGCATTAATGCTATAAACACATAGACGACTGCAGCTACACGACTACAGCCTGTCAAAAATAAAATACACACGTTTATATGAAAACGATTATTTTGGCACCAACACAACTACACGGCTACCCGACTACTTTTGCCGCTGTAGTCAACTTAGGATAATTTTTATTTTTGTTGGCTGCAAAACAAAAATAGTGTTGACAATAAAACAATATATGTAACAAATTAGTGCTTAAAAATATTTTATTTTGTTAAACACAAAAAACGTCGCAACATTAAATGGTATAATTGCATTAATATTCAAGAGGGGTTATATAAATTTATTTTCACGTTATAATAATGTATTATAAATAAGTAATTGTATTTTAAGTGAACTTTATAAAGCAAAAAAAAAAGTAATTGGCACTACTGAAATAAAAATTCATTTGTATAAAAACAGCTTTTTATTATGTTGCTGTCGTTTCCAAAATAATAAGTAGCTGGCCACACGGCGACGATTGCAGTGAACGGCATTTGTAGTCGTGTAGCTCTGCAGTCTGCTGTGGTCTATGTGTTTATAGCATAAATGTTAATTTTTTTGATATTATAGCACAATTCAAAAGTTTTTATATATTTTTGCATAACGTGATTCTAAAGCATCAAAATGTGAAAAACGAAACATCGAAACATATGCAGTGTGTGGAGTGATTCATTTCCAGGATATTTTCCAATAAAAATTTTTCGGAAAATGGTTAATTTATTTGTGTTTTTTACCATTTCAACCGATATCGCCTATCTATAGCTCAAGTCGAATTCCGAAATTTTTTTTCATCGCTCCACTCTTATTTATATGTATCATTTGACTTTGATATTTCATATCAAAATAGTTTTAGCCATAAAGATTTTTGTTATCCTTTATAATCATTTATTTTAAGGCATAATTTTATTAATTTCATTAATTGTCATACATTTCAAACTTTAGTTTTAATATTAAATTCTCAAGTGTTCGACGTATTTTTATAGTGCTTTATTATAGGACTTCTATGAAAGTGTTTAAAAATCATGTGAATCATTAGTTCCATTGCATTTTACAAGACATTCATGCAGAATTTTATTAATTCAAGAAAACTTCCTAATATTAAAAAATTGTATGACATTGTTTCATAAACTCTATAAACGCCTCATTGTCAGTATGTTATGACAATTTTCATTAATTTTACAAAATTTCATAAACATTGACTTTAATGAAACCTGTTTCATATATTCTATGAAAAGTTTTAATGGACGAGTTCCGGTGTCAATTTTCATTACAGTTATGAAGAAATTTATTACTGAAGTGAAGATAATTCTCTCAGTGTACCGTCCCTTGCTCAATCATCTGGAAAAATGTATTACTACTTGTTTTTTTTTCACTAGACTACAAAAAAAAAAAATGGTCAAATATCGATTTTATTTTCAAACGGCCGCCATTTTGATAAATATTTTTTTTTTTTTTTTGTGAATGAGCATGGCACGACAAAGGCATTCGCCGTTTTCCGTTTTGCTTTCAGATAAACGTGAGTTCCGAAAGGTGCGTACCAACAGCACATCTTTTTTTTTGTAGACCCTACTTTGGAGGCCGAGAACTTTTCAAACAGCCCACTTATTGACAATTTGTTAATTTAGTATTTTTCTTAATGAATTGTGCAACCAAATACAAGGAACACAATTGAAAATTCTTTTACCGTTTATTTTCCAAACGTTTTTTAAAAAACAGCTAAAATTCAGCAGTCCAAACAAGAAGACCCCCAAAAAATATAATATTCTGTTCAGTATGTTTTGTCGCGTCAGTATCTGAGATAGTGACATTCTCTATTTATTCAAATATTAAAAATTAACGAGATTTAAATAAACCAAAGCATGATATTTAAATTAGTTATCACTTTATCGACTGGCGTTTAAAGAACATGGATACGAGCCCTAGTTTTTCAAATACACTCAAAATAAAACGTATGGGGATTTTGTACAGATAGTTTTGGGTGACACTGTACGTCCGTCAGCCCATCCATCCATCCATCCATCCATCTGCCTGTCACTCTGTACATCCTCCATATGTTTGTATAAACTTTAAACTGTGTAGACAATCAGCAGACACACTGCACTTGTTACGTTTGTTTGTTCCAACAATATATTTTTGTTTTGATTTTTTTTTGTGGTGCCATCTAACCAACCATCCATCCATCCTCGGTGATTGTTATTCTCCTTTATATGTATATAAAAAAAAAAGATTCATATCTCAAGTGATACCAAACAATATTCGTTAAAATACACGCCTACTTAACACTATACAATAACAACAACAGCAACAACAACCCACAAAAAATACAATTTGCAAAACAAAAAAACGCAACCAGATGCCCATTAGTCGTCCAGAGGCACGCGAAAATTGACTACAACAAATTAAACAGTCACAACAAACATGAAATTTATACAAAAAACCAGCAGCAGCAGCAGCAAAACAAATTAGCTTCTGGTCTTTGCATTCCAAAAAGGGAACATCGTTTAAAGCCTTAAGAAATAAAAACTCACAAAACAGAAGAGGAGGCGAATAAAAAACAGCAACGACATCACGCCAAACTGGTTAACAGGTAAATATATCGTGTATGTACAGTATTACCAATTTGGAGATTTTCCAGCTAGATTTGGCGGTTTTATTTTTTTCTTCTTTAAGGCTTCATTACTAGAGCGGATACGTTTCGCAAACGGGCTGTAACTACACACAGAGAAATAAAATGCCAACCGAATTGAAAAGTGTACATTAAGGGTAACAACTTATAAATTCAGTTAGTACAACGATATTGACATTAGATTTATGAATATTTTGGGTGGTGCATCACTTGGATTAACCCAACTTAGTTGGAAAAACTAATGTTAAGTTGCGCCAACCATCTGAAATTCGTAATAACAGAATTTGATAATGTGACAAAGTAGCATCTACATACAATATGTTGTCTCTGTTTTACATACTAAACAAATGGTGACGAATTTCTAATGTTAAACATACACCCAGAAAACAGTGTCAGTTGGAGCAAAACCGAATTTGTTGCCAATCAAATTCTAGCGGTTACGACAACTATCTTACTATTACTTTATATGTTTGGTCGTGAATGTTTAATATTCATGTGTCTCATTCAGTATTATATTCCACATAAATATTATTAAGTTCCACAACATTTTATTGAAATTGAAAAACTTCTTTGGTTTTTCAAGTATTGAACCGTGGTACTCAGATTAATAGTCATCTGTTCTATTTATTGCGCCACAATCACATTTAATTTGAATTGGGTTATTTGCTATTTAAACATTTTAGAATTTTATTTTTTTTAAAAAAAAAACTTTTTGCGTTTGTCTTTTCCGGTATTTGAACTCGGAAACTCGGAGTAATTCGCTGCCGCTCTGCCCATTAAACCACAAACGTTTGTAAATGTTGAGTGCTAAAGTTGAACTTATATATTTTGTTAGGAAATAAACATAGTCTAAAATTCGTTTACCAATACCAATCATTAGATGGTTCTATAAACAACGCAATCCACAGTTCGGTTGGTTCTACTGAAACTCTAATTTAATGGCATATTTCATTGTGAAAACCGTTATTTTAAAAATCATGGTGCTGTTCGAAATACGTATTGCCCACGAATTTTGTTTAGCGATGAAGCTCACTTTTGGTTAAATGGATACGTCGATAAACAAAACTGCCGTATTTGGAGAGATGATAATTCTTAAGAGTATGTTAAGACACCGTTACATCCAGAAAAACTGACTGTTTGGTGTGCTTTATGGGCTGGTGGAATCATTAATCTGTACTTCTTTAAAAACGATGCAGGTCAGAACGTTACAGTCAATGGTGACCGCTATAGAGCCATGATTACTGACTTTTTCGTTCATCAATTGAACAACCATGATGTACAGGAGCTGTGGTTTCAACAAGACGGAGCAATATGTCTCACAGCTCGTGCTACAATTAATTTATTGAAGGAAACGTTTGGTAACCGCATAGTTTCACGTTTCGAACCCGTGAATTGGCATCGAAGATCGTAATATTTAACGCCGCTGGACTATTTTCTGTGGGGATATGTGAAGTCGCTAGTCTACGCCGATAAGCCCGAAACGATTGACCACTTGGAGGACAACATTCGCAGCGTTATTGTCAATGTTGGAAAAAGTGCCACAAATGTTGGAAAAAGTGATTGAAAATTAAAAATCAAGATTAGACTACGGCCGAACCAGCCGTGGCGGTGATTGCAAATTGAACCTCCAGATTAGTCTACGTCCGAGCTAGCCATGGCAGGAAAAATTTTTCTGAACTTTTCTGACTTTTTTTGAGTGCACAAATTAACTAAAATTTTATTTAAATTTGCTCTTTTTGTATTTTGAGACTAAATATCTGTAAAATTTTGTATTCCTTGGCTGTATTTATTTATTCTTACTAAAAATAACCCAATAATTTGTATATTTTTCAAGTTTTAGAGTTTTTTTTTCTAAAATTTAGCTAGATTTTTTTCACTTTTTCAACACAATTTTTTTTAGCTATTTCTAGCGATTTTTGTGTCAGATTTAGCTACTTTTATGGAAAAAAGTTGACAACAGTGTAGACGACAGACAAAGCACAAAGTTGGATGTTTAGCATGAATATGCCTTGCATGTTGAACTGATTAGGGATGTACTTATATTTATTTGGATAACTTAAGACAGAAGTAAGTAAGCTTTAAGTATGCTTTAATTAAGTGGGTGTATATGCTAAAACTTTAACTAAAGTTCAATGCAATAAAAGTATTCCGAACCAAAATTTCTGAAATATATGACATTTGAATATGTAAAAAAATTAAACTGTCTCGGTTTTTGGACCATCTTTCAGGTCCGTAGTCAGGAATTTATTTTGTTGGTGAGAGGTTCGTCCGAAATTTTTTTTTTACAGAATTGTGCACCCAGATTTTTTTTTTGTATTATGCTAATTTGGATCGTTTAGTCGAAAATATATAAAAAAAAAAAATAATATTAAAAAAACTAACATAATAGAGAATTCACATAGATAAGTTAATCTCCTCAAGATGGGATTAACCGTTTAATCAAGCACTTAACAAGGTGATTAAAATATGCTTCAATATTTTTGATTAACAGTTAATCTAAACCTTTATCAGACTAGTTTTTATTACCGACTCTGTATTATACAAACTGTGTGTTTTTATATTAGTTCGGTTGGCAACGCTAACAAAACACACATACAAAGCCAGGTAAAAATTAACACTAAGAGACGGATCTGTCGACAAACAGTTTTACTAACGTTGGCATTTTCCTTGTTCTTATGCCGGATCACTATTGACGCCACCTTGGTTTTTCTGCTTGGACAGAGAAAATGTTCGACCAATTCTAGATAGTTGTTAATTAGAAGGCTAACCAGAAATATGCTCTAAAAATCGATTTTATGGCCATAAAAATGCCCCAAAAACAGAAAATATTATCTATAAAATTAAAAAATATGCTCTTAAAAACACATTTTCATTAAATATTTTAAAGCATTTTTCAGTACAGTTGGAGTAACCCAGTCAGAAAAAGACAAACGGACCACAGCAGGCAACGCACTTAAGTAAGTGGTACAAGTACTGGCATCTAGTGCTTTTCCAATCCCAAAATGATAACATCATTAGAGTAAGCCTGTTCAAAAAGTGTCGAACAAGCACTGGGGAAACAAAATTTCCAACGTTGGCAAAATGTTGGTAAAACCATGAAATAGATTGTCTAAAAATTTGTTTTCCAAAATAAAATAAAAAAAGTTCACGCATACTTTTTTGGTACACGCCAGGATTCGAACCCAGATTGGCAGCCGATAGCTATAACTACTGAGCTATAATATTTGATAGATTAAAATGTAAGTAAATGCTAACTGCTGGGTAACAGTTGGCTGCTCAATTATGTTAGAACCGGCATAAGGTTTAATGGAAACAACTTGCCAACTTTGGGAAAACAAAAAAAAGTTGGTCTTAAAAGAGCTTTTCCAGAAAATAAAAAATCAATTTTATATGAAAAAAATATTAAAAAAAGCACAAAAAAATTGTTGCCTGAAACTCGGAATCTCCCCGACTTCAAACTTTTTTAAACAAATCAACATCATTTTCATAAAATAAATGCTTTACAAGGGGTTAGACTTTTAGGCCGTTGGTAATTTCTGACTGGATAGCACTGAGAAAACTCTTTTTTCCAACGTTGGCATAGTGGTCTTAGCCAATTCTTTGCCAATGATTTTTCTGTAGACCACTGAAATTATTGTAAAAAAAATACTGGAAAAACGATTTTTGGGAACGCTGGTAAAGCGTCTTAAACAAGCTTTCTGCCAGTAGTTTATTTACAATTCCTCGGTTAGCCAGTGGTATACCAGTGCTTGATTTTATGTACCACTGGCAGTTTCGGACAGAACTTTCGTGAAATTTATTTCAATTGCTAACAAAAAGAGGAGATAAAAGATTTATTACATTTAAATCGTTAGAGTCTTAAAACAGGAAACTAAAATTTTTAAAAATGTCTTTAATTTACTAAATCACTATTGCGATTTTTTTAAATTTTTTTTGTTGAAAAAAACATATAAAACCAACCACTCGATTTCCTCCACCCCTGCTGATTTAAATTAAACTTGGTAGAAGATGTACATCATATAACTATAACCTAGTCCAAATGTAGCACAGCTAATCCCAGCATATCTTAAATTATCGCGTTTGAAAATATGAAAAATATTCAAATATATTAAGAAATTAGTCATCTTTTAAACGGCTTAAGACATGAGATTCATTGATACCTCATTTTAAAGATATTTAAATTGTGGTTTTACTACTACACACAAATTATTAACTTTTTCACGGCAAAAGGCATTGTTTTCAAAAACCGCGGTTCAAAAAGCTGTATTTCAAAAAAATAATTTTTTTTTAAATTGATAAAAAAAAATAATTATAAATATCTTCTCTATGCCGTGCCCAAATCCTTATGTGGAGCACTTACGGTATCCTTAGTTATGACTAAAAATGTGAAAAAATTTAACTAAAAAGCCGAATACTCAGAAACATGCTGCAGTACCACATAGGGATTTGGTAACGGTATAGAAGAATAATTTATAATATTTTTTTAAATATTTTAGAAAACCAGTTTTTTGAAAAACAACGGTTTAAACCACGGATTTTGAAAAAAGTGTATTTTACCGACAAGAATTGGATTATTTTTCTGAACCGATAAAACCACGATTTAAATGAGGTATCAATGACTCTTGTAGCTTAAACCGTTAAAAAGATATGCACAATCTTGTGAAACTACTTTTGCAAAACTTTTATTTAATTTTCAATAAATAATTTTTTTTATGTAAATCTGTTTTTCTACCATATTTAGTATCTTTTTTTAGATTTTTATCCAAAACTATGAATTCCGTAAGAGCTCCACATACGGCATAGTCGAATAAATTATAATCAACATATATTTTTTTGAATATATAAAAAAAAAAAACAGTTTTTTTGAAATACAGCATTTCATGCCGCGGATTTTGAAAAAAATGCACGTTCAAAAAATTATTTTTTGTGCTTATTTTCTTTCAAGCACAACAGTGAGGTATCCATGAATCATGTAGCTATAACCGTTAAAAATATATGGACGATTAAGTACGAATACTTTTGTTAAATTTTTGATTTTTTTTTCATATTTTAAATCGTGATATGTCTACAACCGTTAGAGATAACAACACAAAACTTGAAGGATGACATATTTATATGACACTTACATTCCCTACCAAGTTTAGTTATGAAGGTAAGTGGCGTAGAGGTCGAAAATTGGATATGTTTTGATGGTTTTATATGGAATTAGTCATATAGACTAGCTAAATTTGTTCAATTTTTAAAAATTTAAAAAATATCAATTTCACATTTAAATCACAAAAATCACCATACAAAAAACATTAATAATTCTTTTTTTACAGAATATACTGTAATAATGGATATGTCATCAACATTTTTATTTTATTATGTCCCCATATCTGAAATATTTCCAGAGATAGAGCAAAATGGATTTTTGTTATTTACTGGAGTATATTTGTCGAGATTTTCATTAATAAAATAAAATTTTCCATTAAGTGTAGAATGAATAAAATTTAAATGTGTCCAAATGTTTTACCAAATTTAACTAGTATTTACCAAATTTAACCATTAAGAAAAATTTGGAAATAATTTAATTTTTTTTAACAACAGATTCATTGTGTTTCTTTGTGGAGCAGTGTAATTTTCTGTTGAGTCTACATTTTTAATTATATTTCCAAATTCAATAGCACAACTCTACAAAATGATGTTCATATATGGTCCAATATATGTGTATATGTGATTATATATCACCACATATAGTTCAGTAAATGATCATAAATGGTCTCATATATGTCGAAATATATTCGGAGCCGAAATTATAGGGTATATGGTCGTAAATGATTATATATGTTTATATTTGCTCATATATGCTTCTGTATGCTCATATCTGGACATATATGAGTTCATATATGGTTATATATTAAACTGTATATGGTCATACATGATCAGCTATATCCATGTATTATCATATACAAGTCCATACAAGTTCTTATATGATTCCATTTTCACTTGGTGTATGTAGTCGATTTTAATGAAATATGTAAAGAAAATACAAAAAATTTGCGTGAAAAAGCCCAACTTCAAAAGGCCATAAAAATGAAATCCGAGCTAAGTTTTCAAAACACTTTGGATGTTTTTATCTACTGAAAGTCTACTTTCATTTCCCGTTGCGGTCATTCGGGATATAACCGGCGACCCTGAATTTGTTGCTCAATGTTATTGTTAAATATATGTATGTGATAATACTAATTTGCACTTACCGATAATTCGAACTTCGTTCCCCGTTTTATTGTACTTAGTTCTCTGTGTTTTCAGTTCCAATCGTTAAATTACATTTTACTTTATCTGGTTACAAACTAGAATAAAAATTAATATCTATATAAATTAAGAAATTTTGGACTCATTAATTATTATTTAAAATAAGTACTATAAATCCCTGATTTCAGCGATTTTACACCATTTTTATGTTTTTGGTCAATATTTTTAACTTTCTAAATTATACATTATTAATGGTAATGAAATCCCATTAGTCCCATATATGAATGTATATAATACCCAAAATTGTGGTTATAATTCCAAAATATATTCAGAACATGGCGAATATTTTTGCAAATATAATGCCCAGAGTTTGAATAGGACTAGACTGGACAAGTATTCGACGAAAAAAGAACACAGATACACACACAATATTTCTTCCGTAAAGAATACTGAATATACACATTAAATTAACTGAAAATCAGTTAAAAACAGGAATACTTACTTTTCGTTTAAAACAATTGTATTTTTTTAGTTTATTTTCAACTATTGAAAAATTACCTAGCAAAATCCATAAAAACAATAGATTGTTTTCGATTATTTCAATACTTAATATAATATAACAACTTTTTGTTTTAAATAGAAAATTTTAACTGAATATTTTAACTACTACGGAAAGTCCGTTTTTTTGTTTATTGAATAACAGGCAGAAAGTTTTATTTATTAATTAATTAATAATCATATAATTACAAATTATATCCTATTACCCTAACCGAGCACTAGCTACTATGTCTTTCGGCGCGTTGTAGCGAAAACAGACCAGTGCCTGTGGTGGGAATCGAACCCACGACCCCCTCACTGATAAGCCAGCACGCAACCAACTTTCTTTGGTAATTTTACTGTATATTCCATTGAAACAACTTTACCGATTAAACTTTTAATTAACTGTTGATTTTTTATGGAAAAGTTCTTGTGAGTGTATATAAGTTCTGCTCCTTTGGTCCTATGCATTTATAGATAAGATGATACACTTACTCTTCTTGTCCCAATAATTGCTTCCAATTATTTGATCCTGGCGGCTAAACCATTAAAGCATTATTCGAAAAATCTTGCAAAGTGGGTGAACAGTTTTTCGGATCGGCTATTCGACAAATTGGCTATTAATCAGTTAATCGCCAATTTATGGTTCGATCTATAATCTGTTACTTTATTATATGCAAGGCTGTACTGATTGCGTAGACTTCAACCATTAAATTTATATAATTGGACAGACCCAGTCCCTTAATCAATCCGTACGTGAAGTACTTTCTAAATGATCGTAGTCCAATCAAATATATATACCCCGAGAAAAACACAAATAATGTTTTTACAGGTTTCTATTCGAGATTTACATTAAAAATATTTTAACTTTACATACTTGGGAAATAATAATAATTTAAAATTAAGTGTTAACTTAATAGTTGATCTTACAGAACAAGTTAATCGTCTCACTTAAAGGAAAAGTACACTGAGCATCAGGGTTATAACTTTTGATTTTTTTTTTCTGCAATTATCAGATTTCACCTATCCTACACGCAGAGAAAAATTATGGTTGCAATAGGATTGCAACCACAAAACTACAACCACATAAGGTTGTTTTATTAAAATTATTATTGTATTAATCATAAATCACCTTTGCCAATTTAGTAAATGGACAATTTTGAAACGCTTGTAATTAAAAAACTAATTATTTTTTTTTTCAAAAAGTAATTTTATTTATAACACAATATAGGCTATAAATTATCAATTCACTTTTTATAGAGAGCCAACGGGCCGGGATCTTCTTCAATTTTTCAGTGTATTGGACTTCCCAACCATTTTATATACTTTTTGGCATAAAAGACCCCAATAGTCATCAATTGGACCTGATTTTTGGACGTTTGGAGGATTTGCGTATTTTGGTACATTCTAACGAGTTTTAGTATAATCACAGTTTGCTAAATCTGGCCAAAATAATATGAGGTCTTTAGAGTGTCTATCTCTGATAATTTTTTCCAGTTTTGCTATACATTTATTATACCGTATCTTGTCGGGAGTTTTTTCAAGTCATCAAAATAAAATCCGGAATTTATACTTTCGTATTTTTATCATCCAAAATTATTTGAAATTTTTTTTCATGATGTTTTTTCTAAGTTGTCTGCATTTTGTTGGTATTTCTGCTAATTGTTTTTTTTATATTTGGGTACTGTCTTCTTCTGGTAGTATTTCAAGTTCATTTGTAGTAAGTTTTTGCGAATTGTTTCGCGAAATTTTCTGGCCAACTTACGAGTTGATGACCATATTTGATTAACCGCTGATTTTTTAATTTTGACAAGCTCAGCTGTCAGGTCAGTTTTTTTGGACGTCATTTCTTTTTTATCAAGGTTGATTTCAGTCCATACTCAAACCGTTTGAATATGGAATACGTGGTACTTGTTCCTAAATTTTTTTCTTAAACTGTTTTATTCAACCACTTTCATTTTGAATTTTTTTACTTTTGAGTATTTACAATTATGCTTACAATAAAGGGTGTTTTTTATGCAGGTATAAAACTTTAAGTTCGCAACACTTTTTTAACTGGCGTCCATTTTGTCAGCTGTCAAGTGATTTATGTTTAGTTTGGTTTGGCATTTCAACATGAACAGACTGACGCCTGAACAACGCTACCAAATTGTGCAAAATTAATTTGAAAATCATGGTTCTGTTAGAAATACGCGAATTTTGCGAATTTTGCTAATTTTGTTTAGCGATGAAGCTGACTTTTGGTTAAATGAATACGTCAATAAACAAAATTGCCGTATTTGGAGTGATGATTATCCTCAAGTGTATGTTGAGACCCCGTTAAATCCAGAAAAACTGACTGTTTGTTGTGCTTTATGGGCTAGTGGAATCATTGGTCCGTACTCCTTTAAAAACGATGCTGGTCAGAACGTTACAGTCAATGGTGACCGCTATAGAGCCATTATTACTGACTTTTTCGTTCATCAATTGGACAACCATGATGTACAGGAGGTTTGGGTTCAACAAGACTGCGCAATGTCACACAGCTCGTGCCACAATTGATTTATTGAAGGGAACGTTTGGTAACCATATAGTTTCACGTTTCGGACCGTGAATTTGCCTCCAAGATCGTGCGATTAAACGCCGTTGGACTATTTTCTGTGGGGATATGTGAAGTCGCTAGTCTACGCCGATAAGAACAAAACGAGTGACCACTTGGAGGACAACATTGCCAATATACGGCCAGAAATGTTGGAAGTAATCGGAAATTTGACCTCCAGATTAGAGTACGTCCGAGCCAGCCGTGGCGGTCATATGCCAGAAGTTATATGTAAATTATAATGTCAGAAGATTATCTTTTGAATAAGGTAAATTTCATGGATATTTAAAAAATTCATCTTTGTTTTATTCCATTTCAAAGTTTTATACCTCTAAAAAAACACCCTTTATAAGATTTAATTGACATATATTTTTAAAAAAAAGCATGCTAAGTAGGCATGCTTATATTTGAGTTTTATCCATTCACTTATTTGTCATAGGTTATTATTGCCATAATCATTAGTTAACTTCAATATTCATCTCACTAACTTCAATCATATCTATATATACAGGGTGATTCAGTCACGACCCGTCGAATTTCACCAGCGTTTTCCTTGGCTCATTTCATGAAAATATGTCCATTGTAACCATCCCCCAAAATGCAAGTGTGCGAAATGGCAGCGGTTTGAAAATTTTCGGATTGGTGGTCTGAGGGTAGCAGGTTAAAATTGCTAACTTCTGAAGCAGTGGTTTGAATGTGTGGTGTTATTTCGCTTCCAAAACCAAAAAAACAAAAAATGTTTGCATTTTAGTCAAATGGTCATAACGGAACGGTAAGATCTCTGGGATTCGTTTAGGGCATTTTGGCAAGGTAAGAGGTAGGGCTATCTTTTAAGAAAAAAAAACATAAATTACATCTGGCTGAGTAAATTGAGGTTAAGTGTCTTTTTTCCATTTTTTTTTTAAAGCTCACTTTTTTAAATTTTTATTGATACTGAAAGGTCTCCCAAAGACCTTTCCAACAAGCTCAAAAACAAAACATTTTTAAATCGCTGCCATTTCGCACACTTGCATTTTCGGGGATGGTTGTAGTGGACATATTTTCTTAAAATGAGCCAAGGACTACGCTGGCGAAATTCGGCGGGTCGTGATTGAATCACCCTGTATATATAATTTCCTGTTGTTTTTGTGGGTGTTTGTCTTTCCAGAACTTTCTAGAGCCACCAGTCGGTCTAGAAAGCAGAAAATCTTCATACTTATAGTATTAACATAGCCGGATTTTTTGGTATTCGCTCTGGGTTGGAAGGGGCGTGAAAACATTAGTTTTTTACATTTTACCATATATTTTCTATATTTTGTTAATTATTTTCATTCTTTTCAGGGCTCTCTAAAGCTCCCTGATAGTGCTGGTAAATTCTGTTACCTCCAAATACTCGATGCTTCTCGATATTTTCTAACTGGATACTCGATACTACTCTATACTTTTAACAGTTAATAAATTTAAAATTCGCTTTAATTTTCAAAAATTCCTTTTTAAATTTCAGTTTTATTGAAAACTTAAATTTTAGAAATATGTTTTAAACTAGTTTACAAACTTTACAACTTTCAATGTTTTATAGTTTTCAAACTTATTTCTTTAAACTTTTCGCCTTTGATTTTTTTGCAAAATTTTTTAAGTGGAGTCTAATTTTTGTATTGTTTTTCTATCCAAAATACAATTCTGAAAATATCGAGTATCTACTTTTAAGTATCGAGTATCCAAAAAAAAAAAACAAATACTAGATAGCCAATACTCATTCTTTTACCAGCACTACTACCAGGTGACCTAGGAATCTGAAAATAGGTAAAAGGAAGCTTACAATGATTATGTTCGATTTGTGTGCGAAAGGGCGTGGCAAAAGCGTTTTAAAAGTTATGTTTTAAATATATAAAATTTTTATCTGATGAAAACCAGCGTAAATATTGTACTTATAATGGGAAACATTTATCTGAAGACAGATTTTTTAGTTTTGTTTTGTAGGTTGAATGGCGTAAAAAAATAGACGTTCATCATTATAACAATTTTTTCTATTACCCGTGCCGGATTTTTTTATTTTCAGTTTGTGGGCAGAGAGACGAGGCAAAGGCGTTTTTAAAGATTATATCGTATCCAAAATATTAATCTGATGAGCTATAAAGCTCAAAATTGCCAAACATATACTAGGGTTCTCCAAAAGAATTTTTTTTAGTTATTGCCCGAGCTATACCCTGGAAATATTTTTTTGGATGTAAAACTACGTCTCCCAAAAAGTTAGGATAATTGCATATCGGGAACATCTGCGGCGAAGTTTTAAAAACAGATTACAAGGGGAAAATATGACTTTTTGTACATTTTCTCAAAAATTTTGATATTTTAAATCGAATTCGAATTAAAAATAATTAAAGAACCGTGATTCGGAGTGAATTGTCTTTGTAATAAAGCAATAACAACTTAAATCGGTTAAAAACCAGCCGAGTTATTACAATTTCCTTAATCATAAAATTCAAACCCAAAATTCTAAATTTATTAAAATTATCTACTACAAAAAAAAAATGTTGTATTCTATAATTTCCCGGAAACATATCAGAAGTATTTTTCATGTTGTGTTTTGGGAAGTTGTTTTAAACTATTGCTAATTACGTTAAAACGTTAAAACTTTTAAACACTGTTTTTAAATCTCCAATTTTAAAGTTTTCAATTTTTTTTAAGATTGGACTTCGGGGTTTTATTAGGAACATATTAAGGATAAAAATTTGCAAAAATTTTATTAATTCATGTTTTTCTTTGGCTAGGGCAGCGATTTTATTTCAACAGGATTTCGAGAAAACAGCGATTTTAGTCTTAATAAGGTCGTATACTTCAATCCTCTGAATCTGGGAAAAATGGAGATACATTAAATTTCCCCTGCTTAAGGTGAAAGGCAAAATTTTTTATTTTTTTTTAACATAATAATAAAACACATATTTCTGGACGATTATTGATAAATTTATTTGATATTATTTCGTTAGTCTAAAAATAGAAGGTATTCTTGATTTAATTTCAACATTAACACTTAAGTGATATTGGGGTCTATACGACCCTATAGTTAAATAGATTTTTTTTTCATCATGGGCATGTGAGTACAACAACACCTAAGGGTTAATGTTTCGAAATTAAATGAAGAATATTATTTTCAGACATTGCAAATCAATTTAGAGTAGTTTCATCAATATCCGCTTAGAAATATCTGTTAGATTAATATGTTAACAAAAAAAAAATTTTTTTTTAAACTTGAAATTTGACCTTAAGCAGGTGAAATTTAATGTATCTCCATTTTTCCTTCGATTTAGTGGATTGAAGTTTATGATCTTCATTAAATGTTTCATAATGTTTCATAAATATCATGAAAAATTTCATAAATTATTATACAATGTTTAAATTTTTTTTTTTATTTGTATTGACAATTTTACTATTTCACATAAAAACAACACATTGCAATGTTTCATATATATATATATATTTTTTTTTTTGTTGAAATGGAATTTAAAAAATTATGTACTTATGTAGGATTTTTATATGTACATCAATTGAAGTCAAGAATACCAATTGAAGTTGAAAAATTCTATTTGAAATTTAAAAATATAATTATTTATGTAAAAAAACTTATTAAATTAAAATTTCGAAATTTTATATTGAATTAAAAATATTTTATTTAAATTTAAGAACACATCATATACTATTGAACTGATGTTTCAGAATTTAAAATAATTTCTGGCAGTTTTAGTTTTAAAAAATCTATATTGCAAATGACATTTTATAAATTTCAAACAAAAAATAAAAATTCCAATAAACAGCTAAAATTTATTTTCACAAAGTTTATGAAAATTTTTTATGAAATGATGTAGGCCTATGAAACATTTATCATAAATTTTTATGAAACTCTTTTTCATATTTATAAAAACTTTATAAATATTATGAAAACTTCATAAATATTATGAAAACTTCATAAATACTATGAAAGCTTCATAAATATTATGAATAATTGATGACAAACGATTTATAAAACAATATCATCAATATGATGAAACTTTTTCCCTGAGTGTAGTTACTATTTATGTAACTCCTTAATAACACAAATCTTATTCGTCAGCGCAAAGACGATTTGATTACTTAAATAATTTTAAAATAATGGGTAGCTAATTGATAACACCCAAACTTCAATTTGGTTGCTATCGATATTGGTATTAGGTACGGCAACTTTCTCCAGTTGCCAAAAAGTTGTCGATATTATCATTTTGATAGATCAGTAACTCAAAATCAATGTAAACAAATAATAGAAATATTGATAAAAAAAAAGTTTATTTGTGTAAAAATATTAATAACAGTGAATTTTAAAAAAAAATTATTTTAAAAAGTGATGAAGCGACGTTTCTATCGAAAAGCCCGGAAACCACAAGTAATGTTTGAGTACATTTCCAGCCGTTGGATCAGCAACTTAAATTGTTGTCTGGGGCGTAAGTAAAGTATAGTGGCATAACTCCGATCAATTAAAAAATTTTACCCTAAATATTTTTTTTTAAGCTGATTTAAAATTGTTTTTCGGTGACGACTCCTTGCGGATGGACATTGCATTAAATGTGGAATTTTTTTTATTTCTATAAAAAGTACAGTTCCGATCACGACAATATGTATATCATATAAAAGCCCTTTAAAATATCTTTGCAATGAGGTACCATATGTCCCCATAACTTAGCCCACTTCTGCTATATTTGAGTTTTTGTATTTTGTACTCTAGTTTTTTGGAGAAAAGGGCTCCACATTAAAAAAGTGCATAAAAATTTATAGCCAATTACACATGCAGTCACATTGTCGTGATCGGAAACGTACTTTTTGATAAAATTAAAAAAAAATTTCCAACTTTAATGCCTTGCACAGCCGTAAGGAGGCGTCGCCGATAAAACCATTTTTTTTTTAAATCAGATCAAAAAGTACTAATTATTGAAAAAAAAAATTAAAAACCAGTGTTATGCAACTAAACAACACTTGTTCCAAAAACTACAGCAACCAGAAATTCGCAGTTGCTAATATAACGTCTATTCGGCAACTAAAATTGACAGTTTTTGGCAACTGGTAACGCCACTTACGTTCGGTTGCCATCGATAATCGACAGATAAGTTTATTTTAATGTGTAAATTATTAAATAAATAAATATACATTTGTATACTTAGAATACTATGTAGGTAAAGACCACTGCAAATGTAGTTAAAAACAAATGAAATTTCACTTAAAAAAAGGACGACTTACATTTCAGTAAATTCAACTAACATTGTCATTTGTTTTTTAATGTTCAAAAAATGACTAACAATTGTAGTAAAAATGAACCACATTTATATATTAGTAAAAAATAAACAAACATTTATTTTGTTTTATTTTTTTAAATAACAAAAAACAACTGTAAAAAATTAATGTAAAATTATAAAACAGTCAATTGATGTGGTTTGTTTTTTTAAATGGTTAGTAAAAAATTTAATTTGTTCTACATTTGCATTAAAAATAAAGAAACTGTATAACAACCCAAACAAATACAAGTTTTTAAAGCAGAAGTTCCCTGATTGCACTATTAAAAAAAAAACATGCATAGCTTTTTAATCCAGCTTCAACAGAACGCTGGGAGAATAATGTAGGGATTATATTATGATATTTTATATAAATTTCCATAACCATAATATGACAATATTGGGATACATTTTGAACCATAATATGGTAATCTAATTATTATATTGGGATTAAGAACAAGTTAAGAGTATGGTTGTCACAACCACAGTAACGTGGTTGTCGCAATCATAAATCCAAAAATGTATGATGCTCTTCGAATATGGTTACCCCAACCATGTTTTTTTCGTTTCGTGCACAAAAAATATAAAGAAACGCAGTTTTTTTCGCGGTTTTCAAAAAAGTTCCCACATAAATCGATTCGACCCAATTTTTTTTGTTAAACGAAACTAAAAATTAATATATCGCAAAATGTGCCCCCGGTAGGCTAGTTGGCTTATCAGTGCGGGGGTCGTGGGTTCGATTCTCACCAGAGGACACTGGTCTGTTCTCGCTACAACGCGCCGAAGGCCATAGTAGCTAGTGCTCGATTAGGGTAGTATATAATTTGTAATTATTAGATTATTACCAGGGACAGGAACTTCATGCAATAGAAAAGACTGATTTAGGTGCCTATAATATGCATAAAAAAATTTTAAAATATGCACTAAAAACTTAAATTTTTTTTAAATCAATTGTTTTCATGTTTTCAAATAATTTTAATTTAATTTTAAAGTTAATTTGTATTGTTTAATATATTGTCTTTACATGTTTTGCACAATTAACACCAAATTTTAATTATCTGTGTTGACAAATACGCATTTAAATATCCACTGAAACATGTATCACTTAATCTCAGTTTGCAAATAAAATTTAAGAGAACACTTAAAAGGTTATGAGTCCTCTTTAGTCTATATGCTTGTTGGTCAAACCTAAACTAATATTAAAAGTGATTTTTTACGAAAAACTAAGAAAAATGCAATAAAAATATGCAAAACAAGTTAAAAATATGCAAAAAAAAATATGCATTTAAAAATAAGTAAAAATATGCATTTAATGCGCCCCGGTAGGCTAGTTGGTAGCGTGCTGGCTTATGTGTGGGTTCGATTACCAGCATAGGCACTGGTCTGTTTTCGCTACAACGCGCCGAAGGCCATAGTAGCTAGTGCTCGGTTAGTGTAATAGTATATAATATGTAATTATATGATTATTAATTAATAAAAAAAAAAAAATTTGCATTTATAGCAAAATATATAAAAATATGCGTTTATAGCAAAGTATGCAAAAATATGCCCTAACAAATCGATGTCATGTTAACGCAAACTTTTTGATTCCCAAAGATATTTTGATTACCCTGTTATCAGACTTAAGGAAAAAAACATGCATTTGCATGAAATTCCGGTCCCTGATTATTACGATGCTTATCCATCTTAAAGAACACAAACGTTTACAAATTTGACTTGTTTCGCGGATTTCGATTATAAAATATTATAGAGTTGTTTCGCGACGTGGCTATTTATTGTAAATTCGCAAAACAACGAGCACATTAACTTAAAAGTAATTTAAAATATTTTGTGAAGTACTTTTGGAAAAACGATTTTTTGTTTTAAACTATAAGAGATTTCAATAAAGTTTGAATATATTTTTTGTTGTGCGCCCCGGTAGGCTAGTTGGTACCGTGCTGGCTTATCTGTGCGGGGGTCGTGGGTTCGATTCCCACCAGAAGGCCATAGTAGCTAGTGCTAGGTTAGGGAAATAGTATATAATTTGTAATTATATGATTATTAATTAATAAAAAATAAAAAAAAATGTTAAGTTTGCTAAGAGTAATCGATGTGTGTAAAATTTGTTTTATTTGGAGAAAAAAAATTGTTTCGTCTTTTCATACGCGGCTAATTTTGCTGAAGATTTCATGCGTGTAATGACCATAATTAATCTTGTGGTATTCTGTGGTATCCAAAAATTCTAATTTAAGTTTGAAGTTACATGCTGTAGGGCTAGTCTCATCCAAATCCCAATAGTCTTTCAAAAGTTATAAAGTTTTTGTTAATAAAGAACCAACAAAATTGTGTGTCAACTTTTTGAAACCCCAAGAATTGCTATGTTTTATTTTTTATGTTACTATTTTTTACTATTACCACTTAAAAGTGTTCTAAGTTTGTAATTATGAAAGAAAAAATTAATTGCAAAAAAGTTGTAGCATGATTTTTAATGATTTTAAAATTGGGTCAATTATGACCCAACAAATATAACATAGTAATTTTAAACAGGACAGAAGTGTTAAAAAATCGTCCATTTTAAAGAAAATTTTAAAATTTTGTGTCATATTTTTTCATGTCTCACAGCAAAATACGTCCTCTATCAAAAACCTTTAAAAACTTGCAAGAACTGAAAAAAAATGTCATCATATTTTCTGAAAAGCAGTATCGAGGGACTGGTGTATATTAAATTTAACTTTTCATCTTCATAACAGCCTTAATTTGGTGTAAAATTTAGAATACAACTTGATTTAACCTAAATTGATGTATAAAGAATTTCCTGCTGTTTCACTGTTGAGTACGATTTTATTTGGAGCAGTTGATAAAAAATAATGTCATTATTATATTACTATTCAAATACAACCACTATAACGTCAGAATAAATGCAAAAGGGCATAACTAGCAACATTTTCAAAAATTCCCAAACAAATGGCACTAACACAAACGCTTAAATAAATATTAAAGAAATAAGTCAAAAGTTTTATATTCCATTTACAGTGTTTGTACTAATTTATAGTAAAATTAGTTCCTATTCTCTATTTACAAATTATTAAATTTCGATTCTAATTTCAGCAAAATATTTTACTAATTTCTTAAAATCTGGTTGCAAAAATAAACAATTATAAAACATTTTTTAATTTTTGTATAAAAATACAACAAATTTTGGATATCAATATTCTTTGTATATCATTGTCAGTAGTATGTGTGTTTGTTTGTAAAAGCAACATATATCCCAACAAATACTGTTTGTATGAGAAGAGCAGTATGAGAAGATTTAAAAAAAAATGTTTTAATTTTTGTATTATAAATACAAAAATTGTTTTACAGATTCTATATATTTTCATATATTTAGTTAGAATATTGTTTTACCTCGGTTTGAGTTAAGCCAATTATCGGACATCTGAAGATTTGTGTAACGAAAATGAAACAATTGTATTATCCATCATGAAAATTATCAAACTTGTTGAAAAGCAACAAATAAAATATAATATGACAATATCATATTAGATTTTGGACTTGAGGTAGAACAATATTCTAACAAAATATATGGAAATATAAAAAGTTGGAAAAAACAATTTTTGTATTTTTACTACACAAATTAAAGAATTTTTGAACAATTAGCATACCACGGCTCTTCTCATACGGACACTGTTTGTTGAAATGTATTTTTTTTTTTACGAATTGTAATACAACAAACACACATACTACACACAATGGTATAGAAAGTATATTGATATGTAAAAATTTTTGTTTTTCAAATAGTTTTGATTTTATTATTAGGTTTACCAAATCAGCCAGTTTATACACTAAGGCAAACAAATTATTATGGAGTTGATTGTGTCTGTTGTATGTAATGTCTCAGTTTTAGTAAAGTCAATAATTTTTTTCTATTGCGGATAACTGCAGATTTGGTTATGCCAGTGAAACAATTGTATTGTCTATCGTGAAAATTATCAAACTTTTCGAAAAGCATCAAATAAAATCGAATATGACAATATCATATTACATTTTGGACTTGAAGTAGAATAATATTCTAACTAAATATATTCATCAAAAAATGTTTGTTTCATAATTTTTTGCTTCTCCGGTAAAAAAAAAAAAAAAGTATATCAATTATGACCTTTTGAATTTTAACTAACCCTATATAACAAAGTAACTAGTACAACAATTTAAATTTGTACGCACTTAAATGTTTTTTTTCTTTCTTTAAGAAATCATTTAATAAAAAGAAAATCTCAGCCAATGTTGCAAAGTAATGTAAAGCGGTCCAAATAATAGGAAATTGAATTATGAATGGCATAAATGAAATTTAATGTACCCTTTTTAAAATAAAATGCCTTAGCCTCATTTTCACAATGTCCCGTTAGCTTCTAACTGGGACTTTCACAGACACATTTGTTGCTGTATCCCATATAAATGTTCAATTTAACAGTTTTTTAAATTTTAAATTGATATTCAGTAATCAGACCTTAAAGGAATTGTTTTACTGTATTTAACTGAAATTGTTAGCAGTTTTCCAAATCTCAGCAAGGAAAGTATTCCGTAATAAAATTTAGATATGGGCATTTTCATAGTCACATACTTTGCAGTCATAGGGTTCAATGAGATGAAAAACAGGGAAAACCATTTTTTCTTGTTTTACTTCTTTATATTTTTGTGTAGAATGTAAGAAGTTCTATATTTAGTAAAAATAAGAAAACAATCGAACTGCATGGGCTTAAAATATAATATAAATATACTACGTAAAGGAATTTTGATTTATAAGCATTAACCCTTTTAAAAGGGTTAATGCTTATAAATTTGTGTTTCAATTAAAAACAGAGATGGTTCAAAATCAACACCATAACCATATTTTTACCGTAATGTAGAAAAATGTTACTGAAATTTAATTTCGTTATCACCCAGCAAAAAAAGGGCATCAACTCCCCTATGGGGAATGAGGAGTCAATTGACCTAAAAGTGACTGGTTAAAGAAGGACTTATCACAGGACTAGTATAATATAATACTGAAGTGGGTTAAGCAGTGTCAATTGTCCTAAAATTACTAATCCTGTGACTGGTAAAGGGAGGACATACCACTTAACCAGAATGCTTATTAACAAGAAAAAGCCAGTTGGCCAGAATTTTACCCATTGGAAGCTGTTTAGTTTTCGTTTATTTTTTAAACTAAAAATTATTAATTTTGTTTTTTTTTTTGTCGATATTTATGTTTTTTTTTTTTTGGTTTATTAAAAAATTATTGGCATGCTAAAATTGACCTAAAAGACCCTGGACTGCTGGAAAAGGATTTATCACATGACTAGTATTATTTTCAATTGATGTGAGTTATGTAGTATGTATGTATGTATGTATGTATATCTTTATTTTAAAATTATAAATTTACAAATTATAAAAACAAATAAAGAAAAAGTAACTAATAATAACAATGACATATAGTCGTCTGTTATATAAATAAAAATATATTTAAAAAATAAAATGTATAAACATGTTTCAAAAAAAAAAACATATATGATTGTAGTAGATTCCAAAATTTTAAAATGACTCGTCAATGATCATCTTTCTATAATTTAATGCGTTTTTAACATAGCTATAGAGGTTATTCCATGCCTTGGGTATTTTCCCATTTAAAATATCAATAAGTTCGGTTTCAGCAAGGTATAATTTTCCAAAATGTGTGTACCTGAATTCTTTAAGTATGGGACAAACAGCCATAAAATGTTGTAAAGTTTCAATTTCATCTGTGTTACATAATGTGCACTTTTTATTATCTGTGGCCTTAAAGGTATTAGCGTTCAATGGTAACAAATCGCATCTTGTTTTAAAAATCGTTGTTATTTGATGTTGCTTATTTAAACTATCAACATAGTTAGTCTGCAGACAGTAGTCTAAATTTTTATAAAAACGAGACCGACTGTTAACTGCATCATGCTGCATACTCATAAGAGTTTTCGATTTTAGTTTTTGTAATAATTCAGTTCCTCTATAAATCCAATCTTCTGGTGAAGCATTTTCATAGTTATGTAGTTATGTAGTCTAAATTGATCTAAAAAGACTAGTTCCGTGACTGGTAGAAGTAGGACATATCACCTAACTGTTATACATATTGACTAAAAAAGCGAATGAGTTAGAAATTTATTGTTTCATTTTCTACCATTTTTTACATTAAAAATTATTAAATTGTACGACATGTCCCTTTCAGGATAGTCATGTGGTTAGTCCTCCGACATGCCTCCTTTGTGACAATCTTGTGGTATGCCCATCTTTGGTTAGTCTTGTGGCATGCCACTATGTGGTTTAAAGCAGGACAAATGACCCCCTCCTATGACAAGCCCATATTAAAGTTGCCAGTTGTTTACATAGGGTAGGGTTTAGCAGAGGACCGGTCTCTGGCACAAAGGGACCTATCCTGGGGCACACGCAGGACCGGTCCCATTCCCCATAGGGTCATCACCTTCAACATTACTTTAGTTCACCATGTCCCAATAGTAATAGGTATTATTTGTGTTTTTTTTTTTGTTTTTTTTTTCGTAAGCGAAAGGGTAAAATTTACCTATTGTTTTGTGCCTTTCTGTAAGCGATATGGTAATGGGGTACTTGTAATGCAGGTATTTTTGAAAGTACCTTCAAATATGATTAACTTACATTAATTTTTAAATGAGGTTCTTTCATAGAGGTGCGGAAAGCTTTCTGTCTGCTATTCACTTGGGAATAGCAAGAAGCGATTCCTTTATTGAAAAATCTAAGCAGCTCACTACGTCCGGTTTCTAGTAAACCACGTATTCCCTGGAAATGTCGTTCAAACACCCGTTTGTCGGCAGCTAAAGTGAGAAGGCGGTCAATTGATGCCCGACTGGCAATAATATCAATGCGTCTCGGGTAATTAGGTCACAATAACCGTGACTGAAACTCATTTGATTTAAACTTCACCTGCCTAGAGGTTGTTGGCAGCCCCAACACTAGGATCGGATGCTGTGGTCTAACCAATCGCACATTTTAAAATTAAAAGGATTAACGAAACAACACAAATACAAACGGATTTAACGGCACAACCAATTGGCTATCGAATAAGGACAAGAATCGGAACATGGAACGTAAGAACTCTCTCAGAAACGTCACGTCTTGCGCAAGTATGTCGGATTATGGAGGATTACGGATTGGGGATTTTGGGCCTATCAGAAGTAAGATGGAAGGGCCAAGGAGAAATGCGCACTGCTTCTGGACACTATTTCCTGTACAGCGGTAACAATAATAGTCATATCCACGGAGTAGGAATTTTGCTCACATCAAACATGAAAAGAGCTATGTTAGAACACAAACCCATCTCTGATCGATTAATTATGGCCAGATTTAAAACGAAATACCGCAATGTAACCATTTTTCAATGCAATGCCCCTACCGAAAATGATGATGAAGAAACAAGAAACAAATTTTATGAGGAACTGACCAAGGAAATCTCACGGTCAAGAAAAAGTGATATTAAGATCATTCTAGGTGATATGAATGCTAAAGTCGGAAGAGACAATTCAAACTTGCGATTTATCATGGGCAACCAAGGGCTTGGATCATCTCGCAACAACAACGGTGAACGTCTAATAGACCTGTGCGCTACACATCAGCTGTTCATTGGAGGAACAAAATTCCCACATCGGGACATCCACAAATACACGTGGCAATCCCCAGACAATGTGACTCGTAATCAAATAGATCACTTCTTAATTAGTCGAAAGTTTTTAGGTTGCCTAATGGACGTAAGGACGGTAAGAGGTGCCGATATCTATAGTGATCATAAATTGCTAATAGGTGATGTAAAACTAAGGCCAAAAGCCTTCTACCACCAAAAATCTTGCAGGAACAAATACAATGTTCATCGGTTACAGGATCCCGCAACGGCCACATCCTTCTCTAATGATGTGTGCAGCAGACTAGATCGAAATCGAACAAATAATTGGACGGATATCGTAAAGTCTTGCCACGAAAGTGCGAAAAACGTTCTCGGTTACAGCAAACATCATATTAAGCCATGGATCAGTGACACGACGTGGAGTGCAATCGAAGAAAGGGGAAAGCTAAACATAAAACTACAGGCAGCTTATAACACTGCAGATCTACACCTTGCTAAAACCAATTACAACAATGCTGAAAAAAATGTGAAAAAGCTAGTCCGTAGAGACAAACGTGTTTTTTATGATAATATCGCAAATGAAGCCGAAACTGCTGCATCAAGAGGGAACACCCGGGAAGTCTACAAAGCAATTAGACAACTAAGTGGTGAAAAGTTAAGATCAGCTCCCAATATTAAGGACTCAAATGGAAGAATGCTTACTACGACTGATGAGCAACTTCAAAGGTGGAAAGAGTTTTTTGAGTCCCCAATTTCATCAGATGACAATCAAGTATCCACAGAGGCGCCATTAAGAAGAATCCCGAGGAGGGATATACAAACAAATGCTCCTACTCTATCGGAGGTCACAAACGCAATAACGAAATTGAAAAACAATAAAGCATCTGGCCTGGATAATCTTCCTCCAGAACTTTTTAAGTACAACCCAGCACTGGCTCACTATATATGCCCTCTAATCTATGAAGCCTGGTCTATGAACAACATTCCACCGGCTTGGAAGGAAGGTGTCATCGTAACAATTCCTAAAAAAGGAGACCTTAGCGAATGTAGAAATTGGCGAGGCATAACGCTTCTAAACACTATTCAAAAGATACTAGCTTTTATTGTCCTTGAACGTATCTCCCCCACTATTGAATCCTGCCTACGAAGAGAACAAGCCGGATTTAGGCGTAATAGATCATGCGTAGACCATATTAATTCATTACGAATAATTGTGGAACAATCAATTG
The DNA here is from genome assembly GCA_021234595.1 of Delia radicum. Classification (NCBI taxonomy): domain Eukaryota; kingdom Metazoa; phylum Arthropoda; class Insecta; order Diptera; family Anthomyiidae; genus Delia; species Delia radicum. Next base: position 139,419,638 of record CM037855.1, read on the forward strand.
AATGGAACTCCCCGCTATATTTAATGTTTGTCGATTTCGAGCGAGCATTTGATGCAATAAACAGAAACGTTATCTGGCATTGCCTTCGAAATGTGGGTATTCCCGACAAAATTATCACCATCATCCAAATGCTGTACAGTGATGCTCAATGCAAAGCACGATTCAAGGGTGTTGATAGCGAAAGCTTCTACATCAACAGTGGAGTAAGACAAGGATGCGTGCTGTCACCTACGCTATTTTTACTAGTATTGGATATGGTAATGCTAAAGACCAATAACGAAGCACCGGATGGTATTCAGTGGCACCTGAATCAGCGACTACATGACCTGGACTATGCGGACGACTTGTGTTTGATGTCACACACCCTCGATGGTATACAGGAAAAGATAAACAGGTTGTATGAAAATGGCCTTAAAGTCGGGCTGAAAATTAATTTCCTTAAAACAAAAATTATGCGAATATCAACCGACAACATCACTCCAGTAACTGTAAACGGCAATACCATCGAAAATGTTACAGATTTCAGCTATCTGGGCAGTATAATAAGCACAGATAGCGGTGCTGATGCTGACGTAAAAAGCAGGATTAACAAGGCTCGTCATGCATACGCCTCTCTTAGTCGAGTCTGGCAGTCTTCTCAAATATCCAAGAAGCACAAGATTAGGATATTTAACACAAGTGTAAAGTCGGTACTGCTATATGGCAGTGAAACTTGGAAAGTAACGAATACTATTTCAACAAAATTACAAGTATTCATAAATAAATGCTTAAGGCGAATACAAAAAATATTTTGGCCGTTGCGTATAAGTAACCAAGATTTGCTGCAAACGTGTAACATGAATCCAATTGATGTTGAAATTCGGAGAAGAAAATGGAAATGGATCGGGCACACCCTTAGAAAAGAAAATGCTGATATCGCTAAGGTCTGCTTTCAATGGAACCCGCAAGGATCAAGAAACAGAGGTCGCCCAAAAATCACTTGGCGAAGATCAGTTGAAAACGAATTCAGAAGCAAAGGGATGACATGGCCTCAGCTAAGAAACCTTGCCCAAGATAGAATAAGTTTTAGAAATTTTGTTCAGACCTTATAGAGATAGTTCTTAAATTCCTGTAAAGAAAAGAAAAAAAAGAAAAAAAAAAATTTTGTTTGTTGTTGCTAGAAGCTCCAATGGGAGTAATGTAATTATATTAATTATAAGTACATTAACTAAAATAGAAAAAAAAAAAAAAAAAAATTTTTAAACAAAACTTATAATTAGAACATGAAAAAAAAAAAAAAAAAAAAAATTTTAAACAAAACTTATAATTAGAACATGAAAAAAAAAATAAACTGGCCAGTGTTTCTATTAAAAACGCCTTATATACTTAAACATTATTTTTTTTACAATATTGGATTTAAAAATAGTTTCAGAAAATAGATAATTTCTTTTTAATTAATGGGTAATTTTGACCACCATATCATAAGAGGGTTAACTTTAATCAGTTAAGTTCAGAAAACTGTTTAAAATACTATGAATAACAATAGGATTAAAAAGAAGAAGCATTCTAGTTGAATAATAAATTGCAAATTTTTCAATAAAAATGTTTTCTGCTTCCTGTAAAAATCTAACTAAAAAAATCTACTATGAACGTCAATTTTGGCATTTTATTATTTAATTTTAGACTAAAAACTTATTTATAATAGATGGGTCATATTGACACCCGTTGCACAAAAGGATTAATTTAAAAAAAATGGAAAGACATTAAGGATACTTGGAATATCAAACTAGAAAAGATTTGGTCGACCTTTGTAAAAAACGATCGTTTTAAACCCTTTATAGTTCGATCGTTTTAAGCCCATATAGTTCAATGAACTTTGACCTCTGGCTTATAGTTATCCGATTTGGATTAAATTTCCACCATGTAAGTTTTAGATTAATATCTGGTCATATATTTAGGTATATGTATTTGGATTTGATATTTGCAAAAGGTGCTCATACATGGACATATATGGAAGTGTATGCTATTTCATACCCGCAAAAGAGGGTCAGTTATGGGCAAATATGGTATTCCTTATGTGCAAAATGGACTCATATCTGAACATATAAGGAAGTATATGTGACTCCATATACCCAAAAACAAATATATGGACGAATGTATATGGCAGGAAATAGTTTTAAACATATGTGAAGTGGCTTATCTGATCAGTTTAATAAACCCATTTTAAAGACCGATTGCAAACAATTTCAATGCTTAAATCTAATTCATAAGGGTTTATTTCATAAGGGTTTTCTATTGTTAACCTTATGAAGTGCAAATAAATGTATAATCGCTACTTAAATTTAAACATTGTGGCCAAATTTAAGATTATACGTTTGTATTAAACAGGAACTAACAGACAAAAATATAAAATATTCAAAACTTTCAATTAGTATGAATTGTCAGTTTACATTTCCATTTAAAATTTCTAAGGTACAATGTCATAATAAAATCCTACTATTAAATAGAAAATTAAAATTTTTTTTAATTGTAATGGAAAAAAAATAAACTTTTTGAGTAATTCGTTTTTTTATCTGTAAGGTCCTGTTTAATAACTTATAATATTAATATTGTTCTATTCTTTTTAGTTTAAACGATCTTAAGATCATTTATTTATTAATTATTTATTTCCAATATTTCGTCTTCACATTGGGTGACTTCTTCAGGGAACAAATATTACAATGTGAAAAACTAGTTTTTTAAATTGTAACATTTTTTCCCAGAAGAAGTCATCCAATGTGGAGACGAAATATTGGAAATAAATAATTAATAAATAAATGATCTTAAGCTCGTTTAAACTAAAAAGAATACAATAAAAGAAGATCGAAGAAAACTTAACATTATTAATATTGTTCACAATGTTTTAAATTAATGTGGTCGATTATACTTTATTTTAAAGCTGTTTAAAATGTCGTTTTATCGGCAAATATTTCGTTGTGATGCGAGCATGTTTGCGCTGACATAGCATGTTTGCGCTGACATAGCATGTTTGCGCTGACATAATATAGATGTTTTGCCATTTGAATCCAAATTTTTTTAATCACAATCAAGACTTCTAAATTATATTGTTTTTTTATTAAAACAGGTTTTTAAAATACAAAGTTTTCTAAAAAAAATTATAAAAAATATATAATGTATGCACGTATATGGATGACAATATAGAATAATATATGAACACATATGATCATATTTGTCCATAAATGAAATTATACGTTAATTTTTCTAGCATGTACGAATATGGATGACCATATATGATCCATATTATGATCATATATGAACTTTTTTAACCGGGGAATTAATTTTTTTGGTCACTCAGAGTTCATCTTAATCAGGGTTTGTTTAGTCTTTTTTTTATGAAAATCCAATGTTTGCTTGTTTCGTTATTTTTGCCTTGATTTTAAAATGTGAAAAATGTGTTTCTTTATACGATTTTGCAGCACCCAGTACATCATAATTTTGAGATAAACTTGGATAAGAAGAAAAAACGTTCTATATCAAATTAGATTAAGATTGATTTTGTATTTGAGAGTAATTTTAATTTGATTTAAAACATTAGTTTTTGCTTTCGTCATTACATGTGAAATTTTGACAGGCTGGTTGTTTAGTGTTTAGTTTTACTAACTTTTTAAAATCACTGTGTCAAATTAAAAATGGAGAGGTATATATATAGCACTTAAGCGATGAGCATTTAAGAGCTGAATACGTGAAAAATAAAGAACACAATTTCGAAGGGTACTTTTAGGTCCCGACACGCGATTTAAGATTTCAAAAATAGTATGTTTTGCTCAAAAAAGTTGTCTTACCTTTTGTCGAAAATATGCTCAAAAGTTTCGTTATGTAGAGCTTATTATGGGGGAAATCTTTATATTTTTTAAGAATACTTTTCGTCCACCACAGCATTTTTAAGTTTTCACCAAGTATACATATATTTATTTTTTTAAATTTTCCTTATAGAAACACTTGCATGACACATAGCGTCAACGTTTCAAGCAAAAAATAATTAAAAAAATTTTAAAGCATTTTTCAATCCTCTATTCGCGAAATAATTAAAAAAATTTGCTTTTAAAAAAATGTGGCTTACAATTTTTGCAATGGAACGATTGTTTAAGTAAAAGGATTTCAAAAAAAAATCATAAAGCTATTTCGCCCATAATTTTTTTTTAGTTTGAGATAATCAGTAAAAATAAATGTATAAAGTTTGATGAAAATGAAAATTATTCAAGTTCGAGGCCATACTCTATATTTCTTCATTAGGATATTGTCCTAACAAATAATCTATAGAGTTTTTTGTTTTCAAATTTATTATTTGACCCTTTCAGGAATGTGTTGATAGATCTATTTCGGGAATTTTCTAGGTTCCCATCATCAGAACACGTTTTGAAAGCGGTAATAATCCCATGCCAAACATCAAACATTCATATGAACTAGTTTACTCACTACATGAGAACTAATATACATATGAGTTTGAAGTTAAAGATTATAACCATTGATCAAAAAATAAATTGAAAACTTGTTTGATGTGCAAGATCCACCTCTGGTGGATATTCAATACACGTTTTTTTGTTTCTCTCTCCTTTTTATATCCAGAGGTGGATCTTGCACATCAAACAAGTTTTCAATTTATTTTTTGATCAATGGTTATAATCTTTAACTTCAAACTCATATGTATATTAGTTCTCATGTAGTGAGTAAACTAGTTCATATGTATGTTTGATGTTTGGCATGGGATTATTACCGCTTTCAAAACGTGTTCTGATGATGGGAACCTATTTAAATTCCCGAAATAGATCTATCAACACATTCCTGGAAGGGTCAAATAATAAATTTGAAAACAAAAAACTCTATAGATTATTTGTTAGGACAATATCCTAATGAAGAAATATAGAGTATGGCCTCGAACTTGAATAATTTTCATTTTCATTGCACAATTAAAGGTCGAAAAAAACATAATTTTTATTTTTAATAAAAATTATAACAAACTTGAAAAAAATATATATATAAAGGGTCCGCAATCTAACGTTTTTTTTTTCAACTAGTGCTTATTTCGTGAATGGTAACACTAAGCTCATGTCTGATTTGACAGATAATTAGTTTTATCCTTCCGCTGAACGAATATGGTTGTGTATACGCTTGAACAACGCTGGGAAATATTGCGACATTACTTTGCAAATCATGGTAATGTTGCCGTTACAGTCAATGGCGATCGTTATCGGGTCATGTTGAACGAATTTTTGTTCACAAAAATTGAAGAGGAGGATATTGGAAACATTTGGTTTCAACAGGACGGCGCTACGTGCCACACAGCCGAAGCTACACTCGATGTTTTGCGCCCTGTTTTTGAAGATCGAATTATCAGCCGCAGAGCTGATGTCGTTTGGCCACCTCGGAGCTGCGATTTGACACCGTTGGACTATTATTTGTGGGGTGCCGTCAAATATAAGTGTTACGCCAACAAGCCAGAGACAATTGACGCTTTAAAGGACAATATTCGTGAAGCCATTGGTGAAATACAGCTGCACACAATCGATAATGTGCTTAAAAATTGGACCGATCGTGTAGGCTACTGCATGGCCAGCCGAGGCAGCCATTTGAATGAAATTATTTTCCATTATTTACCGGAATGATTGTACTTTCAAATAAAAAAAGAAATTTAAGAAAATATTCAGTAGTTTTTTTTATAGCATTTTCAAAAAAAAAAAAGTTATTTGGCGGACCCTTTATATATAATTAGTATGTACTTCCTCAAAACTAAAAAATGTTGTGGTGGGTATTCTCAAAAAAAAATAAGAATATTTTTCCCATAATAAACTCAACATAACGAAACTTTTGAGCCCCTTTTTGACAAAAAATAAGACTTTTTTTAGCAAAACGTAACATTTTTGAAATCTTAAATAGCGTGTCGGAACCTTAAAGTACCCTCCAAAAAATGTAGTTATTTTTTCCGTATTCAGCTCTCTAATACTCATTGTTTGAGTGCTATTAATCAAGCCAATTCGAAAAAAACGCACTTTGCAGCGACCCCTAATATACATATTACTAAATAAAAAGCTAAATTTTTGTATTTTGTAATAATTGCGTTATATGTAATATTTTTGCAGTCACAACAATTTATTATAAAACGGAAATTTTTCCAAAATTTGTTAATACGCATTCAATAAATAAAATATTTACCACTAATGCATTTGTAATTTTGTATTAGTATTGTTAACTACATACAAACTATTCTGTATATCAATATAAACATGCAAACCGAATATCAACCCTTACACACATACACTGAAACACATTTATACAACCAACCAATCAGAGCACAAATACCCAACTTACGCACAATACATACAAAATAGAAAGTTTAACTAAAAGTAAATTATAACACCAATACCAACCATAAACGGTTGACTAAAAATCATGAGTTTGTGTGTGTGTGTGTGTGTGTGTGTGTGTGTGTGTGTGTGTGTATATAACATATCACAGTTAGCTAACAGTGATTTACTAATACTTTAACACATTTTAGCAGAATTTAATAGTAATAACAGAACATTATGGGCCAAAAGAAATCGTTTAAAATTGAAGCATCACAATACGATTGAAGGCGCACGTAGCCAAGGACACCCTTTTGAATATGCCAGACGCGGATCACGGAATATGTTTTGTGAAACTAACATTTTTGTACTCTTATATAATATTATTTAATTTCATAACTGCCGGCCTACTTTAAGACTTTATACTTAAATATTATAATTCCTCGGCCCATAAAAAATCAGTATATTCTTTATTAAATTTGATATATTATCGAATTTCATTAAATTCATGGCTAATTCGGCTATGTACAGATAACTACGAATTTGACACCGGATTTTTATAATTTGAAATTACAGATGATTTTAATATTTTTGGATATTATGTTTTAAAAAGTTACCGAATTCATATTAAATAACTTATTTGGAAAATTGTTAGTATCGCTGAATACGAATCTGACATTAGACTTTTAATATTTATTATCAAATATGGCGAATGTAGTTTTAAAAAGTGATTTAACACATTTAAAATTATTTATACAGAGATCTTTTGAGTTTGTAAAACACGAGTCTAATATCAGATAATAGAAAATTCAAAATTGGTAAGCTAATACAGTCTGCGAAAGAACCAAAGCATACAAACTGAATATCCATTTTTTTCCTTGTTAGTAGTATTTATAAATTTGAAAATGTGCACCCCGGTAGGCTAGTTGCTAGCGTGCTGGTTTATATGTGCGGGGGTCGTGGGTTCGATTCCCACAAGAGGTACTGGTCTGTTTTTGCTACAACGCGCCGAAGGCCATAGTAGCTTGTGCTCGGTTGGGGCAATAGTATATAATTTGTAATTATATTTTTTTTTTTTATTTTTATTAATAATCATATAATTACAAATTATATCCTATTACCCTAACCGAGCACTAGCTTCTATGGCTTTCGGCGCGTTGTAGCGAAAACAGACCAGTGCCTCTGGTGGGAATCGAACCCACGACCCCCGCACTGATAAGCCAGCATGCTACCAACAAGCCTACCAAGGCGCACTTTGTAATTATAAGATTATTAATTAATAAAAAAAAAATTTAAAATATATTATATGTAATTCGAAATGTCATACATACATTTTGCATGATGATTGCAATAATTGTTATTGGTGGATTTATTTCTTCCTAGAACGAAATTACCAAGGCATACAAATCAAAAATTTGTTGAAATTATGATCGTTTAACTTACTTAACTTATATAGTTGCAACAAAAAGTCGACTTTAAGACTTTACTACTTTTGTAAAAAAAATTTAAAGTCGACTTATTGACGTTTTTTTAAAAGTCGACCTTACAACTTTTCGACTTTTTTTAAAGTAATCGACTTTTTGTGTGAACAATTTTAATTCGCGAAAAAACTTATCTTTTAGTTTGTTTTGGGATCAAATAATTGTCATGTTAATGGAGAATTTATGCTTTATCCAATTTTTAAGACAAAGTTCGAAAAAAATTCTTTTTGGCATTTTTTCACATTTAACTATTAAAAAATTGTCGCTTTTTTAAAAACCATAAAAGTCATTCCCGAAAATTAAAATTTTAATGTCACCGAACAAATAAGTTTTGGACTATAAGACTAATCTCATCAAGAAGACTGTCAAAAGTCCAAAATCATTTAAATCAGTCCATATTTAATGAAATTTCAAGTTTCGAATGAATTTTTACACTTGAGGTTTTCTACTTTAGTGTACTGATGCTCACAGTGCAACGAAATGGGTGACTACACAATTTATTTTTCAAACGCCTTACTCCTCCTTTACAGTTGGGCACATTTTGTCAAAATCTGACCTTTTTGCAGGCTTTTTCGTTCACTTTTGGGTTTCTTATCACATCCCAGCAAAACTTTGGTAATGGGTGCGATAAAGTAATGCATTACCTTGTAATGTGTACTCCTTACCTGTATCATTATTTTCCAACAAGAAGTAATGAGTTACCGATAATTGAACACTCATGCATTACCTTGTAATGAAACCTCATTACATTTTACATTACTTCAAAACATAAAATAATGACTTACCGATCATCAATTACATAATGCATAATTTATAAACGTAAAGTAATTATTAATATATATTTTTGAAAATCTATTTATAGACACATTACTTTGTGAGTTTTTGTAAGCATAATGGTAAGGTGTATATTTTTGATATCACGAACGAAAAGACGAAGCACAACAACTCATCTACATGTTAAGCAATAAAATATTGTATGTATCGATAGCTCAGTAGGTAGAGTTCTCGCCTAACTAATTGTTAAATACCAGAGACCCCAGGTTCGAATCCCAGCATGACCAAGTTATTTATTTAATAAAAAAAAGTTATTTATTTAATTAAAAAAAAAATATCTGTAAAAAAAAATTTTTATGCAATTTTTTTATGAAAATCTATTTATAGACACATTACTTTTTCCCACCATGTAACCATATAAGTAACCAGTTACTTTACCCACTACAAGGTAATGAGTTACTTTGAGGCTCATCACCTGTAAAATTCATCAATGAAGTAACGTGTAAAGTAATGCATGAAGCCCTATGGCGATACATTACTTTACCCATGATTTGGTAATGTGTGGTTTTGCTGGGTATTTAACGATTTCGTTGGCAACACTGACTTTATGCCAGTCTATTTACTTTTTTTTATTTACTTTAAAGCCATACATACACACAGATAAATAAAGTGCCAACCGTATTTTAATAGTTATAACTTACAAATTCAGTTAGTACAACGATATTTACATTCGAATTCTGAAAATTTTGGGTTTTGCAATTAAAATAAAGTTAAATTAGTCGAAGTTTGTTGTGAAAACTAAGGTTCAGTTGTACCTACCGACTGAAAATCATAATATCCGAATTTTAGTCGGCAAATAGCAAAACTTTTCTCTGTGTGTATATGACAAATAAAAAAGTCGAAAGCACAAGTCGACTTTTCGACTTTTTCATCAGAAGAAAATCAACTTCCAAAAAATCGAAAAGGTCGATTAGTCGAAAGTTGATTTGTAGAACCCTAATTTAACCCATTTGACACTGCGGTTGCTTTAAAGCAACACTTTTAAGGTCCAATAATTTTGTATAGGAGGAAGACATAATAACGCAGTAAAACAGCGTGTGAAAATTTGAAGTCTTTACTAAATATACAAATAATTAAAAAAAAATATTTAAACGATTCTTGCAGAGTTGTCATATAATTAAATAAAAGTGCGCCCGGTAGGCTAGTTGGTAGCGTTCTGGCTTATCAGTGCGGGGGTCGTGTGTTCGATTCCCACCAGAGGCACTGGTCTGTTTTCGCTACAACGCGCCGAAGGCCATAGTAGCTAGTGCTCGGTTAGGGTAATAGTATATAATTTGTAATTATATGTTATTAATTATATAAATAAATAAATAAATTAAATAAAAAATACAATTTATGACATCTTTTTATAGCACTTATTTAAAAATTATTAATTTATAGAAAGAAGACCAGTGTTGTAAAAGTTGTATGCTGATTTGGTTAAGAAAACTTTTTTCAATGAGAAAAATTTGCTGTGCAGTTTGTACTTTTTATGTAAAATAAAAACATCGGATTACGAAATTCCGAACTTGTAAAAACTTTGATATTCAGAAAATTACTTAATTTTCTTGTATAATGAGAAAAATTTGCTATTTCCTTTCAAAAGATTTTAAAACTGATTCGCGAGTGTTGCCCATATTAAAATTTTGAAAAATTCTCCAAAAACACTTATATTTTAAAAAATTCTCAAAAATCTTAAAGATCCGATAGATCAAGTTGTGTATTAGGGTTTGATAGATATTAGCTTTAACAATAAAAAAAAATATAATTTATGAGTGGTATAAAATGGGTTAAAAACTGATAAGTTATGTTTTGTTATATCTCCTTTCTCCATAACTGAAGATTCTATTTACCGTCATTGTGGAAAAATTCGAAATTATAGCTTTTGCCTGCCTAATCCAACATATTTCGCGTAATAAAATTGCATGGCTTTTATAAAGCCTTTAAAAACGGCTGTCTGCCATATTTTGCAACGCTGTTTGGCACAGGAATGTTGCCGGTAAAATTTTAAACAAAAATTTTATTGAGGCCCTCAATGGTATCCAGTGAAAATATAATTATAAATTTACAATTTATATTCCAAAATGAAACTGAGACTATTTTGCGATTCTTATCAAATTTAACAAACTGTTTGAGTGATAGTTTATTTTAAATGTGATCATCAGGGAACCGGAAGTTCATGCAAATGTATGTTTTTTCCTTAAGCCTGAGAACAAAGTAAACAAAATATCTTAGCGAATCATAGAGTTTGCGTTAAAATGGCATCGATTTGTTAATGCATATTTTTTAATATTTTGCTATAAATGCATATTTTTGCATATTTCGCTTTAAATGCATATTTTTAATGCACTTTTTTAATAATTTTGCTTTAAATGAATATTTTTATTGCATATTTTTACTTATTTTGCATGTGTTTATTGAATTTTTTTAGATTTTTGTAAAAAAGCACTTTTAATATTATTTCATATTTGCCCAATTGTCATATAGACTAAAGAGCTCTAAGCTGCTCAAGCCCTTTTAAATTTGATTTGCAAACTGAGATTAAAGGTACAGGTTTAGGTAGAGCTTTAAATGTGTATAAATTTTTACGCAATTGTGCAAAACTTGTGCAGGGAATATATTAAGCAATAAAAATTAACTTTAAAATTTAATTGATATTACTTAACAACATAGAAATAAATAATTTTCAAAAATATAAGTGCATATTCATATTGTTTTAGTTTTGAGTTCATATTGTAAGACTTTTAATGCATATTATAGGCGCCTAAAACACTATTTTTTAGTGAATGAAGTTCCTGTCCCTGGTGATCATAAATACTCCTGAAAAATAGTACGCCCCGGTAGGCTAATTGGTAGCGTGCTGGCTTATCTGTGCGGGGGTCGTGGGTTCGATTCCCACCAGAGGCATTGGTCTGTTTTCGCTACAACGCGCCGAAGGCCATAGTAGCTAGTGCTTGGTTAGGGTAATAGTATATAATTTGTAATTATATGATTATTAATTAATAAAAAAATACTCTTGAAAAATATCAAAGATAAATTCTTGATATATTATATTTAAGATTGAAAATGGATCCTAAGCGGATCTGTAAACTATTCTTTGCATTTCGTAAATTGATATATCAGTAATGTTAAAAATATTCGACACTTCTTAAACCCGGCTTAGATGCCTCTAATTTCCCGAGGTTTTTTGAAAATAAAAATGTTTGAAATTTCTGTTAAACAAAAATAAAAAAATAGAAGAAATTATTTTTTATTTTTTGATAAGAATTGAATTAATTCTTTTTATATTTTTTAAAAATTAAATTGAAACACCCAGTTCCGGAATGTTACAATATCATAATCCACTAAATGAAGGAGTAACAGCCCTTAGTATTTGCAAGGAATGGTTTTTGATTTTTGTTGTTTGGCTCTGAGGTCCGACTAAATAAAAAACTATTATTTGATTTTTATTACGCAATAAATAAAAATCATTTAATAGTTTAAACGGACCTCAGGGACAAACAATAAAAACAAATTAAATAAATAGTTAATATTTAAAAAGAAAATGAGGAAAATCATCAAAATTGTAAAAAAAAAACAGCAAAATTGATAAAAAAAAAACATTATCCAGAAATTTGAAAACAAAAATTAATAAATAGCTGATTTAAAAAAATCGCTAAAATTTAAAAAAATTGCAAAAAAAAAAATTAAAAAATCCCCAATTTCAAAAATCGTTTTTTTTTTTAAATTTTTTGAGGTTTTTCATGAGTTTTTGTAGTTTTTGTGACTTTTTTCAACTATTAGCGATTTTTTTAGTTTTTTCCGTTTCTTTCAATCTGTTGTCAGTATGGGTTATAAAAACTGGAAATTTTGTGTGCATTCATTTCATTTTTAATTTAATAGATAGTATGAAACTTTTAATTGAGAGTGTGCTTAAAACCAAACAAAGGTTTAATTGAAAATTTATGGAGAAAAATTTTTTCTGTGGGCATTTTCATTTCATTTAATTTTTTTTTTTTTTATTCGTTATACCTTTCTTTTAGATTCTTTATTTCTTTCTCTTGATCTATAGAAAAGATTTCGAAACTAGTTCTATGAAATCCGTTCTAGTGTAACCAGTTCAAGAATAGAATACAATAGGAATAACACTACTCAACAAATTTAAAGAACCTGTCTTTGAAATACATATTTTTTAATAATAATTTTTTTTTCTCATTTGCAGTTTGTGAAATATCGCAGTTTTTATTCACCCCATTATTCGTATATTTTACTTAATTTGTCGAAATTTACCCGCAAAATCATGAATTTTAGTATAATCATGTCGGTGTTTGTTTCAGGATATCTTGCCGAATTGAATTTGAAAATTTTACATGTTCAGTTTTATCCTTATGAAATTTATTTATGGTAAAAAAAATTCAAATTTTAACACTAAAACTAAGCATTACTTTTAACTAAAGGTGTCACGAATAGTGTATTCGACACTTTACAGAATAGATCTTTCATACATTTTCATATAAAAGTACACTGCACTTCAGATAAACCCAAAATTAAATTGAATAATAAAACTTTTCTATGTACGTGTTTGACGTTTTAAGGAAAAATAAGAAGTGAAAAACTTGATTTTATATAATTTTTAAATAAAAATACAGTGTATCAATTATGTATCTTTTTTACGACACACGACAATGAAATGACACCTAGATCATTATCGTTTCGGGAATGGAACTAATTTTGTTTATTCACCTCATGGCTTATAAATGTCATATGAAACCGATGCAACAAAAATTTTTTACATTTACGCTGTTAAAACGAGAATGATTTAGGTGTCATTTCATTGTCGTGTGTCGTAAAAATTATACATAATTGGTACCCAGGTGTTTAAGCTATTCTATCTTAACCGAATAATTTTGCAGAATAGTTCTACTATTCGGTATTCGGCGAATTGAAAAAACATACCGAATATACCGAATACCGAACACTCAAAATAGAGTGTAGTTTTAATTAACCGAAATTGTAATATAATATAAATGATAAATCACTTAAAATACATTCTACTTCATTTTCTACACCACCCACATGAGCAAAAGTTTAATTTTTATCGTTCCCCGTGCATTTTCCGGTACATTGAGGATAAAAGATAACGTTACTCGTGGATGAAAACAGGTCAGTTAGAATCGACTTTTACCTATAAAAATGGACTAAAATTAATTAAAATATTTTTTGCAGTATATTCGTAACTCTTCAACTAGTGGTTTTAGAGAAAAGTGCTGTATAAGCATTTGTTTACAAAATAAAATGACAAATCTTTTTCTCAGAAGCATTTTTACCTATTGATGACTCGTCATGATGTTGTGAAGCCGTCAAAGTCAATATTTGTAACACAGCTCCTCATTTAGAAATTTATTTAAGTTTAGGTTTCGCCAAATTGTATGGCATTTCAAGTAGTTTTAATAATCCAATAACATTTGAAAACTATATGGTTTATTCCATGGTACTCTTGCCAAAATCCAAATTTCAAATTCCATTTTATTATATTTGGGGCACATCAAGTGTGAACGTGTCAAACTTTCTCGATATTTTAATCGATAAAATATTTATGGGGATATGTAACTTTACTGGTTAACTTTGGGGAATCCATTGGTATGCTCCGTTTTAATATGTTAGGTCAAAGTCTAACAATAATGGCAGTCCATTTTAAGAAGGATATTGTTCATTTATATTACAATCCAAAACGTCAAGATTATAACTTCTGACTTATGCCGACATCTGTAATTTAAATCAAATATCCACAAACACTACTCCCTCTTTCCTCCTTCCCATACCTTATTTTCCTGATCAATACAATGCACTGCATGAGTAGGGGGCATCCCCTGAGTATTGGTTAAATTATAAAAAATAAAAAAAAACCATTTAAATAAAAAACAGGCACCAGCTTTTAAACATTTTAAAACGGACTTTTTTGTTTCGTTCCTCAAAAAAACAAACACTTGTGTTCAAATGTATATATTTTTTTTTTGTTTTAGAAAGCTATCATTAATTCCATGAGAAATCGCCACAAATCTGACAAAGGGTGATCAGATTTTCTTAAAATTGTGAACAGAAAGATTCTATGAAGCCATTAAGACAATCCCGCTTTTTATTCACGCGATATTATTTACGTTTTTCATTTTTCAAAAACATTAAACAATTAAAAACGCAGTGAACTTTGAAGAGGCATAGCTTGGTGAGTAGATGGACCATTTCAAAAATTTAAAAAGTTTCTGAAAGTCTGAGTTGTCTACTTATACGATATGTAATCTAAAAGTTATCGCTTGTTTCTAAAAATGCATTTGTACTGCAAATGCAGTATTTGAATTCATTAAAAACGTTTACAACTTTACAAAATACTGAATTTTTTATATAAAATTAAGTTTCGGTTTTTTTGGGACAAGTTTATTACACCTTTAAAATAAATTTATGTTTTAACAGTGATTATTGACTTTCATTTCTCCAGTTGGTTTATAAATAGCTTTTTGTGAATTTAAGTCGAGCAGTTTTTGGCCGGTAATAACCTTGGCACAGATATCACCTTTTGGGGAGTTAGTCTCTGGAAATCTATTAAGAGCCTACTTATGGTTGATTTGGACACATTTACCTTAAATTCATCGATTATTTGATTGAGACTCTTCATTGTGTTGCTGGCACAGTGGATTATTTTACGCCAGTCCCGATAAGAAAGCTTTTTTTGGGCCGCCTGTTTTATTTTTAACATAAGCACTCGGATTATTTGCAAAATTTGTGACAACCACATGTGAACGAACGGTTTATTTTTCAAGCAATTCAAAATCACTTAGATACGAACCACGCTCCATTTTATTGCAAATTTATTCAAATTGCATAATAAACAAAATTAACTCTTAATTTTTTTTTTTATTTGCTATTCTAAGAAACACTAACAAAATATTATTACACAATTTTTCTCTTAAAACAATTAAGTAATCTCTTAAATTTTACACAAAAAGAGATCAGTTATTACACTTTTGAAAACAGTTAAAAAGTTGTAAAAAAAATGTTTGTAATATTATAAAAAATAGCAAAAATCATTTGTAATTATAGTTATGCAACGCAGTGTATTTCCGGCAATTTTTTTCATATTTTGTTTAGAAAAGAAAATTTAAATCCTAAAAAAATTTAAATTGTTGGGTTTTTATATGGAAAAATAAAAAAATCATTAAAAATAATTAGCTTTTTTGTACCAAAAAAAATCAAAGTTTTAATTTTTATACAATAAAAAATTATGTATTTTCCAAAAATGTAAACGCTTTTAAAATCGCAGTGTGGGAAAACGATCTAATTGCATTGAAAAATTGCATTAGTAGCAACAATTCATTTTTAGAAAGAATCGGTTGCTTTTTATTAGAGATCGCAAAGTAGACAACTGCAACTTTCAGATACTTTTTGAATTTTTGAAATAGGGCATATACTTAACAGGCTATGGCTCTTCAAAGTTCACAACTTTTAACATTTTTTTAAGTTTATGAAAAATGAAAAACGTGAATAAAATCGCGAATTTTTAAAATTTCAAAGATCTAAAAGCGGGATTGTCTATATTGCTCCATAGAGTCACACTGTTCACAATATAAAAAAAATCGTATGACATGAGGTCAAAAAATACCAATTTTCCTGGAATTAATGTTATATTGTTAAAAAAAAGTTAGAAGTTTAAAAAATAAATAACAAAGTTGAAAATAAAAAGTTGAAAAAATGTACAAAATAAAGTTTTTATCTCAACTTTTGTATTAAACCCTATAAATGGCAACACCGCCTCCAGGTGGGACATTTTAAATTGGCCGTAAATGTTCCAGATTATTTTTTTTAATAAGAAATTAAGCTATTTCGCTAGAAACTCAAATTTTCAAAATATTTTATAAAGCAATTTTTTGTGTTCATGGCACGGTTTAGCAGCGAGAAAGCGTTAAAGTTAGAATCTCGTGAAATTTCAAAAAAGAAATATTTTGAAATGAACGCAATTTTCCAAAATCTTGAAAAACTACTACAAACCGTTGCTACTTAACACAAAGTAAGATTGAAGCTGAAACTTTTTAAAAGTGCTCTAATTTTGGTCAAAGGCCATATAGGACTACAATAGCATACATGTAAAGGACATCGTCTTAACTTGAAAACCTATGAACGGATATTCATAAATTTGGCAGAAAAATTATACTTAGTAGTATTAGCAAAGCTTTGAGGTTTAATTAATAGGCATTGAAGTTTAGGTGTTTTCGCTCAATTTCGTGTTTTTCGAAAAACGAAAATCGCCATAGCTTTTTAAGTAAAACCACAAAAAGGAAAATTTTTTGACTGTGGTTATATCTTGTTAAAAGAAATAATTTATGCCTTAACTTATTCATTTTTATAGATGAGTTCTTGAGATCCGCTTTAAACTTATTTTGGCCCATATCGCCGAAAATAGGCAACAACAAAAATGTTGTTAGAAAAACATATTTTATTTTTCGTGCCGAACAAGTAGTATAAATTTCATTGCAAAAAAGATTAACACACTTTGTCGCTAAATTGTCACCATAACTTTCCAAGATGGCCATAATCCAATTTTTAGTATGTATAATGTGTAAATACCTGTGTCAAAGTGGGATAATTTCAAATTTTGAAAAATCCCACTTTGACCCATTTAGAGTGCCCCAATCGAATTGAACCTAATCGAATATAATTTATACATTCATGTGCTATAGCGTTTTCCGGAGAATAAATAGAGACCCTAATCTTGTAAAGACTCCTCCTACTTTCTGAAATATCTCTATCCCGAGATTTGTACATTTTGCTATAAAAAAAGGCCCTCTTTCAACTTAAATTTCAACCCCTTAACGGTCACCTAGAATGATGATTTATGCATTAATCTGCTAGCGCGTCTCCCGGAGAAGAAGTAGCTCCCATAATCTTGGAGATATTCCTCCTACGTTCTGAAATATCAAAGTGGGCTTTTTCAAAATTTGACCCTACGGGTCAAAAGTCAGGACATCAGAATTCGTTTAAGAGGTATGGTTCCTCGGCAAATACGATTTTCCTTGTACGTTGAGCAATTTTTTTGCCTCCCTACAAATCGACTCGCCCTAATACACCTAGACATTACAAAACAATACGTATTTAGATATTACATAATATTTAAATAAATAGAATTTAATTTTGGATAAAATTGTATATTCCCAGTAAAAAACGCTGCTTACTTGCGAGCAGGTTTGTAAGGGAGTATGCCAAAAAGAATCCCATATGCCATGATTTTTATATGGCGAATTCCCACTTGGAAGCATTACTTTTGGGCAAAATAAGCGCGGGTTTTAGCGCTTACAAAAAGCTGTGATTTCATGGCTTTCAGTAAAATCATATTTCATGTCTATATTATTACGATTAAGGGCAATAATATGAATAATATGTAATTTATTTTACATCAAATTCTACAGACATTAATTTTAGACATAATATAACAATTTTATTGTTTTACCGCATCACGTGGTAGCTCCTCAGGAACAGTGAAGTGACTAATTATTTTTTTTAACATACTCGAAAACACCAAACACAATCGGAAATCACTCGGGAAAACTGGTTCAGATCGTTTAAAATCCACGACATGAAACTTTCTGCATTACAACCTGCATCCTCGTAAGGGATTAACGTAAGCTGCTTACAACCTGCATCATTGTAAGGGAAAACAGTACGATCAACAAAATTGTTTCTTTATTTTTATACGAACGACATAATAGTAAGCACTTACTTCGGCGCATTTGTTTTATCCTGCTTCTAAACACAGGAAAATTTTTTACTGGGTTACATCATACAGATGCACACTAGAAAATGCATCAATCTTCATTTGGATATAATTAGAAATCACATCAAAAAACTAGAACAATTTCCTATCACATTTTTTTATAATTTTCCAGTGTAGAAAAATATTTATATGGTAATGTTTTCTGTTATATGACTACATATTAGTGGTTTTATAAGTACATATTTGGTAATAACAAGTACTTACAATTGTCATTACAACTCTCATTACTTTTATATGGGGATGTCGCAAAAAACAGAAAAATATATGTGCCCACACGCGATTTGAACCCGGGCATCCAGGTTGTCAGTCAACCGCTCTACATCTGAGATATCTCGACATGTTATACCTGATAGATAAAAACACATTTCATTACTTTCCAGCTTATAAAAATCAAAAATATGTACTTATATATATCCTTACTAGTGTTGGAAAAATAATGAGTCTAAAAATAGATTTTCAAAAAGTTGTTAGATCATTATTTTATATTTATAATAATGATAAAAATAAGTACTTATGGGTAACGCATTATTTTTTCTATTTAAATAATAGGAAAATTAACTAGTTATTATTTAATCCTAATTATACACTGGGTTAATATGTGGTCTTTTGACAAAACTACTCGTGTCGACTTAGAAAATTTCGCCCAATTTTTAAATATGCATATTAAAATTAAATTAAATTTCTTCTACACCTTATCCACAAGATGTAGCACCCATAAAATCAACTTTTTTCGAAAAATTATTAACTTCTGCTTGAGCTTCGCAGCCAGAAATTTCCGATGGTCTGCAAAAATCAAGCACTGGCAGAGCACTATTTTCCAATGGTCCATCAAATAAAGTGCTGGCTAAGCACTGTTTTAAAACGCTCTGCCAACGTTACTAAAAAGTGCTTTGCCAGTACTGGATTCACAAAATTTACTACCGTAACAATAATAAAAGCACTGGCACAGCCCTGTCTTTGAACGCTTTCCCAACGTTGACAAAAAGTACATTGTCAGTACTTGATTTACAAAATTTTTCAACAGTTAACAGAATAAAAACACTGGCACTTCCCAAAGTTGGCAAAAAGTGCTTTGCTTGTGCTCGATTTCCTAAATCATGTTTGCATATCTAATTTTCTTAATTTAATTTAAAAATTGTAATATCAAACGGATAATCGATTTCATCTTTTTTTTGCAAATTTCCGAATTTTTAATTTAAAAATTGAAATTTACATACTTTTAAATGAAAACCTCATTGCTAGTGTTTTGCCAACGTTTTAAAAAAGAAACGGCCAAGCCCTGTCCGGTGTTATAATTTTGGAGTTGGCAAAGCACTTAAATTTTTCGAAAACCAACGCTCATACCACCGTTGAAAACACTGGGCCAACGCTTTTGGGAGTTTTAAGTTGTAACTTTTTTCCGTGTTATTAATTGACGTAAGTTCCTTAATTCCATAAAATCTTTTTTTTTAAATTTTTCTCTCAAACAACTTACAAATTTCTAAATATAAAGGAATTTTTCTACAAATTATAGAGTTGTAAACTTTTTGCAAGTGACTAAGGTTCTGCAAATACTTCGTATTTCAATGGAGTTTTTAATGCAAACCCCGGATAGAACTTATTATTTTGGATATGTTTGAAACAGTTCAGATATAATTTTATACCATTATATATAATCTGACTAAATTGTATCGCGAATTTATTTCGATGTAATTTAATCTGATAGTATCAAATTAGAACCAAACTAGTTAATGGAAACTTATATAATTATATGGGCCCATTTCCGGATAAAACTGTTGTAAGACTCATATTAAATTACGATTGATTATATAAAGCATCATATAATTTTTTTTTAATTGGGTTTAATGTATTAAATTGTGCTTTTCATTTCAGATAATTTCAATAGTTATTTTCAATGAAAATTTTCGAGTAGATATAAAAATTTTGAGTAGGATGGTTATGGTTATGGAAACAAAAACGTCACTTTTCCACAAAGTAAAAAAAAAATATATATTTTTACATGGGACAATATACTGTTTTGTTTAATCGCATATATTAATTTAAATCTGCCAATCCAATTATATATTGCCCGTATAAAAACGTATGGTATAACATATTATAAGATACAATAGAGTATGTCGTTTTACGTTTTAATTACAGTGGAAAGTAAAATTGTATATTACTATACATGATGGCATACCTAACTATATTAAATTTTATTGAACTGGATCATATTATATAAAATTGGATAATATTATTTTTACTCGGGTACTCCCTATTTTTGAACTACCCAGACATTTCCAAGTAATTAATAATGCAAGTAGCACACAAAGGGTTTTATTAGTTAGCTGATATTTTTCCAAAAAAAAAATTTTTAATACATATCTGAATAAAGATTTGTCACAAAATAATACAAAATTTAAATTTATAAATATATTCAACCGTCTAGTATTTACATCCTGTCAAAGTTTCAACTTTGGTTGCTAATATTTCCACTAGAGGGCGCTTTTAAGCAAAAACACACAAATACAAAAATTCCTTAATGAAGCATTGTTTTTATATATCTGCAAAGTTTGGTTAAAAAATCACCAGCGGATCTACACTGAGAGAATTATCTTAACTTCAGTAATGAATTTCTTCATAGCTTAAATGAAAATTGTCACTGAAACACGTCCATTGAAACTTTTCATAGAATCTATGAAACAGGTGTCAATAAAGTCAATGTTTATGAAATGTTTGTCGAATTAATGAAAATCTTCATAAAACTAATGAATCATTCCGACTATGAAGAGTATATAGAATTGAAGGGCTTATTGTAAAAACTTGATAAGCCACATTTTAATTTTTGCTGGTTTTTGCCTTTAAAGTTTAGATTTAATGTAGAAAGTAGAACTTTTGCAGGACTTTTGTACTCTAAATACCTGTTTTAAATGTATAAGCAAGTCTTTTATAAAATATTCATCAACATATAACCAGAAAACAGCTGAAACCAGCAATCAAAAAAATGTGACTTATCATGTTTTTACAATAAGCCCTTCAATTTATGAAACAATTTCCTAAAAATTTTTAATATTAAGAAGTTTCCTTGAATTAATAAAACTCTTCATGAATGTCGTCAAAAATGGATTGGAACTAAGTCAATTAACCGCTTCATATGATTTTTTTTAAAGAATTTCATTGAAGTCCAAAATTAATAATAAAGAGCTTTATAAAATATGTTAAACACTTGAGAATTAAATCTTAAAACTAAAGATTGAAATGTATGTAAATGAATGAAGTAACGAAATTTTATGAAAAAATAAAAAAATAAAAAAATAAAGTCTTTGAAATAATTTCATAGCTCTAAAGAAAATTTTCATTAAATGTATGCAGAGATAAATTATAAAATCGAATGAATTATTTTTAAAAAACTATGAATTAAAAAGTTTATGAGAAATGTCTTAATATTAAAAAAATTTCTTGGATATTATGAAATTCTTCATTGAAACTACGAAAAAAAAATTCCGTGAATGAAAGAATTATTTTTATGAAACTATGAATAAAAAAGTTTATGAAAAATGTCTTTATATTGATAAAACTTCTTTTCTTGGATGTAATGAAATTCTTCATTGAATCCAAAAAAAATTCTATGAAGTTATTAATATCATGAAGGATAATGATTTCAGTGTATGACCTGCCATTAATGAATTAATATATTTCTATGAAATTCGGCACACCGACTTTTATCGACCCAAGGACAACTAATTTTGATTTTGGTCAGAATCGGTTTAAAAACAACAAAATCGGTTTAAAAACATTGTTCAAAATATATGTTGCGCATTATATGATATTTGTTTTTGACTGCTCAAAGTAGCTTCGTAATCAGTCGTAAATCAAGATATGTATAGTCAAAATATTCAAATTACTCAAAAATTAAAAATTAAAAAATAAAAAATATGTCAAAAAAAAAATTTTTATGCCATATTCGACATAGTCGCTGTTTGTCTCATACAATTTTTTAAAATTTCTTAATTAGTGTAATTAATAAAAAAAATATGCCTAGTAAAATATAAAAAAAAAATATCCCGAGGAATAATAAATAAAAAAAAATTTTAAAAATATCCCGAGTAAACAATGTTATATAAAATAATATACGCCCGATTAAAAAAAATGTAAATGGAGCTTCATGTAGTCATGTCAATTTCTATGTGACGCTATAGGAAATCTGTTTAAATTTCATCCAAAATATGTGACCATATAATTGTATCTGATTGTATATTGCAATTAGATAAATGTCCAGTACAATTTTATCAGAATTATGGCCCAATAGAATTGTATTAGATGGTATCAGAATTGTATTAGATGTAACTTATACACTGATAGAATTTTCCTTAATAGTATTAATGAAACGATTTCATTAAAATCGATTCAGTGGTTTAATGAAAAATTTAATTAACAGAATGAAAATGCATTAATATTGGTATTTTTTTCATTAACATTTTTTATGATTTTTTCATAACTTCATAAAAAAATTCATTAAATCAATGAAAAATATTAAAATTTTTTTCAATAAAAATTTTAATTTTTAATAAAAAAAAAAAATTATTTTTTTTGTACTTTCATTTTGAAATAAAAAAAAAAACTGAAAATTTTCTTTTAAACATAATTAAACAAAACTTTGATAGAAATACATTTTTTTTATTAAATTTGAATAGAGCTAACAGATTTTGATGAATTTGAATAGTTGGTCAAGAAAAACGACATAGTTTTGTTCAAAACGAGACCTAAATTGTTATCGTTTTGACGATGTTACACAAAAACGTTATGCTAAACGATAATAAAATTTTGTTTTTAACAACATTGTTAACAATATTTAACATTTTTATCTAATATGTTCGTAAATTAACTACAAAGAGAGGACTGTAATCGTCGACCGTTCTACAGAATTCCAAGCCAGATCGATAAAAAATTACATATTTTGTACCGACGTATAAAATATGTCATCTTTTAACACAAAGATTGAACAATTTTGTAAAAACAAAACAATAAAAACAGAAATAAATTAAAATTGGACCAGACCAGACCAGTCCTTATAAATAATATCAACGAATGATAATTTCTCAATAACCTTCAAATTAATGCTATGCTAAAATAATCATAAAAAGTGCAAATTATTAAATATCAACGAAAATATTTCATACAAACTATGAATTTTATTCATTAAACACATGAAACTTTCATAACGGTTAGGCTAGGATTAAAGAAAAAAATTTCATATACTTTATGAAATTTTCATTGGGTCAATGAAACCATTCATTAAAATTGATTTAATGAAACACCTTTCATTGACTCAATGAAACGTTTCTTTGGGGACTTTTTTATGAAAAAATTCATTGAATTAATGAATTAATTCATTGATAATACGCACAAATTTCTATCAGTGTAGATATAATTATATAAAAACCAGATATTATTGTATCCGGATTTTGATCTGGTATAATGGTATATGTTTTTGTATAAACTGATACATCTAAATATAATTAGATCTGAGTTTTCGTCTAGCAAAATTGCATTAAATGTTACATTTTCGCATATGATTGTATGAAAATATACACAATTTCATATAAACATATGATTATCCTATCATATCCGTTAAGACCATAAAAAATATAAAGAAACATTACTTTTTTGCGGTTTTCAAAAAAGTTACGGCATAAATCTTTTAGAAGTTTCAATACACATTATTATGTTCCAAAACTGTAAAATTTTACGTAATAGTGCTGAAACGATGAGTATTATCCAGTTGATTATGGGGGGAAAATCGAGAATACTTAACAGTTCGCTACTCGAAGTTTTTAGATTTTTGTATAAAATTGAATTTAAGTTTGGTAATTTAAAACAAGTAATAAATAAAATTACTTGGTTGGAACTAAATAATGCTGTGGTGGATTAATCTATGGAAATTTTATAAATGTTTTTCCCATAGCATGCTCATCAATGCCAAATTTTTAATTTCTTCTTTGTCCAAAAATTTTAAAAATACAATACGAATTCCGCGGGTAGCATCTATAAGTCTGTACATTAAAAAAAAAAAAGATTGAGTTTTTATCCATAAACAGTTCAATAATACCTATCGTTGAGTACATGACGAAATTCGCCAATTGTTGAAAGTTTTTCTCAATTTTTGAATTTTTAAGACTTTGTGTTAAACTATAAAAAAAAAGTTATAAAGAAATTTTACTTCGGTTAATATGAACCACATATTGTCAGTTGAATTTTTCTTGAAAATATATTTATTCGATACGATTTGAAACTTTTAAATTACCTTTCATGCATAATTTCATTCTTCTTAATTAATTTCAAATGAAATGTATTAATTTTTTTTATATGTATGAGTTTTCTATCACTTATATAGTTATCGCTGCGCCCACCTGCGGTGTTCCAATAGCACTTAACCCCACCGAAGTAAAATAATGAATCAGGGCTATGAAACAAAAAGCTTCGATAAATTCGCCAACTCTACATCAGGTGGCGAGCAACAACTGTTCTAAGACTTATCTACTAGCGCAATTACAGTGTTGACATTTTTGAAGCCCTTCATCTTTCACCACCTTTCATCTCTCCACTATCCCCTTTCCAAAGAAAGCAACACATTAATTAATAGGAAGAATTTCCTGAGTGTTGCTTCTCTTTATAAAAAAAAAAAAAAAAAAAATTAAAAAAAAAATAAAAAAATTTTATTTTATGCCCTATAACCCTTTTCCCAGCAAAAAATAGTGCTTCAAAGAAGCGCTTCCGGAAGGCATTATTCAATTACGAAGCGCTTCCGGAAGCCATTCCAGTAGGCATGATTTTTGTTCGCGATGTCCCACTTGGTATATCTCTTTTAAAGCGCTTCTTTCATGTGCTCTTAGAAGCAATAAATTCATGCCTTCTTACACTGATAGAATTTTCCTTCATAGTATTAATGAAACGATTTCATTAAAATCGATTCATTGGTTTAATGAAAAATTTCATTAACTGAATGAAAATTCATTAATATTGGTATTTTTTTATTAACATTTGTTATGATTTTTTCATAATTTCAAAAATTCATTAAATCAATGAAAAATTTTCAAATTTTTTTCAATAAAAATTTTGACTTGTAATAAGAACAAAAAAATTTTTTTTATACTATCATTTTGAAATAAAAAAAACTGAAAAATTTCTTTTAAACAGAATTAACCAAAAGTTTGATATAAATACATTTTTTTTTATTAAATTTGAATAGAGCTAACAGTTTTTGACGAATTTGAGTGGTTGGTCACTAAAATCCAGGGAACAGATTCTCTAAGAAAAACGATATAGTTTTGTTCAAAACGAGACCTAAATTGTTATCGTTTTGACGATGTTACACAAAAACGTTATGCAAAACGATAATAAATTTTTGTTTTTTTTAACAACATTGTTAACAATATTTAACATTTTTATCTAATATGGTGTTCATTTAACTACAAAAAGTGGACTATAATCGTCGATCGTTCTACAGAATTCCAAGCCAGATCGATAAAAAATTACATATTTTGTACCGACATATAAGAAAATATGTCATCTTTTAACACAAATTATAAAAAATATAAAGAAAGATTGAACAATTTTGTAAAAATAAAACAATAAAAACAGATATAAATTAAAATTGGTTTTTTTAGTTCAGCTTTTAATAATTATTTTTTTTTTTTATTTTTTTTTTATTTCTTTTTTCTTTTTTATGGATAAAAAAGATTTATTTTCAAAATTTGTAATTTTCGATCTGAAATCTAATCAGCTACTTTTCAAATTTTATCTTTTTCGAATTCGTCAAAAATTATGAACTTTAGCAAATTTGTTGAGAAACAATAGAATTTTCCCCACTGTGCTATATTGGTGGGTGGCCCCTGGCAAACCTTTCTTGTTGGATTTCTTTCTTACATGTCATAATATTCCAAGTAACGAAAATTTGCTGAATCAGGCTGAGTTTAATAAAAATATGCCATCGCTTTTGCAAAACAGCCTGTGATGTTTACTTTCGAACTTTTTTTATAAAAATATTTTATAGATCCCATAAAGACCAGACCTTATAAATTATATCAACGAATGATAATTTCTCAATAACCACCAAATTAATGATATGCTAAAATAATCATAAAAAGTGCAAATTATTAAATATCAACGAAAATAGTTCATACAAACTATGAATTTTATTCATTAAATACATGAAACTTTCATAACGATTAGGCTAGGATTAATGAAAAAAATTTCATATACTTTATGAAATTTTCATTGGGTCAATGAAACCATTCATTAAAATTGATTTTATGAAACACCTGTCATTGACTCAATAAACCGTTTCTTTGGGGACTTTTTTATGAAAAAATTCATTGGATTAATGAAGGAATTCATTAATACTACGCACAAATTTTGTTTGTTGACAACATTAGTGCTTCATGGTATGCATTCTATATTGCTTCATTGTATGAATACTTTATTGCTTCAAAGAAAGCATTTTGGGAAGCACTACAGAATGCCTTAAATAATTGCTTTATAGTATGCATGGCGGTGAAGCGCTATTTTGCAAGCATATAAAGGCAGCAACTGCTTACTAAATCGATTTTTTTTTGCTGGGTTATCTCACTATTTTATTAAAAAAGATTAATTTTTTTTTCAAGTAGGTCAAATTTTTAAACATTATAAAACAAGGTTGGTACAGCATCATTCCTGGAACTTGATATTTGAAACACGTTTTGGGCAGAACGGAATGGTACCGTAGCCAGAAAATTATATTGGAGGTGGCCCGATTTTTTTTTTTTTTTTTTTTTAATTGTGTACAGAGAAAAGTTTTTTGTGAAAGGCGTGGTAGAGAAGAATAAGTGTATTTTCTAAAAATCATAACTACATTGCAAATTTTCAATTTTTCTAAATCAGACTGCGCAGTTTCTGGTATTGAACCTTCGTCAGTGACCCTGTTTTTTTCAATAATGTAATATTTGTTATGTTTTTATTTGTTCGATTGCGTCTATATGAAATTTTCTGTGCAATCACTAACCGTGGTATAGATAAACTGATTTCTAATGCCACATGCACTCGCACTACACGTTAGACAGAGCGCTTTAGCCCTCTGAGCTATCGTCAGGTCGAGTTTTGTTGTGATTAAAACTAGTTTTATTCAATACACGGTGTTTTTGTTCTTGCATACATAAACTCAAAAGTACAACTCCAACAACACAACAGTTTTATTTTTAGAAACTTACCTCACTCTAATGTCCACTGTTTTCCCATATGTTGTAAGTGATGCCATATCTATGATATATTCTTTGTATATTCGATAGATGGCGCTTACGTAGTTAGGGAAGAATTGCCAGAGAGCAAAGTTTGATTTTTGTTTGAGTTTGAATTTTAACGTCTTTTTCAGGCAATTGCAATTAATACTATAATTAATATGCAATTTTTATTTAATTTTAATTGTGAAAGGCGTGTTAGACAAGAATGAGTGTATTTTCTAAAAATCATAACTACATTGCAAATTTTCAATTTTTCTGAATCAGACTAAGCAGTTTCTGGTATTGAACCTTCGTCAGTGACCCTGTTTTTTTTTTTTTTTTTTTTTTTTGAATAATGTAATATTTGTTATGTTTTTATTTGTTCGATTGCGTCTATATGAAATTTTCTGTGCCAAATTTAGCTTTGATCGAGTGGTCAAAAATTATATCACACTTTTCAAAGTCTTAAACAAATTTCTGTTCTAATGACCAACTTAAACTAATTACTGGCCCATTGCTAAAAAGTGTTAAAACATGAAATTTACTACAATCACCTTCGTAATAAAAATGTATAAACATGCATACACATGCACATTTAAAATACAGTATTCCGACACGACGAAGAGTAAAGTAAAAAGTATTTTCCATACATACAATTATAACCAAAGTAAAAATACAAGTAAACCAAACCAAACCGAACCAACAAAAACAAAATTCTACAAAATATTGTTGTATATGGTGTAGTATAGTGTAGTGTAGTGTTGTATGGCATGTGCTTGTTATGCAGTACGTATATACGTACAAAATACAACAAAAAAAAAAATCTTATAGATGCGAATGAAAACAAATTTTTTGTTATTTAAGTCTTTTAAAGTGCCTCGCGCAAATCACTTCATACTTGCAGTTCTAAGTGTAAAGACAAACTAAACTAAAAAAAAAAAAAAAATACAATAACTTCTAAAACTACTTTACAAAAATAAAATTGATTTGAGTAAAAATTTTAAAAACTGAAAATAAAATTAATATAAAATTTTATTTATATTGTGAAAAAATACAACAACAAAAATTATATAAAATATAAACTTTTTAAAACTTAGTTAGAATTTAAAAAAAAAAAATCCAAAAATTAAATTTTTAAAAAAAAACTTTGAAATAAATTTAATTTTTGAAAAAAATTCAATTTTTGAAAAAAAATATTTAAAAAACGTTATCAAGTGTTTTCAATAGTTTTATGTGATTCTTTAAGAATTTTTTTTTTTTTTTTAATAATAACTTTTCAAGTGTTCCAAAATTTTTCAATTAATTAAAATGTGTCGTGTAAGAATTTCCGTTTTTTATTATTTTTTAATATTGATTGGTGGAATTTTTGCCATACCAACTAGACGTTCAATTTCAATATTCGACGATGCTACCATACATACCGAAGAAGTTGGTGCTTTTAATCGTCCTGAAATTTTGGCAATGTTTAATTTAACCGAACCTATGCTGAGTCGTATTTATGCCGGTAGAACTCTGGCAAATAAAGAGGCTGAAGCAGATGGGCGAACAACCCAATATTTTAATAATCTTAAAACATTTCGGTAAGTTTAATGATAATTTGAAATGGAAAAAAGTGATACAATGTGACGATTGAAATTAAACTTTGCTTAATAATATTAAATTTTAACAGTGCACAATGGTAAAATGTGGCCAAATGTAAAAAAAATATTTTTTTGATTTTTTTTTTTTGAGAAATTTTGATGCCAAGCGAAAATTTATATTTCAAGTAAAAAGAATGTTAAATTTTATGTTAAATTTTCTGATACATCAAAGTTGCAACTTTTCTTATATCGATTTCCTTATTAAAAAATTTAATTTTCAAACCATGAATACAAAGTAGGACATGGCAATCCTTTTGATTTTAGCTTTTTATAAAATTATTTCTATATCAAAATTAGTTTTGTTTTCAATCATTGCATGGCGATTTTAAGTATTTCAACTACGTATTTCCATGATTTATTTAATCCTAGAAACTGTCCTTAAGAAATAAAAAAAAAATTAAAACTACCAAATTTTAAGATGCTCGAGAAAATTCTTGGGACTTTTTGGAGGTTGAGCCGTTTTATTATTCGATAATACTTAATGTCATTAGTGAGTACTTTTTTTTTTTTTTTTTTTTAAAGAGAAGCAAAGCAACACTCAATAAATTCTTCCTATTAGTTAATGTGTTGCTTTCTTTGGAAAGGGGAAAGTGGAGAGATGAAAGGTGGTGAAAGATGAAGGGCTTCAAACATGGCAACACTGTAATTGCGCGAGTAGATAAGTCTTAGAACAGTTCTTGCTCGCCACCTGATGTAGAGTTGGCGAATTTATTGAAGCTTTTTGTTTCATAGCCCTGATTCATTATTTTACTTCGGTGGGGTTAAGTGCTATGGGAACACCGAAGGTGGGCGCAGCGATACATATAAGTGATAGAAAACTCAAACATATTATTTTCCTAAATTGATGTTGTCGTCACCGGGAATCGAACCCGGGACCATCTGTGTAACAGTCCAACGCGCTAATCATTACACCACAACGCCCACAGCATTTTTGTGACATCATGTATTGCAAATAAATTATTGGTAAAGGTATCACAAAAGTACCAAAAATTTCGCACTTCGAATTTTGGGCAAAACATTTCTTCGAAACTGTAGATATTTAAAATAAAATTTCCTCAAAATTGGTCGATGTACTAATACATTATATGTGCAATTGTGAAAATTTGTTTGGTTTTAATACATATTCTGAATTGTTAGTATTATTAATACTTTCTAATGTGAAAATCATGAGATTAGATCAAAAATCCAACTTACTTTTGTTTAGGGTTGCCGCAAAAAAAAATGTGGCAACTATATAAAAAAAAATCTGGCAAACGCTACAAAAATTTTAGTTTCTTTTTCGGACTCAGCGCGTGAATTTTAGGCTAAAACGGCATATTATTTTTGTCACCTACAATTTATACCGAACTATGTCCAAATAATAAAAGTTTTACAGAAAATTTATGAAAATCCAAAAAAAATGTTCATACACGTTTACACATAACTTCTGAATGCATGGATCGAATTTAATAATTTTTGATATCAGATATAAGGCAATATTTATAAATAGTTTGCCCAAATATCAGACTAATTGTAAAACATTTAAGTGCATTTTGAATACATTTTATGTCCATATATCATATCCATACTAACTGGGCCAACCGCTGTATTTATTGCACCCAAATCAAGGTGGCAGATAAGAAAGTACATCCCTTATTCATGTACCAAATTTCAGTTATTTTTAGTTAATAAACAAAGATGGTATAGAGTTATGGTCGTATTTTACGACTGTGCAGTGATTCTATTTGAAAACTGGCTATATCGCATAATTGGTTGTCCCGACAAAGGGTGTTTTTACGAATTCGAGTAAGTGAATAGGACTCAACCGATGCGTATTGATGAGCTGAATACGAAATTTTTTTTAAAAGGTACCCACTATGCAAAATGTATCGAAATCATATCGAAAAAGAATAATTTTTCCGTAAAATTAAGTCAATATCGACTTCGATATAATAACGAAAATCTGCTAGATGATATAGAGTCAAAACATTGAAGATTCGATATTTATGCGAAATATTAAACTTATTTCGATATAAATAAAACGTGTAAAACGAAAATTATCACAGGTAGAAATTGCCAACCGTATCAAAAAAATAAAACTGGCAAACCACTGGTATTTGTGTAAATCCCACTGTGTTTACAAATACCAAATGTACAACTAATATTATACTAAGGAAACACTATTTTGTTTGCAAAGCATGTGTTTTACCAGTACCACATGCAAAATTCGTTGCCAATATTGTTTTTACCATTATTACAAACTTAGAAGTATTTTTTTTTTTTAATATTATATTATATTTTACACATTTAAATATGATGTATAAGATTAAGACCGTACTGTCTGAATTGCTTCTTGTGTTTATTTACACATAATGTGGGTTTATTACAAATATTTCTCATAATTAATTTAATTTGAGCTATCATAATTACCAACGTTTTGCCAACGGTGCCAAGTTCGCTAAAACCAACGGTTGGCCACTGTTATCTAAGGACGATACTGTCAAGATTGTTAATCCCACGTTCTGCCAACGCATAACCGACCATCGCCGACGCTTTGCCAACACTGTGCCGATTGTATTTTTCTGCCTGGGACTGTTTTTCTTATAATTTAATTTTCTTCATTTAAATTTCAAAGCAATTTTTATATTGTTCAAACATCAGCCACGATTCGAACCAACAACCTTTTGTTTACAAGGCAAGCGCCTTACCATTTGAGTCAGATCGCTTTCATACAAAACGTATCATAAACTGAATTATATAATTTTAAGTTAAAATTTTTTATTTTGCTTGAATCTTTCTTTTATAAATTCAAATTACCCAACAAACATTAAAAATTCTATTTCAGCTTTTATTATTTTCTTTTATTTTATATTTTGACTTTTCTATATAAATCAGGAACAGAAAATAACTGTTATTTTTACATTTTGAAAAAAAAATGCATATAAGAAGTAAATGTCGGTGAACTGATTCAAGTATAAAATAATGTAGTTTATTTCAACAATTAAAGGACTTATTGTAAAAACTTGATAAGCCATATTTACTGTTTTATGGATTTTTACTGTTTTCTAGGCAGCCATTGATTATTATTTTATAGATGTCTTTTTGCAAGTAGAAAAAAGTATAAACGTCCTGCAAAAGCCATAATGGTTGCATTATTTTAACCTTTAAAAGGCGAAAACAAAATAAAAATAAAAGATGGCTTATCAAGTTTTTACAATAAGGTCTTCAATTATAAAATATCGTTTTTGTAAAAGTAAATAGTTTGCTGGTACATTTGTTTATTTGAATTTTACTTTGTTCTATAAATAGATATGACAACTTAAGAAAAAGTTTGAATTCAAATTAAGTACAAACAATTTGTATATAGATTTGGTATAGATGTCTAGAAGGTCCGAAATAAAAAGAACCTCCGCCTTTTTAAGGATCGCAGTTCAAACTGCAAATTTTTTTCTTTATATTTCTTATATTTTTTTAATGCTAAAACAATCATACTGTGTACTTTTTCTAGGTTCCGACAAGCGTTTTAAGATACCAAAAATTGTAAATTTTTTTTTTTTTAAAAAGTTGTATTACTTTTTATCGAAATAGGGCTCAAAAGTTTTGTTATGTAGAGCATATTATAAGAAAAATATTTATTATTTTTTTATTATAACACCACCGCAGCATATTTAAGTTTTCATTAAGTACATAATAGCTAAATATTTTTTTTTAAATTTCGTATAAAAACACTCAAATAACACTACGTTTTTATTTAAATGTTGACTTTAGTTAATTTTTGACCCCCACTTTTTAACCATTAAACCTTCGAGAGGGCACATAAAAAAAACCGTATATCCTAAATTTTGATTCACTACAAGATATTCGAGTTTTATTCAAATCGGCGTGTAAGCGTTATGGGGATTCCCTTGTAAGAAGTACAGTTCACGCAAAACGCCAAAATACGAGCCAAAAAAATATAACGAATGAAAAAACGTTTTTATAAATGGATCGTTATTGAAATTTGAATCCCAAATACTTCGTATTGTTTTAAATTTAAAAATGATTAAAGGCTGAAACATAATTGGCTTAAATGACTTAACCTTCATACCATCCTAAAAAAAAAACTTACACTTTCCTCCCCCGGGGCCAATATTGACCCATAGAAAATAACATATATTGCGCATAAAAAACACCACATTTTTGTTAAAGAAGAAAACGTATTACACAATTTGGATTACGTGTTATACACACAAAAAGAATAAATCTACACTGAGTAAATTAATAAAAAAGGCACTGTAGTTTGAAACTGTAAAACGTGGTAGCTAATATACAACTTCTTAACTACTGGACCGAATGGAACGAAACCTATATGTAATTACAGAGTAGGAGTTAGACTTTAAAAAAATAATCTTATAGTCACTGGATAAGCCACAGGGTGGCAACGCAGGCCATCTCGAGAGTATTGAAGGTTTCGCAGCTATTCTCTTCATTACTAATAATGCACCGACCTATATAAATTTAGGATAATTTAAAGAATATTTGTCAATGATAAGAATATAGTGCAATGTTATCTCTTATTTTACAATATATTTTTAGCCCGAATAAACCCGTAGCTACCATATGGTAATACCCAATCAATGCAAGATGTTCTCATCTTGTTGTATCTTGTTTCATCTAGACGACATTTCCTTTTGAATGTTACTATTTGAAAAAATCAGCTTGTGCCAATATTGGTTAATATCGAAAACTAAAATTTCTTGTACAAAACCTTGTCAGATCTTGGCCAGTTACTTATCGTATATGACGTACCCACTAATTGCTAAACCCGCTTTTTGCAAAAAAAAAAAAACACATATTAAAGCTCTTTATTCAATTACAAAAGTTCTGTATTCTTTTACGCTCGTTTTGGCAAAGCAAGTGCTTGCCAGAAAGGTTAGGATGCAATACTATTCAAAAATTATATACATATTTTGTAAAAAAAAATCGTTAGATCGTCACTTTTGACACAAAAAGTGCACAAGAAGTATTGGATTAGAATATATGTTATTTATTTTGTTAATCATTTGCTCCAAATTATTTTTAAATGAATTTTTAACTCTACACACGTTTAAGGATGAGCTGGGTATACATACCAGCTTGGCTATTTGATTGGGAAAGATGACCGCAAAAGTGCCAACTTAAGCAAAAGCAGCGGCTAGAAATAAGTTTCTTTGTATGACAATAATGTTTAATTATGACCCGAAATACATTAAATTTATTATATTTTGAAAGTTTTTAAATGGAGTTTATTTTAAGAATATTTCATTATGATATCTACTTTGGTTGATCAGTCACACGATTCCAAAAACAGAAATCGCTTCATATTTATACTACTTAGAAGAAAAATCGTGATGTTTTAGCAAAAAAAAACGGGAATTTTTGTATTGGTATCGTGTTCACATTGCAATGGTGCATTCCTATTCGTGTTTTTAGTTTTCTTGTAATAGAGTATTAAATACAACCATGCAAAGAATGGGGTCAATATCGACGGAGTGAGATGAAAATGTAAGTTTTTAAATAGCACTTTAAAAAAAAAAGTAAACATTTTATTGAAACTATGTTTTTCTGATGCAAAATGATAACAGTTTCTAATACATAAAGTTTCGGTTGTTTCTCTTAAATAGTTAAAAAATATTTTAAAATTTCATACCCTCCTGGGGTCGAAAACTACCCCAGGATGGTATGAAAGTTAAGTCAAGTATTTGTATGAAACGAAAATTAAATTTTTTTTTAAATTTAAATAATAGTATTTCTAAGTGTTCGTCTCATACAAACACCTGACTTAAGCCAATTATGTTTCAGACTTAAAAGTTGTAAAAAGATATTTCTGATTCAACTTAAGCAATTAACAATTATTTCAATACTCATCTTAAGCTTTATTCACTTTTTAAATTTTGATTTTTAACCAAATCGATCGAAATCAAAATTTTTTCATCATATGCCAATTTGATCAGGAAAATGTTCAAATTTTTAAAATCCGCCCAATGGTTTATTAATTATTACGACTTGATTTACAATAAAAGTCGCAAGTTTTTCCTACATTCACCAAAAATTATCAAAAACAGTGTAAGATCGTTTATATACTGAAATAAGTTTTTTAAATCTCAAATTTTTTATCATATTGCCTGCAATACTTTAAAATAAAAATGCAATATTTACTAAATAGGAACAATGCGAACACCCTTCGACCGATTTCAAAACTTGAAATATTGTCATGATCAGCATGCCAAAATTATATAGAAACAATATAAAAAAAAACCTATACGATAAGCCACGATTTAATGGTTTCCAAAATATATATTTTTTTGCAAATTCGAACATTTGATATAATATGGAACAAGTTCAATCATATTTTTATTTGCAAATTTAGTTTTTAAATTTTTTTATTGGAAATCTTAAATAACACAATCCAGTAAGTTATGGGGTTTTGTAACATACACAGGTAAAATTTTAGTGGACGAAAAGTAATGAAAATTTTCTGTAACTAATATTACTTTCCTTACAAATATAACAAACAATTTCTTGAAATAATGAACAGCTTCATGCTTTTTTTTTGAAACATATTTTCAATTAAACTTCTTCACAAAGTGAATCATAAAATAAAATACATAAAATATAATTTCTCATAAAATTTAATCACAACTTATATTAACTTAATAAATTGTTTTCAATGTAACTTCATTGCTTTATTAATATCATGCAGATAATTCTTTCAGTGTAGAAAGAATTTTATTGAACGAGTTCATTAGTAAACTAATTAACCTATATGTATTGTAGCTTAATGGTCTGAGTGCCTTACACAGTCAACGCAAGGTCAAACAAAAATTTTTTTGTTTTTTATGATTTTTTTTACGTTTTTGTTTTTAGTTTTTAGTTTTTAGTTTTTAGTTTTTATAATGTTAAAATTGCACTTAAAAATCAAAAATGTGCGCTTAAAATAAGCACTTAAATCCAAATATGTATTAAAAAATCAGTTAGTAAGTATTGTACTCATGTTTCTTTCTATAAAAATCTGATATTCGATGGCAAACGTGTGCTTGAAAGGGTAAAAAACTAAAATTTTTAAAACAGAATATTTCAGTGGATTCTTTTATCGTTCACCTACAGAAAAATCCACAAAATTACATGTATAGTTTTTTAAACAGAGGCGTTTTAAAGGGCTCCTTAACATTTCATTTTAAAATTAAATATTAATAAATCTGAAAAATAAAATAAATTGCTGTTTTTTTCTATTTAGAAGTGCTATAAGCTTTTTTCAAAAAATCATTAAAAATGGTTAAGCCCCGGGGCCCAAAAAAGTACAGGTGAAAAGTCCTTACTTTGCAAGCATGGATTTTTTTAAACCTAGAGTGGCCAAACGTCAGAAAAACGCATTTTAAAACTAATTGCATAAAAATGCAATTCTTTTTGATGCTGGAAAAAATTCAAATTAAGTAGAGTACCGTAACGTTCCAATGATCCAATCAATATTAAAGAAAATACGCATACAAAGACTTGCGCGCTATTTGGATATTTCTCATTTTTCAAAAAAACTAAATCTCGCATAAAACCGTGGGTTGAAAAACTAAAAATTCGAATCTTTAAGTGTGAGCATAAAGTTTCTGAATGCAAAATTTAATTGAAATCAGGAAGATTTTGGCCGATTTTCCTTGGAGTGGCCGATATATTTTTTTTTTTTAAACACTTCCTTTTTGTCCAAAGGAAGCATAAAGTTTCTAAATGCAAAATTTAATTGAAATCGGGATAAATTATATTTACATTTAAAACAAAAATATTAAAAGTTCATTTACAATACTGTCTTACTCTACGCTACAGATTGAATTAAAACAAAGTAGCAGAATTATACAAAAAAAAAAAATAAGTGCAAAAGAGAAGGGAACAAAAAACAATATGTTGGTTAATTTTTTTAGTTTTAAGTTGTTTTTCACCCTTAACAATAAATTAATATAAATGAAAAATTAACCTGTATTGGGTTTAAATAAATAAAATTATTGATATAAATTAACGAAAAAATTAATTTAAAAACCTAAGAAAATTTTGTTAATTATAAAAAACTTAATTTGACTTTACGAAACTGTTTCAGCAAGCGAAACTTCGAAATTCTTTCGTAAAATATGAAAAAAAAAAATCTTCTTAAAACGTATAAAGGATTTCGTATTTAGTGTATTTTACGAAAGATTTTTGTGCTGCGAATCAACGAAACTTTTTCGTAAAATATAAAAACTACTTCGTAAAATGCACACAAAAATTTCATATATTTTACGAAAGATTTTCGTGATGCGAAATAACGAAATGCTTTCGTAAAATACAAAAAGAAATTCGTAAAATACACAAAAATTGCACATTTCGTATATTTTACGAAAGATTTTCGTGGTACGAAATAACGAAAGATTTCGTACAATGAAGAACTTTTCCATAACAAATCAACAGTTATTTAAAAGTTTAATCGGTAAAGTTGTTTCAATGGAATATACAGTTAAATTAACAAAGAAATATATTTTTTAACTTTCTGTCTGTTATTCAATAAACAAAATAAACAAAAAAACGGACTTTCCGTAGTAGTTAAAATATTCAGTTAAAATTTTCTATTTAAAACAAAAATTTGTTATACTATTATATTGAGTATTGAAATAAACGAAAATCTATAGTTTTTATGGATTTTGTCAATTAATTTTTCAACAGTTGAAAATAAAATAAAAAATACAATTGTTTTAAACAAAAAGTAAGTAGTCCTGTTTTTAACTGATCTTCAGTTAATTAAATGTGTATATTCAGTAGTCTTTGCGGAAAAAATATTGTGAGTGTATATATAACGTATGGATTTTGTTCAGTATAGCGATCAGTCCTAAAAAATGGTGTTATTTTATTACTTTTCTAATGTTGCTATGCTAATATTAAAGACAGCTGTCAAATGGGGAATCTTTCAATAAAAATTAGTTTCGCTACATGTGCAAATTCCGTTTGTCTACTGAATTTTTTTTTGCATCAAACTTTTCGGTAATATAGCTGGGTTTCCAAGACGTTTAACCGAAACACTGATTTTAATTTTATCCAATAGCATCATTTGATTTTTATTTATATAGGTGACATAGCTCACATATGCACACTCAAAAAATTTAGTTTTTATTATTAATTGATAATCATATAATTACAAATTATATACTATTACCCTATGCTATTACCCTAGGGATCGAACCCACGACCCCCGCACTGAGAAGCTAGCACGCTACCAACAAGCCTACCGGGGCGCACAAAAAAAAAATTAGTTGAGTCAGCAAAACAGAACAGTGCCTCTGGTGGGAATCAAACCCACGACCTCCGCTCTGAAAAAAAAAAAAAAGTTAGTTGCGTCAGCAAAATTTTTGCTGGGAGGATCCTTGCAGAAAATTGCTAATATCCTTGCAGAAAAATTGGCGATATCAGTGAGCTAATTTTTAGCAAAGAATTCGTAGATTCAGCAAAATGTTTTTGTGACATTTTGGAAAATTTGTAGTACCAAATTACGAATTACTAAATTTTAGGTTGAAAAAATAGTTCAAATACGGAGGAAATTTTTTTGGTGAAATAAGATAACTAAGAACTTTAGCTAAATAACTGATTTAAACGTAAGCAACTTTTGAGCTAACTTTTTTTTATGAGTGTAGTAAAATTTAGTTTTGTTTATATTGCAAAATGAGGCGCCTAGTAAACCGAACATTTATTTCATTTTGATTCTTTGCACGTGAAAAATTTAAAATTTTTACAAATAAATTATATTTAAATACTCAATTTAATTGATCTTGTGTAATATTTATTCAATCAATTGTAAACTTTTTATTTTTTTTGAGGAAAATCAAAGAATATCGCCAGTGCAAAAGTATAAAATAAAAGAATGCAATATTTATAATAAACAAACAGAAAAGGTACTTAACCTTAATTAAATTATATACAAAATACACCAAATATGGCCTTGATAAAACAATAAAATATCGAATAAATACGCTTAGAAGAAAATTTAAAAATAATTGATTTTGACCGACAAATAAATTTCTCACAATATTTTAAATTTAACAGTTAGTGCATTTTGTTTGAATATAAAAGTAATATAAATTTGAATAAATGTGTGTGTTTGTGTGTGTGTGTCTGTGTTTGTAACACAAACACTTGCAAACAATTCCCCACATAAATACTCGCACTATACAAATATTTATTCACACGTTGCACAGTGGGATAAATCACAAAATTTGTGGAAATAATTCGGCCATTTGGCCGAACCTTTTTAAACGGCTGGTTTTTGTTACTGAATAAAGATAACACTACTAGACCTATGTACTCTGATTCCAAATCTGTGAAAAATGTTTTTTCCGATTTTCAGTTTTTTAAATATATATTTTTTTTTTTTTAAGAAGCAACACTCAGGAAATTCTTCATATTTATTAATGGGCTACTTTCTTTGGAAAGGGAATAGTATAGCGGGGAAAAGGTGGGGTAATATGAAGAGCTTTAAACATGACAACACTGTTATTGCGTGAGATGATAAGTCTTAGAACAGTTGTTACTCGCCACCTGAAGACCAGTTGTTGCTCGCCACCTGACGGAGAGTTGGCGAAGTTAATGAAGCGTTTTGGTTCATAGCCTTGATTTATTATTTTATGGATGGAAAACTCATATATATTATTTTTCTAAATTGTTGTTGTCGTCACCGAGAATCGAACCCGGGACTATTTGTGTAACAGTCCAAAAATTAAAATATTGTTAGTTTTGTATCATTTAAACAATGAACAAATTTTTGGCTCAAAATTTCATATAAAGTGAAAATGTTCTGAAATATTTAGAAAATAACTTAACATTTTTTTTTACTAATTTTTCACATGCTTCAAATCCCAGTAAAACCACACATTACCAAATAATGGGTAAAGTAATGTATCGCCATAGGGCTCCACGCATTACAATACACCTAACTTCACTGATGAATTTTATATGCGATGAGCCAAAAAGTAATGGGTGGCCTCATTACCTATTAGGGGGTAATGCAACCTGCCCATCTTACATAATTGGGTCAGGTAAAAAGGGTTTTATGATGTTCTTCATTAATGAAAAAAAAAGACAAGCAAATTAGGTTGTTTCTTTATTTAATACAAAATAATCGGACACATCATTATTTATATCTAACAGATAAAGCAAATCTTTTAATTCTTCATTATTTACAGATGACAATGTGTTATAAGAAATCCATCGTTTTCTCATTGACGACATTACGGGATCGGAAGACAGTAATAGGTTATTGGAAATATCTTCGTTCTGTGATTGCCTTGAACATTTTCTGGAACTGAACAATTGGGCATGTTTGAAATCTCGATTCCTTGCTTCCTGAGCTTCTTCTGTTAGTTCACCTAGAGGAAGAATGTTTGATTCAATGAGGATTCTTCCATGGCACAATACCTTATGAACTGTGGGTGTCATTTCTTTCCAGGGATATAATGATAATAGAAGTTTTGTTATTTCGTCGGTATATACTCCAAATTTTGAGGAATTTAGTTTATGTTTTCTATTAATTGCCATTAACATGATGTTGATCTTTCGAAGCAACTCCTTGTCAATTCCTGTTATTATTGAAGTAATTTCAAAATCTCTAAAAACCCTTCTTGCTGTATTGCCATCGTTTGTACTTCCACAACTAGCAAGTGGTTTATCTATGTTTAAGCCTGTCTGCCTTTTAAAGTCTTCTTGTATCCTCCTTTTTTCATCTGCCCTCATTTTTGACATTTCTTCGTTGTTTCTTACTGATTTTGTTTCATTTCCTGCTATGCTTTTACTTTAAATCATATGCTATGTGTAAGAAGTGTTCCATGAACCGAATGCGGGCATATGCCAAAACCCAATACTTTTTTATTAATAGTCCTTTCTTTGGAAACATTTGAAAACTGTAATTTCTTTAACATTTCCTTAAACGTGTCAGAAACTTCTGTATTTGAATGCGTAGAAAGAGTAATCGATGTTCTTTTTTTTTAGATTTTGCACACAAATCATTATAAGGCTTACAGGGTGCACCAACAGCAGAAAAATTTATCTCCAGGCTATCACTCATCCACTTATAATATTTTGTTTTAAATTTCAGAATAGAGCCGGAAACGGACTGCATTTTTTTATCAAATAATTTAATAAAATTGTCAATTTTAGATATTTCTGCAGTGTCCAATTTAGTGTGATGTGAAGATTCAATTGATACAACTACAACGTTAACCTTTTCAAATCTCTGTAGTTTTGAGTTGTCCCACAAAGTTAAGCACAATGCTTCATGATTTACTGTTATTACCATGATTGACGAGTTTTTTATGAACTTAAAACTAAACCTATTTATATTTATATACAAATATTAGGTACAAATATTAGCTATCATAACCCAGGTAACACGGGTCTTCAAATACTAAGGCCCATAAAATATAAAAAGAGAGGGTATATTTAAAATAGCAATCATAAAACACGTATCTTTGGGTGGGCCCACAAAACCTTTAATATCATTAATGAAGAACATCATAAAACCCTTTTTACCTGACCCAATTATGTAAGATGTGAATACGAGGACACATTAGAAGAAATATATGAATAAGGGCTAACTTTTGAAGATTTTCTGTTTAGGAGTTATGAACATAACATACCAGTGTTTGGTATCGTTGAAAAGAAAATTACCTGTAGATTGCGATTTTTTTAAAAAGGTTGAATTTAGCCATCTTGGTAAAACAAAAACTTGGGTAATTCAAATATGAAGGTAAAAATTTCAGTTTTTGCATAAATGAAAATTTTCACTATTCAATAAAATATTTATTAATAGACATAATCCAATGATTTTTTGGATTTAACTAGACTTTAAGGGCAACAAATCGAAACAAATGTCAGGATTTATGATTTTCTGAAAACAATCCCACAATTCCTAAAAATAAAAAAAAAATTTCCAAAAATGGGATTTTTTTCGTTTTTTGCTGCCATGTCGTCATTTAAAGCGGGGATTGGAAATGACTTACACACTACATTAGGTATCTGTTGGAGTATCTAAAACCGGTTTCCACTACCCAATTGGAGGCGTGCACAAATTTTAACTGTGAGTTAAAGTTGATATTTACCTCAAAAATGTGGCAACTTTGGAAGCGGATGGGGGGGAAAGTATTTACAAATCAAAATTTTTTTTACCACAACTCGCATTTATATAAAAAGACCTTCCAGAAAAGTATACATACTTTATATGCTCAGAAGAAAAATATTTGTCTGGAGCGATAAGAAGTTTGGTGCTTTTTGGGGAAAATATCGCCAAAATTTACTTTTTTTTTTTAATTTCTACTTTAAACTAATGTAATTTTTGACTGAAACAAGATATTGAACTAATTTTTTTTTTATTCAATCATGAATTTTATTGGCTAAATAACCGAAATTTGGTCCCAATTTTCTCCCGATATTCGGAAAATTTTGGACCTGAGTCGGACAAAATTTGGAATTTCACATTTTCAAATCGGAATATCTCGGAAACTATTGGAGGTAACCCACACATTAAAGCATGTTTTTTGTTCATCTTTACAAGAAGATTACTAATATGTTAATTTTTTGAAAATCGGATGAGAAACAAAAAAATGGCAAACACTCAAAATTTTTTATGAAAAAAGTACCCAAGTTTGGGCAACCATTTTGCCGCCCCCAAAGGGTCTGGAAGGTTCAAAATCAAACCTTAAACTCCATTTTATGTCTTTTATGCATGTTCCAAATTTCATTGCAATCGGACCACAAGTTAACAAATGGCCGAATTATTTCCACAAATTTTGTGATTTATCCCACTGTGCGTTGTTGGGAAAATCATCTGCAACAAAGTTTGCCAAATTATTTTTATAATGATTCATTTCTTCGTTTATCTTTTTGTTGTTTAAATAAAAATTTGTTTATTTTAATATTATTTTAACAACTGTAGATTTTTCCCAAAAATGTTTGCCAAAAATTATAATTTGAAAATTGTTTTAGTTTTGATTGATTACAAACTGTTTGATTTTATTTGGCGCTGGGAAATTTTAGCAAATACGTATATTTATAAAATGTTTGTAAAATTATGATAACATCAATATTGGCAAGCGATAAAAATGTTCCACTTTAGCAAATTGTCAAGACCTTAATGACATGAATATCATTTTTACAATTTTTGCCTTAATCTAATATAGGGTCCGCCAAATAACTTTTTTTTTTTTGAAAATGCTATAAAAAAAACTACTGAATATTTTCTCAAATTTATTTTTTTATTTGAAAGTACAATCCTTCAGGTTAATAATGGAAAATAATTTCATTCAAATGGCTGCCTCGGCTGGCCATGCAGTAGCCTACACGATCGGTCCAATTTTTAAGCACATTATCGATTGTGTGCAGCTGTATTTTTTTGGCAAAATCGGCATCTTCTGTAAGTCGATCGCAGGCCCACTTAGCGATGCGAAAACGCATTGGATGGTCAGTTGGCTTCAACTCCTGAACCAATTGGACACTGTATGGCCTCATA
The DNA here is from genome assembly GCA_021234595.1 of Delia radicum. NCBI lineage: Eukaryota > Metazoa > Arthropoda > Insecta > Diptera > Anthomyiidae > Delia > Delia radicum. Next base: position 139,463,427 of record CM037855.1, read on the forward strand.
CCAAGGTCTTTATGCAAAATTCGTCTCAATGATGTCTCCGAAATGTTCAAATGTTGGGAACGACGGTGAATTGATGTTGGTGGCGCTTCACGCACACTTTCTGCCACAGCAGCAATATTCTCGGGTGTACGCACTGTTTTTGGATTTTCACGCTTTGGTTTATCGATGAGCATGCCAGTTTCTTTCACTTTTTTCACAAGATAACGAACATACGGAGCTGACGGTGCTTCTCTTCTTCCAAAATCCGTACGCAATTTTCGCACACATTCTGCAACATTACCATGATTTTCAAAGTAATGTCGCAATATTTCCCAGCGTTGTTCAAGCGTATACACAACCATATTCGTTCAGCGGAAGGATAAAACTAATTATCTGTCAAATCAGACATGAGCTAAGTGTTACCATTCACGAAATAAGCACTAGTTGAAAAAAAAACGTTAGATGGCGGACCCTTTATATTCCAAATTCATACTCCAATTTTTTAAAAAAGATTTTTACAATGTTTTTTTATTTAGTTTTATAAGATTGTCAGATGATGTGTGCAAAATAATTAGCCGGTAGGATCATTATAATTCGCTTACAAATCGAATCTTAACATAAAGTAAGTGATTCGGATTTTGTGTGGTATTTTAAGTATCCTAATTGCTACACTGCGAGAATTATCTGCATGATATTAATGCAATTTTGCATTAGATCTATGAAGTGTCACGGGAACTCCTCCATTGAAACTTTTCATTGAATTAATGCAGTTTTGCATAAAATGTAATGAAAAATTTCATATTATTTATTAAAAATTTCATAAGACTAATGTGAAAAAGTTTCATTAAAAATAGTTAAATTAAAACTATGAATATTTTTCATAAAGTGTAAGAAAATTTTCATTTGTAAACTTTAGTAGTTCAATGAAAAATGTCATTAAAACTCGTTCACGAAATTCTCTCTGTGTAGGAGAAGACCAATTTAAAAAAGAAAGTTTGTATCCTTCGTCAATAAAACAAAAAGTTAGCTTTTAAAAATAACCAGGTTATAAGTGAAAATGTGTCTGCCCTTTTTTTCTAGATTTATAAATTTACAAAAAACTTGAATATCATACGGTATTCAGTTATAACATTTTTAATTTTTTCGTAAAAAGGTGGCAACATTTGTGAAATAATTAGAATTTTCGTTGATCTTTTAATCTGATCAAAAGGTTTTTCCGGCGTTGTATTAATGTATACTTTTATGGCTTGATGAAAAAACACAAAGTCCAGCTGCAAAATAGCTTAAATGGACACCTTAGTAACACATTGAAACAAAAAACGCGAAGTCTTGAAAATTTTAGATTAGATTAGATTAGAAAATGGCTAACTCTTCCGACTATATGCAATCTTACCGGAAAATAGCTAAAATGGCAACATTGATGGTAACCAAAAAAAAAGAGATTTTTACTAGAACATTATTAAAACAACCATACCATTGGAGATCTATGATTTATACAATAATAATTTTATTGAAACAACCAACCATCTGTGGCTGTAACAAACTTACACACAGAAAAGAGATTCATTGCTACAACCGAATTTTTTGATAGTATTTGTTAGTTTAGTTTGATATAATTTTGATAGTTACACGTACTAAATTGATATTTAGTTTAAGATGCGATTGATTGAATCAAATATATAGCTGTGAATATCGGCATGATCAATACTAACAACCGAATTAAAAAAAAAAGTTGTTTGTGAAGATGATCGAATTTTATTTGTTAATGCAACCGAATTTAATTAAGTTTACACTGTATCCAATAAAAATTTATTTTTTTATACTATTTTGTTGAAATTTAGTTATTAAAGTACAATTAAATTAAAAACATATATTACATTTCATATCATTGATTCTGTGAACTTTTTCTATAAAACAAAACAAACTCACGATCTGAGGAAATTTTTTATTGAAAATGTTAAATTCAAGCCTTTCATACAGTACGACTTTCACGAATTCTTTCAATTGCAAAAACTTGAAATTCTGAGGATTTATTGGTTACAAACACTTCGGATTCTTAACGATTTTTTATATCAAAATTATTAAAAAAACCTCTCAGATTATGATTATTCCGTACTTTTCCACATATTTATATACTAAGGCATTTATATTTCTTTCAAAAATAATAAAAAAGTCCTTGGATTCTAACTATTTTCTAAAGAAACCAAAATGTCTTCATATTCTGCTATTTCCAAACATCTAGTTCCGAAGCTTTAATGCATTGAATTTGTGTTTTCTTATCGGTGTAATTTTTATAGACAAAATCCTCAGGATCTCATAGGTTATCCCGTAATAAACTAATTTCAAGGTTTATTTATAAAAGAAAAGAAGATGCATTAGTCCTTATTTTAGAAAGAGGAAAATGTTATAATCGAATATATCTGATAATGCTGTCGTGGAACTTGCAGTATAATATCCAATGTTGTCTCCACAATTAGTTTTTATGTTTAAATTCGATCTTCAGAAAATCATCTTTGTGTTACATCTCTTTCTGCAAAAAAAGTTGTTTTATATACAAGGTGGCGCAAAAATAACCTTCCGATGTTTTTTTGGCTGTAATTTAAAAAAGAAATGAAAAACTTTGATTCTTCTTGTGGATTATTTTTATTTGGTATTTTAATTTTTTTTACATCAAGTCGAGAATATGATGTCATGTAAATGGCCGCCACCACAGTTGATTGTCATTTGAGCCCTTTTTATGGCATTTTCCATCACTTTGACCAAAACTTCCGGCGATAGGTCCTCACATTCTTGAAGGATATTGTATTTAAGAGCTGCAAGAGACTGAGGCTTGTTGACATAAACCCGCGACTTCAAAAAGCCCCACAAAAAGAAGTCTGGAGCGGTCAAATCAGGCGATTTTGCTGGCCAGAGCAAATCGCCAAAACGGGAGATTAGGCGCCCGGGAAATGCATCCTTCAGCATATCGGTTGTGGCACGTGCAGTGTGTGCCGTTGCACCGTCCTGTTGGAACCACATGTTTTCCAATCCCAATTCATCAAGTTGCGGCAAAAAGAACTCGTTGATCATTGCTCTGTAGCGCTCACCATTCACAGTAACCGTTTGGCCCGCTTCCATGACATCCTCTGCTACAGCAGCAATATTCTCTGCAGAACGGCTACTCCGGGGTCTGCCACGCCTGGCAGCATTTCGTGTTGTGCCAGTCTCTTCGAGGCGAGCGGCTAAACGTCGCAGTGCTTCACCAGTAGGCGTTGGACGGCCAGGAAATCTGCGACGAAATTCACGTTGTGCCAAAGTCACCGACCGATTATTGGTCAAATAAATAGTCACCAATATTCCGCGTTCTGGAGCAGTGTAGCGTAACATTGTTTATTAACGTGTATTTCGCATGTGTTTACTACACAAATGTCAAAACAGAACTGACATTAGGGGCCAATCGCAAAATTTATAGCATTTTCTGATAGGAGGATTACTTTTGCGCCACCTTGTATATACATATATATTTAACACTTAAATATTTAGTAAACATTTATTTTAATGTAAAAAGCATTAATTAAGTTTTATATTTTTGGTGCCACAACCAAATAAATTGGTTTTATTTGCAAAAGTGTAGTTTTAATACAGTTTTGGAAGCAGTGATTTGTTTTTAAATAATATTTTAATTCAAAATAGTTGTAATAACAAGTAATACAGTTAACTTGACTGTTTAATATTTGCTTGTTTTTTCTATTAATAATAATTACACAAAAATGGTTGTAATTCAAAATGATTTGTTATCTTAAAACATTTCGAATTATATGCATTGATTTTTATTTGTAGTAGTTGAATTCCAACTAATATTTTCCCTGTGTGTAGTATTGTGGGTGAAATCATATTGCAACCATATTTTGCTCTGCATGAATACGTAGTAATAGCTATTTAATCGAGAGAGTTTCTGAACTTTTTCTTTTACAAGTAATCGTTCGGTTTCAATGCCAAAGGAACTTTTGTTCTCTATATTTTAAATAATTCAAAAATGTGGCAACTGTGCACACATGGCCAGAACATGAGTTTCTTGGCCAAAAGGCGTTTCCGTAGTCGCAGCTGCATGAAATTTTGTACCTAGAAGTTTTGGGGTGGGTGATTTAAAAAATTAACTCGAAAATCTGAAATTCAAAATTAGATTTTAGAAATAAAAAGACGGACAAAATAATGACGCCGAAGTTAATCACAACTTGCACTTTTTGTTCAAAAATCATTCTCTCTGTCTTGGCTATCTGAAATTGTGAACCACGAGATTTCGGGGTAGGAGATTTTAAGAACGAATTCAAAAAAAATCAAAATGGCAATCAAATAGAAATTTTTTTGACTTGGTTTTGGAGTAATTGATTCTGATTTTGCAATCAGATTTTAGAAATTCAAAATGGCTAACGAAATAAAGCCACCGAAAATATTTACAATATGTAATCTTTGTCCAAAAGTCTTTCCCTTTGTCACAGCAGCATACAAATTGTCCAGCAAAATGTTTTGGCGGTTGATTATTTAAAAAATGGAAATTTGTATCCGATCAAATAGAAACTTTATCTTGTCTTGTGTTTACAGTAACTAATTCTGATTTTACAATTATATTTTAGATTTTAGAAATTCAAAATGGCAGACGAATTAAAGCCGCCGAAGTTAGTCAGAACTTTTATTTTTGTTCAAAAGTCTTTTCCTTTGGGTTAGTTAGCTGAAATAGTGCACCAAGCGGAATTGGAGGGGTGCGTAATTTCAAAAATTACCACGAAAACTAAAAATTGAAAATGATGGATCCAATATGGCTGCAAAATTTTTTAAAAGTGTATCTTTTTGGCCACAAAATTAGTTGTCACGAATACATAAAAATATTAAATTCGATTCTGTATTTAGAATTTTAAAAAAATTGCGGACCAGATATCTCACCCAACGTTGTTAAAATTAAATTGAATTCAAAAATTATTAAAACAATCGAATAGTATTTCAATTTTAACATTTCCTATTTATCTAGTAAGTATGCCCATGACATTTTTAAAAAACTTCATAATATAATCGAAAAATTTGTATTCAAGAATTACAAGGACTGTAAAATCTGAATCAGGCAAAGATTTAAGTAGCCATATTTAACCCGCCATTTAGTTTTCTGACCTGCTTCACGACCTTAAATATATATATATCATTATACAATTGTAACCTGTTAAGATTGTAAATAAATCTTTTAAAAAAATATGTATTTTTTTTTTTTTTAATTATTAAAAAATCCCATAAAATTGCCATTTAGAAATTCCGCACAATTTGGGAAAGTATTTTCGAAATATGAGATCCTAATCTATATATTTTCATATATATATATATATTGTTCGTATCATGCGGTGCAACTCTTCGGCAAAAGTTAAATAGCAAAAATAATCGGATTTTTTCTACTACAATGTCTTAAATTTATTTTTTTAATCATGTTTTTTTCGTAATTATCGGACTCAACTTGGCATAAGGAGAATTCGAATTCAAATTAGTTTAAAAATGTCAAAAATAACATCTACACTTTTACATAATATTTTAATAGATTTATTGACTTTGGGACTCCGTCAATTGAACAGTAGTAAATTGTTCGCCAAGAAAATGTTACTGAAATTGCTTCAATAATTTACCAAATACAATGGCATTATTAATTTTGATCAATTCCAAAAACCGACTATTGACAAAAAGCAGCATTTCTGGCCCTCTGTGCTGTGGCTCCACGATATAGGCAATATTGGTGTCATAATTTTCGTTGTCTTGAGTGTTTCAACCCCTCTGTACAAACGTGAGATCGGACAGCTAAAAAAAAAATTGTGTCCCTTTTTTGTTTTGCTCCTCTACAACATATTCATATTCCATAATATTCTGCAGGTTCGGATCCGGATGCCTCCCTCGTCTGTGGTTAAATGTGTTTTTGATTTACTTTGCCTGAAATTTTCTTTGATCCAAAAAAATCAGATTCTGACCCATAGTGTGAAAAGCTTCATAATGTATTTGTTAAGTAAATCGTAGAAGATTTTGTACATTAAAATGTCTGCACTTAAGAACAACTTAAGATAAACATTTTCAAATAATATTAAATGTACATAATCAATCAACTGCAATTTGAACAACAGTATGAGTATAAACAGTTTGGCCAAAATCATACTTTACTCTTTGACGTCTTTTTTTATTCACACACACAACTGTGTATGAATGTATTTAATTAATACAATAATAAATGTCTGACGTCTTCAAGTCTGTGTCTCGTTTGCTTTTTGTAGGCGATGTGTCAATGGAAACAAATCAAAATGACGTTTTGTCTTATTTTAAAATGATTTTTTTTGTCAATGTTTAAACAATCATCTATCCCATACATATACACATACATTTGATATCTATGCACTTATGAATGAATATTGTCTATGTTTAACTAATAATAATAATTGTATTGGTATGTGTATGTGTATGTTCAAAATGCATGTTTGCTAGTGTTTTGGTGTGCTTTTGTTAAAGTCGGTCTACAAGTCTATAATGTCTGCATATTGTCTGCCTGATGTCTGGGCCATGTCTAGGTATCTCCGTTAATGAACTTTTTGTAGGTCGTTGCTATGCAAAATTGTTTTTAAACCAAACAAATCACACATACATACGCAAACACAAATGTACCCCATACTTAACGTGACCACCTACTTTTGATTAAAAAGCAGGACTCGGTAGACGAAAAAGCGAGATTTTGGTGCAAAAGGCGGGATATTAAGTTTTTTTTTTGTTGTCCAAAAATACAGATTTGCAATTTTTTAGTTGAAATTACTTGAAAAAGTCTTTAAGGCAATCTGAAACTTACAAATTAATAACAACTTCTGTTATGCCTTTCCGAGCAAATACTACTTTGGAATTATTGTAATTTTAAAATTTTCTCATTTTAATAAAAATTTTACTTTTTTTTTCAGAATTTATTATTTTAAAAGAAATTTCTGAGTAAAATTTAGTATTTTGGTATTTTTTATCTTTTCAAAAATTGTCTAACCGTTTAAATGGCTTATATAAAATTCTTCCAAAATACCAAGGCTTTCTGTATTTTTTTTTTGACATTTTTTGCAAAAAAAATTTGTAATACTTTTATAAAAAAAATTCTAAATAAACTTAACTAGTGAAAAACTTCGAAATTGCGTATTTAGATACAGCTTTTCTATATTTTCTTTACATGATTAAAAAAATTGGGTTTGGCACAACGAATGACCTTACATATGGTTGATTTAATCATGTTATAGTAAAAATCTCTCTTTTTTCGGTTATCATATACTCTTGTATACAATTATAACATAGTATTAAGTATCATATTTCTCTATCTAACTACAGCCATATAAGAGTTACGTCAACTATAAGATGATCAGTCTGTTTATATGAGCGTCTTCGCTCTTTTAGTGTCATTCTTGTTTAAGATTTTGCGATATGATAAAGCTTTTCCTTTGAGTGTATCATAATTTTGTGAATATAACAATTTTTTTTATAAATTTCATTGGAAATGTAAATTTTTAATCTTAATTAATGTTTTTAAATTCCAGATGATAATTCTTAAATTAATTTATTTTTTCTGAATTTTAACAAAAATTAATAACAATTAATATTTTCTGAATTTCAATTTGACATTCGGGTTTTAATAGATAAATTTTGAATCGCAGTTTCAAAATTTTAAGGTTTTAAATATAATGTATTAAATATAATTGTTCGTCATTGGCTGCAGCCTGTATTGTGTTTGTATGCTACCAAATAAATTTTTTCATTTCATAAAAATTTATGAATTTTCTTTATCCTATTTAGAGAGTCTTATAGCAGTTATGAAACATTTCATTAAAGCTATAAAACTTCTTCATATTTATGAAACATTTCATAAATATGATGAAGCTTGTCATCAATTGCGAAGGTTAAAACATTTTACAATTGTTTATAAAAAATATGTTAGGAAGTTCTAAAATATAATAATTCAAGGCGGGAGCAGTCTTCAAAAAGCGGGATAATACTGTCAAAAGCGGGATGGTTGGTCAGGTTACGTATACTATAAATTAGACCGACTCACGAAAAAAAGGTTATTTTATTCTCCGCTCAAAATGTTCGTTGGTTCGTTTTATAATGATTCCCAAAATATCCCGTGAGCTGGACCGTTTTCAAAAATGGTATTTTTTAGTTTTTAAAAGAATTTTGTACTTTAACTAAAGACAATGTATACAATATGAGTATCATATGAAAGGTTTAATTATTTAATATGCGTTGAACGGTATATTAACAGACATAACCTTTTTTGAGGCATATTCTCTAAAAAAAAGGATATTTTTCGTTTTTTGTATTGAGAATTTTATTATATAAATGTCACATTGACATATTTTAATCTTTAGTCGATTTAAGTAAATAAGTGTTTGTTTTTTTTTTTTTAATTTGCACTAGTTCGCGTGTTACCAAAAATGTATTATGGTGCGAAAGCTATGTTTTCGTCATGTCAATATCGGTATAAAAATTTTTATTTCAGCAAGTACATCATCTATATGTAGAAATAATTTTGAGTTTTCTAAATTAAGCGCGTTTCACTAGATGCTCTGAACCAGATTTTGAGAAAAACTTTTAAAAAAGCTTAGAGGAAAAATCCAATACGCATTTTTTTCGCAGCATAACTTTTTTCGCGAATTCAAAAAATTGAGGCAGTTTTTTATTTTTTATATATAGGCCTTAATTTTATCAAATATCAAAAAACTTTATAAAATTTTGAATTCGCGAGAAAAAAAAATGATCCGCCAAAAAAGCACGTGGTGGATTTTTTTTTCTTTTAAGCCGTATTTTCATCCTTATATAAACTCAGTTGGCTTGCAGATTGAATTAATTCAAAATTTTTGTCAAAATTTGTTTTGGATGACCGTGGAAAATGAATTCAATTTGCAAGATTTTAAATTATTTCCAAACATCGATGATGCACTTGACTAAGGAAAATTTTAACACTGAACTGATTAGAACAAAGTTTTAACACCCTATTGAATTTATGCTAAAACGCGAAGTGAATAGTGAATAGTGTGAATTTCAGAAAAAAAGCTAAAACACGTGTTTACTTGTTTTACCAGGCATAGATTCCGTGCATATTTTTTGACAAAACTTGGTAGCAAGATACGTTGGTTTCCCATGCATTTTCAGTAAAGTTTACTCGCGACCTCTTGTGATGGTATAATTAATTGAAATTTAAACTTTTACGCTTTGTGCGCACTTAAAGGGTTAATATTTTTTTAAAAGTTTAATTTTTATGTATTAACAAGTTAAATATATTTTAAAAAATTGCAAATAATTTTGATTGTTTCACATTATTTAAAAAACAAATTAAAAAATGTTTGCATCTAAGTTTTGGAAAATTGTTATTTATCAACTCTTATCGCACAAATTTAAATGATCCTTTGCTGGTTGAGACAAATATCACATTGTTGACATTAAAAGCAAAAGCGGATTAATATTCCGCATACTTTTATTTTTACAAAGACGGAAAAATCTTGATAAGATTAGTAAATTTTTTTTAAAAAGTACATGTTGAATGAAAAATCTTTTCATTTCTAAAAGTTTTCTTAAATGTTTTTATCGATACCAATAAATCGCGTTTATTACCCCAGACTTTTTTATATTTTTTGAAAAAAGTGCTTTCAAAAAAAGCGAAAAATAGTTTTTTTTTTTTCAAATTATTATATTGCAACCCTGAAAGTAGAAATATAAAAATTTTTTGAAACCACTTTTGTAGACGGTCCAGCTCTCATTGCTAGACGTGAAATATTTTGGGAATCATCGTAAAACAAACCGAGGTTCATTTTGAGGGTTGGACAAAAATACTTTTTTTTCTCCATATAAGGTGAGTCGGTCTACTATACATGTATGTATGTCAGTGTTGCCATATTCTAAATGTTTAAAAGTGCTAGATCGTTGAAAAAAATAGTGCTAGTGTCACTATAGAGCACATTATAATTTCGTTTAGTAAACTGATCTTTAAGGTTCCGTTTCCTAATATTAAAAATATAAGATATTTTTTTTGGAAATGAGGAACCAAAAGATTGATGACCCTTAAAAATTCTTTGTTTTAATAAAATGTAATTAAAAAATAAATTAATTTTTAATTTTCTGAAGTTTGCAACGCCGCCCAGGCAGAAAAATACAATCGGCACAGTGTTGGCAAAGCGTAGGCGACGGTCGGTTATGCGTTGCCATAACGTGGTATTAACAATCTTGACAGCATTGTCCAATTGATATCAGTGATCAACCATTGTTTTAAATGAACTTACCACCGTTGGCATAACGTTGGCAATTCAATAAATTTGGTGCTTTCAAAATAGCTTAAATTTAATTAATTTTGAGAAATATGTCTAATAAAACGCATTTAAAAAGCAGCAATACAGCTCGGTCTTAGTATTTTATACATCATATTTAAATGTGTGAAATATTATAAAATAAAAATGCTTCTAATTGGTTGTAATAGTTTTAAAAACAATATTGGCAAACAAAATTTTGCGGGTGGTACTGGCAAAACCAATGCTTTTACAAAAATAACAGTGGTTTACCAGTACTGTTTGTTTGGTTCGGTTGGCAATGTCTACCTAGGTTGTTTTGGAAATTCTAGAAATTATTTCAACCTTAAATTTTTAGTGCTAAATCACAAAAAAGTGCTAGATCTAGCATTCATTATGCTAAAATGGCAACCGTGATGTATGTTAACAGAGCAGTGGATTTTATTATTTTATATGTTTGTTGAGGCGTTTGGTTGTAAAATGTGTTAATAGACATTTTTTATTATTGGTCAATTGGTATTTATAAATATAAGAATTCGATTTTTTTTTACATAAGCATATGAATGCACTATATATTACTTTGAAAATGATTGAAAATCATTTTAAACGTAATTTTTATATTCATTCATTAATACACTAAGGGAATTGTGTCTGTAAAATCACCCGCAATTGTTATTAAAAAAAGTGTACCTTGCAATTTCTTTTAAAATTACAGTGAACTCACGAAAACGTGAACTAATTTTCACCAATGGTGATCGATTGTTCGACATTGTTCATTACTCTCTCGCTTACAAAAAAAAGTGAGAATAATGAGTTACCTGATTGGTTACATATAGTGAAAGAATGAGTGTTAACTTTAAGATAAGGAATAAGTGGTTACTCACAATGATAAAATAAGTTGTTACCTCGAAGTTACGAAATAATTGGTTACATTAAATTATTTTTTTTTTAAATGTTGCAACTTTTTTCAAAATTTACTTGTAAAAATTTGCAAAACAATTAATCTACATATATAAAATACAATGTTTGTATGTTTGTCCTCTATAGACTCTAAAAATATCCAACCGATTTGAAATGTTATAGTCCAAATTAGGTTTTTGGCTTCAAGTGGGCATGGCCACTCCTACATAAATTGAATAACATCATATATCTTGACTATTGTGATAGCAAGAGTTTTGAAACATTGCAGTATCCCATATGTTACTGATTTGAATAATCAGGAAAAAAATGAGCGGGATCGGACCAGTGGGAGTGGCAGCTCCCATACAAAGTAAATATTTAATATCATATATCTACAGTACTATAATAGCCATAGTCTTAGAAATTTGTGCACGTTGATTATTTGTTAATGTGAATAGTCATGGGAAAAATGGGCGTGATCGGACCAGTGGGCGTGTCAGCTCCCATACAAAGTAAATATTTAATATCATATATCTACAGTTCTATAATAGCCAGAGTCTTAGAAATTTGTGCACGTTGATTATATTATGAATAGTCATGGTAAAATTGGGCGGGATTATACCAGTGGGCGTGGCAGCTCCCATACAAAGTGATTATTTAGCTCATATACAAAATTAATATTAATATTAAATATCTAGGGTTCTATATTAGCTATATAGGCTTCAAATTTTGTACGAGTCCATCAATTACAAATATTAGTAGTCGAACTGAAAATGGGAGGAATGGGATAAATGGGCGTGGTACCAAAAGAAAAAAACAAATAAGCATTAAAATAAATTATCACATTCCAGACTTTTTGCAAGGTTATTTAATAATGTTGTTCAAAAATTGTTTTAGCGTTCCTCATAGTCCTAGAATAAATAAAAAAGGTAAAGAAGTAAACATGAATCCGCGTTGGGCTTCCCATGAAATTACAAATTTTAAAATGATTTACTAATGTGAATTTATTTTTTTAATTATTTATTTGCGTAAAAGAAATTTCTTTATTTAAAGAATTAATTACAATTAAAATTTGAAGGCAAAACAACGTTTGCCTGGTCAGCTAGTTAAATATAATATTAGAATAAAAAATACGAAATCGGTACGCATGTAACCAATTACTAATAACTCATCCACATTACCAGAAAGACATTATTTCCCATTTCAAAGTAATGCAAAAGGTAATAAGTTATCATTACTTGGTAATATAAACGTTAATGACCTTTCATTACCATATTTTTGCTGTTAAATCTCGATCTCTCTTGGAATGAGCGTCTTTGACACAAATAAATTCACATTCATCCACAAAAATTGGATAGTTCTTATAATTTGATCATGAAACTGTTTTTTTTTTTTATTGAAAATTCAATATTAATTCGATTTTTAATTAAAACAATTTAAGGCATTTAAAATGTATAAATCTAGTGGTTTTTATGGCCCATATATTTAATACATTTTCGTAATTTCTGACAGTTTTTAAGGCTAATCTGAAGGTGTTTTTTTTACTGAATCTATTACTGCACTCAAATAAAAAAGTTTGTAAAGTCAGCAAAAAGGTGGGTGCTAGCAAAAAAATTGCTAATGTCAGCAAAATCTTTTGCTGAAAATCAGCAAGCTGATTTTTAGCAACAAAATCAGCAAAAGTTTTGCTAACACTTAGTAGATTAGAAATAAAAATGCGTTGCTAAAAATTAATAAATTTTTTGCTGAATTTTAGTAGACTGAAAAAACGCAAAAAAATTGTAATTTAGTTAAAATATTTGCTGAAAAGATTCTTTTAAAAATAATTTACAATAATTACGAAATATAAAAATTTCATTTTCCCACATTGACGACATGAATTAGTTTAATATCTGAAAATATATTGAAATAAATATATATAACATAACAAAAATGTTCTTTCAACTACTTACATCAATGGTTGTCAAAATGATGCTTTCTTTTAAAGGACGCAACTGCCGAAGATAATTATAGAAACGAAACGGAAAAATAAACAAAAACAAACGAAACGAAAAAACAACCCTTTTTTTTGCAATACGAAAAAGGAACCATAAAAATCTACCTAAGATGTGTGTCTTTATTTGTCATTCGCTTTACTCTGTCTACATGTCTGTATATGTTTGTTTGCAATTTGACCACACTAGATAATTAATCTATAAACATTTAGTTTAGAAATACATATTAAATTTAAATATTTTCTTTTGTCTTTTATTTTATTAATAGACAATTATTTTCACAAGCCGGTGACAACGCAAAATTTAAGTTGTTTTAATCCTCAATTTTGTTTTATGTATGAAAAACAGATACAAAAGTCTTCCATGGTTGATTTTTTTATATGTCTTATTAGAGTTGTACTTTTTAGTATCATTTTCCTCTTCTCTACTACATCTTGGCATGCCGCGACATCTGCTTCATTCTGCGTATATCTTTCAATCTGGTTGTCGTTTACACTATTAATGTGCTTATCAGCACAATATTTTTTAGCAAAATTAATTAGTAAAACATTAGTATGTTAGTAAAGCATTAGTATAAAACAGTTAAGTGCTGAATAAGTATAATAAAAATTTTAGCTGAAAACACGATTTTAGCAAAAAAATAGTATACCTGATTTACAAGACGTTTTACTAACTTTTGTACTAACTTATTTTTTTTGAGTGTATGACTTTGTTATTCAACAAAATTTTGAATTTTAGCTTTAACAAAAAAGCAAAAAAATCCTCTTTAATTTTGTTCACGTTTGAGAGCTTTCAGACTTTGTTCGCGTTTTAGAGTAAGTCTGTATAAAAATAAAGTTGTTCTCATAATCGAGTCGTTCAAACTTTCGAGTGTTGACGTTATCGCAAGTGCACTGTGTAACTGTTCCTATCAGTAAAATAGTTAAAAATTACTATAATTGCAGCTGTTTAAATGGAATTCTAGTGTAGCAGTCTTTTGTAGTCTTGTAGTATTTTTAATAACAATTGCTGTTGTTTCCTACCGCCATAATTCTTTGATTCGCATAACTTCCTAAGCTAAAAAAAAAGTCAGCAACATTTTTGCTGGGAGGATCGTTGCCGAAAAATTGTTAATATTAGTAAATTTAACAAAAATTTTTGCTGAATTTAGCAATTTTTTGCTGTTATGAGTAATTTTTCTGCAAGGATCCTCCCAGTAAAAATGTTGCTGACTTTAAAGACTTTTTTTTTAGTGTAGTGTAGAAAGTCTTTCCCATATAAGTTTTTATAGCAGTACACCTGACAAGTACTTGCATTTCCCATTACAAATCTCATTACTTTTATATGTGGATGCCGCGCAAAAAAATGACTAGGACTAACAAAAAAGCACGTTCACAGTGAAATTAGCGGTTTGAATATAAAAATAAGCCGTTTAATTTAAAAACTAACCTTTAACACTTTTGTCCTGTTTAAAATTATTCCACATCTGTTATGTTTATTGGGTCAAATTGGTCCAATTTTGAAATCATTATAAAACATACTATAGACTCATTCCATACGAAACCATCAAAAATATCAAATTTTCGACCTCTACCCCCTTCAATTTTCACCTATTTTGGTATGGTAATATTAATATGTCATCGTACAAGTTTTGGGTCGTTAGCTCTAACGGTTGTGGAAATATCGCGTTTTAAAACATGAAAAAAAAATCGAAAATTTAACAAAAGTAGTCGTACATAATCGTCCATATCTTTTTAACGATTAAAGCTACATGATTCATTGATACCTCATTTTAAAGCCACTGTTAAAATTATATATTTTTTAAATCCGCGGTTAAACCAACATCGAAAAAAGTTTTTTTTTTTTATTTGAACAAAAGAATTATGTTAATGATTATTTATTCTACTATGCCGTAGCTCTTACGGGATCCAAAGTTATGGATAAAAATCTGAAAAAATATTCTAAATATAGTAGAAAAAAAAAAATGTACTTAAAAAAATTATTTATTGAAAACAATAAAAAAAAAGTTTTACAAAAGTAGTTGCACATGATTGCCCATATCTTTTTAACAGCTTAAGCTACGAGTCATTGAAACCTCATTTGAAAGCTACATAAATCGTGGTTTTACTGGTACAATAAAAATAATTCACTTCTTAACAGCAAAATATATATGTTTCAAATTACGTGTATTCACAAACATGGTTCTCTAAAAATTTTTAAAAAATATATGATAATTATAAATTATTCTTCTATACCGTTACCAAATCCCTATGTGATACTCCTGCATGTTTCTGAGCTATCGCCTTATTAGTTGAATTTTTTTACATTTTAATTCATAACTCATTACACCGTAAGAGTTCTACATAGGGATTAGTACACGGCATATAGAATAGGGTGGGGCGATTTGAACATCTTAATGGGCGCTTCGCGTTTCTGATTCTTGGGATTGTACTGAGCAAAAAAGTCCACTAGACCATACGTCTACGGTGAAAATCGAGCTTCCAGATTTTGACTTCCAAACAGATTTTGACTTGCTTGTAACAATGTGTGGGATGGACATATCTCAGGAAGTAGGAGGAGCTTATCCAAGATTATGGTATCAATCTCTTCTTTGGAAGATTCTCTAGCAGATTAATGCATCAATCATATTTGTGGGTGGGATTAAAGGGTTTAATTTTTAATTTCAAAATAGGCCTTTTTAGCCGTATTTTGTGAAAGTAACCCTGTCCCTTTGCACTTTCACAAGGCCAAAACTGCCTGAAGGAGCGTTCCAATGCTTTTGCGATGTACTATAGAGTTCTTAACTATTGTCTTGGCTACAATTTTTGTCTTAGTATTGTATCGAAAATCTTAATGGTTTGGCTGTTATAGGCCAAAATATCCAAAAAAAAAACGTTACAAAAGTCTGAGAAAAAACTGCAAGTCAAAATCTGGAAGCTCGATTTTCACCGTAGACGTATGGTCTAGTAGACTTTTTTGCTCAGTACAATCCCAAGAATCAGAAACGCGAAGCTCCCATTAAGTTTTTTTTCTTTCCATACTAATCGCCCCACCCTAATATAGAAGTCATTTATTTTATATAATACGAAAGGTCCACTTTATCGAACATTCCTTTAGTTATATTTAGTATATTTTTGTTTTTTTGCTAAACGCCTGTCCTCTTGATTTGTAAAAAAAAAAACATAAACATTTTACGAACAAAATACTTATCGTTTGGCACACTGTATGTATGAATTTATGCTTTATGCTAAAGGTGCTGCTGTTGTAGATGTTGTCATTAATACAAATTACGAATTTATGCTAAATTTAATGCAACATTGTATACAAACTAGGAAGGTATCCTAACTTGGCACCAGTGTTGCCAAGTATTTTTTTAAACCTCCCTAAATTGTCTAAAAAAAAAAAACACACCAGATTTACTCTACTACTAAAATGCGCCAGTCGCAAAAAATATTCCTTTACCGTTATCTCGAAAATTTTAGGGTATATTGGAACTTCTCAAACCGGTTTTGTAATACTCCCAGTTAGGCTTACAGCCTACACAAAGTCACTTGAAAAGTGATTGTAATTTTTTGTAGCACCGTGCAATCTATACTATTTTACCATTTCTTTAAAAAATTTGAACTTTATCAAAATCGGTAGATGTTGCATTAAGGTACCTTCCCTTTAAGTAAATCTTATCGGTGATATAATGACTGCTGATAGTCGACACTTATTTTTTTTTGTTTTGTTTTTATAAACATTTGTTATTTTTTCAATAAAAAGCTATAATTAAATAAGTCTGTGTTGGTATCTAAACCAAGTGTTATAGTAAATGGATTTCAAACATGAGGCGTCTTCAAAGACGCAAGAAATAAAATAAAGAAACAGATATGTCTGTTCTTTAGAAGCATGCATCATGCAAAATTAATTTGTTTTGTCAACAATTCTATAAACATATATCGAGGGCTTATATTCAATACCGTCTATCTACAAAAACACAATTTTTCAGGAGAGCCAAAAACCTGTTTTATTCGCAAATAAGCAACAATTTCGATGAACTCATCTTCTACAATATTAACAGAATGTGTCTAATAAACGTTCTAACTAAAAAGTTTCTTGAAATTCGCGTTATTTTAGCTTCTATGATAGAAAGACGGTATTGCCTCAAAAATGAAATCATTGTGTTGGAAAATAATATGTAGATAGACGGTATTGCCTTATTTTAAAATACAGTTTGTATTACGGTTTTTGTATGGGGACCCCGAAAAAGGTGGGAGATAGGGGGTCGATATGTTCACAAGAAATGTTGGGGATAGAAAAATAGTAGGACCTGTTCTAACATTTGAACCCTTCAGGGAGCTAGGGGTTGTTTTTGACTAGTTTTTGTTTGTTTTTGGCATGGGTGTCTCAAAAAGGGTGTCAGATAGAGGGTAGGTGTGTTCAGAAGAATTGTTTAACCAGTTTAAATTCAAAGACAATGTTTTTTATATTTTTTTATTATAATTTTTACTGCGCGTGGCTAAGATTATCATAGAAGTAGTGATACTCCTCTGGAATTACCGCCTTTAACTCCTGTAAATGTTTCCATTTGTTTTGCTGAATTGGTAGTCGACCGGTATACAATTGTTTTGGTTCTATGTGACCTTTATATTGCTTTATTCTAATAGGTAGTTCAGTGTAATTATGATCAAAATTCACATTAAACTTAATGGTACCACTTGGGGAATATAAGAGAGATCTTAGTTGGGATACTGTCGGATCATTTTTTGCTCGACCAGGTCTAATACTGGAAAATCGAATAAGGTTCGTATCCTTATAGTTCTTAAAAAAATCATACTTTAAATGTAATGCATCAAATGGCATTTTAATAATTTTGTTCTTGATTTTGACTGTTTTGCGGGCATCTTTGGTTACCCTGACGTAGTCGTATGGCAAATATTTGGTTTGATTTTTCAACTTAGCCTCTATCTTTGCATGGGCACTGTCACACTCCATCTGGGTGTGTCCTTTCTGCAAGTATTTTTGTTCTATGATCAATCAATGTAAAAAAAAAAAAAAAAAATAATAATAATCTCAAAAGAATTTATAAAATGAATTTCTCACTACGAACAAAAAATTGCTTTTAATTTTTTCGAATAAAATCTGAAATATGGTAAAAATGTCAGAAAAGCAATAGGTAACTTATGCCTGATTTACACGGTGATTTTTGCAACGTCTGTTTTTCATGTCTTTTTTAGTTTGATAGCGAGCGGGGTAGAAAAAAATCATTTTCATGTAAATGCAAATGATTTTTGGAAGCAACTGCTAAAGCAAATTAAGACAAACAGACGTTGTAAAAATCACCGTGTGAATTGGGCATTTGATTTTAAATCGAGGTGAAGTGGTCAATTTCAAATCAGTATCAAATTAGTACATTCTTGCTTGTGTTTTTGAGTTTTTGCGTTTGAATTCATTTATTTGCATACTCATTTGTAGCTAGAAAATAACATAAAGGGCACACCACCGCATACACAGCGTATTATGGTAGGTATTGATCGTTCGACAAGAGAAGTATGTATCCGAAAAACGAACAGTGAATAAATATATATCAAACAGAGAAATAGCCTGAAATTAAATAAAACGACAAAATTCTACGATGTAGATAGACGGTATTGCCGTCATAAAATTCATAAATAAGTATCTTTGTAGATAGACAAATGATAAAATACAGGATATATAGTACTAAAAATAGTTTTTTTCCACTGAAATTTTTACAGTACATGCAGATGGGGTCAGAGATGAGTTTGGCATAAAAAAAAAATTCGTGAAAATGTAGATAGACGGTATTGAATATAAGCCCTCGATATAAAAGAGTTGCGTTATATATATATATGCACAGCGCATACTATTGGGACATCTGTATATTCACCAAAAACTGTCCCCTAAGTATGCGCTGTTAAATGTCCTCAACTTATACGCTACATGTATGAACACTTTGAGGACAGTCCCTAAAATATACAAGTGTCCACAAATCATGCGGTGTATCGAATAAATGTCCTAATAGTATGCGCTGTGCATACATAAAGGTTGATTTTTTAAGAGCTTTCGGATTTGATTTAAAAAAAAAAACACATAAAATTTAGAGAAATGTATGAAATCTTTATTTGAGTCGATAGAACGAAATGTAAATGTTGACTGCAGTTACTCCTCAAATGGTTCATACACTGGGTCCAATTTTGGCATAGTCTCTCCAGCATATCGGCTGGTATCTCAGGAATGACTATTCACAAATAACTATTCTTCTTTCCAAAAATGTCCAAAAATAAAACATAAAAACACTACACCTATGCCTCGATTTACACTATACTTTTTTTACACGTTTTTTATGTCTAGTGTAAATCGAGGGATGTGGAACCTCGATTTACACGATTTTTTTTTTCGTAAATGTAAAAATATCTAAAACTAGACTTCGAATGACAAAAAGCTTATGGTCAGAAGTTTCATCTTAACTATTGAAGCAGAAAAAAAATTTTGTTATAGATTTTGACGATTTTCCTAAAAAAAATTTTTCAATATTCAGAAAATTGGACATAAATCTTCTACACTAAAAATATAAAACTTCTGTGTTCAATATAATAAAAGTATTTTTTTTTTAATTTTTATTTTTAAATTAGTAGTCGGATTCATGTAATGTCGTATAGTGTGTAAACGTCGTATTTTTTAACCACAGTAGTGGCATAAATGTTTTAATTTAAAATTCTCCAAAATTGTTAGACCGCTTTAAATCAAATCAAATCGCGTTAAAACAGAATGCAATATTTTGAAAAAGGTCGCATAAAAACAGAATTAGGGGTATATGTAAATTTTGGAGATCAGATCAAAACAAACTTTAATTAAAAAAAAATGTTTTTCCCTTTATTAGTAACATAAAAGAAACCACATTTAGAAGTCAGACCCAAAAATCGTATCGACCGGAGCTATGAATCTCCCCAGTACAAAAATTTTTTGAATAATTTAAAGACACGACATGGTTTGAAATAGAAATGAAAATAAAATCAAGCATTTAATGTATAATATTTTTTTACTTTATCCTGATACAATCCTGTGTGTCCTAGACAGGGCCATAGCTAGTGTCCAACCGAACTCACGTTTTTCAATGTTCGGCCGAAGCCGTATCCAAAGCCGAACTTTTCAATTTACTTTTTCATTTTAATAAAACGTTATATTCTGTTAATTTTGACAACGAAATTTGTTTAAAGTTAAACAAAAAATATTTAAAAATTAATAAATCTCAAAAAAAAGCTAATTTAAAAGTTTCTTTCAAAAATCTCAAATAATGAGTACAATTATTTTAACGTTGTGTTTTAAAAAAAAATGGGAATGCTTAAACTTTGTTATTATTTATAAAATATATAACGAATTTAATACAAATTTTTGTGTTTGCACTCGAAATTAAAAAATTTATTCTGAAAATGTACTCAACTTCTTCAAATACACGGATTTCAACCAAATTTTGGCCGAACTCCGAAGCCGAATACCCATCGGACACTAGCCATAGCCAGAAAACATACATATTTTTGGAAGAAGGTTATTTTTTTTATATAAAAAAATGTTCACAGAATTTAGAGAATAAACAAATTTGATTAAAAAGTTGTCAAAATTGTTATTAGTTTTAAAATGTTTTTATATCGGCTTTAAGTTTTGCAAAATTTTGAAGAAAAAAAGAAGACATTCTAATTTTGTGTGGTTTGTGACTAAAAATATAATGGAAAGTTAAAAATGTTTATAGAAATGTGGGAAAAAATTCAACTCTCAAAATTTGGGGTTTCTCGCAGGATTAATAAAAACCCAAAAAAAAATCCATTTTTCAAGATTTCGACTGTCAAATTCCATAAAAATGTTAAATCGAAAACTTGATAAAAACGACAATATATATTTTGTTGTTCAATATGAACATAAAAGTATTAAAAATATTAATTTTTGATAATTTAATTCATACAACTTTTAAAGAATTTTGGTGCATAGAAATTAATAGTTTCAGCTTCGAAACTTTTTTAGGAAAAGGAATAGTGACAAACACAGAGAATAAATTGTTTGGAATTCCATTGTAACCTACAATATGTAATCATTATTCTGTAGTTTTAATTGTAAATACTTAAAATGTATCATCAGAATAATTAAACTATATTGTTAATCAACGAAAACACAGCCCCATCATTCAAAATATTGGTTTTCCTAACCAATATTAAAAAAATATTATCTTCCACATTACCTTTAAGGGGGGACATGACATTGGATGTTTTTTGAAATCGACTTTTTTTATAACTTTGTATTTTAGTAAATATTCTTAAGATTCTAAGAAAAAAAATTTCATGGAAAAATTCCTACGGGTTCAAAAGTTACAGCCGGATTAGTGAGAGCGCATTTTTAATTTTCACGCTACCTATGTACGGCAGCTGGTATATACTTGTTTTACAATTTTTGCAAAGGAAATGATGCAAATCGTTTGAAATGCGCCAGAGTGAAGGCATATGAAGCTGTAAGAAACAGCACAACACAAGATAACGAAGGCATACAGTACGAAGCAGGCATGGCAGATTGAAGGTAACCTTTTTTTCTTTGTTCACAAAATTTGAACGCGTTTATCTCGCAACCATGTTTTTCGTGCTGGTTGCGGCACAAGTGGGATCATTTTTTGACGAATTTTTTTTTTTATATTTTTTTAAACTTGATTCGCTATCGTATGACACGAGCTTTTTTCGATTTTTATGAATTTTTAAAGTCAATATTTTTTTCGAAAAAACACACTTATAAATTTGGAACATCACCAAAAATTTAAAAAAAAAATTTAAAAAAAAGCTCGTGTCATACGATAACCATTTTTGTTAAGATTTAAAAAACTAATTTTTTTCCAGATCGGACAATTTTTGCGACTCCCAGCGCTGCAAGCACGAGGCCCCGTTTTTTTATCTGCCGCCAGTTTGGAGCTCTATAAAACCATGTTGGAGTGAAAAATATATTTTTTTTGAATTTTTTTTCTTGTAATTTGTTCTATTCTCTACAATAATAAAAATATAATAATAATAAAAATTTTGGAAAAATTTTTGTTTTTGACTGAGATGAATTTTTAAAAAAAGGTCTGTTTTCTCTGCCGCGAATGTAATGTCCCCCCTTAATACCAACATCCAACCACTTTTCCGAGATTTTATACTTTGAATCAAATATTTGCAGTTAAAATCGAATATAAGTTTCACCTACGAAAAACAATCACGCTATCTAAAATATTAATTTTCGTTACCAATTTTAAAATAATATAAAGTTTTTTAATAGTTTTGGTAACTCTAATAAAATATTAAGATTGGCAACCCAATTTCTGTTGTACATACAAATCTATTTTTAGACATACATATTTAAACTTGAAAGAAAAAATATATTCAAGGTAGAAATTTGAAAATTCAAATTCAAAATGGGTGTGGGCCAGAGGTAAAGTAATTGGCTGACAAGCAGAAGGTCACCGGTTCGACTCCAGTTCAAGCCATAAGAATTTTTTTTTATAAAATAATTTTAAAACAATATATTAATTTTTTCATATTTTTGGTAACTCTAATTAAATATTGAGTTCAGTAACCGCATTTCTGTTGTACATATAAATCAATTTTTAGACATAATGAAAATGAAAATGAAAATTATTCAAGTTCGAGGCCATACTCTATATTTCTTTATTAGGATATTGTCCTAACAAATAATTTATAGAGTTTTTTGTTGCCAAATTTATTATTTGACCCTTTCAGGAATGTGTTGATAGATCTATTTCGGGAATTTTCTAGGTTCCCATCATCAGAACACGTTTTGAAAGCGGTAACAATCCCATGCCAAACATCAAACATTCATATAAACTAGTTTACTCACTACATGAGAACTAATATATGAGCTTGAAGTTAAAGATTATAACCATTGATCAAACAATAAATTGAAAACTTGTTTGTTATGTGCAAGGTCCACCTCTGGTGGACACGTCTTTTTTTTTTGTATTTAAATAAATAGAAAATATTCAAAGTTGAAATTTAAAAATTTGAGTTTAGGCTAGGAGATAAAGTACATGCCTGACAAACGGAAGATCGCCGGTTCGAGCCCAGTTCGAGTCATACAATTTGTTTTACTAATAAAATAAATTTTGTTGAATGCATGTGAATCTTAGATTTTAAAAAGGGGTTTCCTTACGGGCTATTTTGGTCAATAATCTGTTTTATTTGTAAATAAGAATCAATTTATCAATTTGTTTTTGTTTTTGAATATATTTATATAGAACATTATAGTCCATAAACATAAAATATGCAATTGTTACAATAAAAATTCGTAATTTATAAATATTTGTCGGTTTTTACAATATTATTAAAATTTAATAATAGTTATAGTACGAGGAACCACAAAAAATCGGTAGGCAAAAACTTCGGTTGCAAATACAAAACTGTTTTCTATGCGCAGTTTTCTATAAATATTCCTACTCCTTTCGCTGCCTCTTGTTGGATAAAAACAAGGATTTTGAGTGCTTTTTTATAGATAGAATAAAATCAATTGAATATACTTGAAGTCTTAATTTACGATGAAATTTTTAAATATAAAATAATAAAGTTATCTTTTTAAAAGCTTTTAACATGCACTGAATAACAGTTGGAGTGATCAAAAATGTGTGACATAACGCGACCCGCTAAAAATTTATTAAGATATAAATTTGTTCAAAAATATTGTTTTCCTTACACATACTATTAAACAATTATTTTCTGCTGCTGAGCCGGTTAATAGTTCAAAAACAGACAACAAAATCCAATTTAAAAGCTCAACAGATTTTTAATGGGTCGCGATATATCGGATAATTTAAGACATAAACAAATTATGTACAAAATTTTTTATGTAAAAACTAAAGGGTCCGCCAAATAACTTTTTCTTTTTGAACTCCTGAACCAATTGGACTTCGTATGGCGTCATACCAAGGTCTTTATGCCAAATTCGTCTCAATGATGTCTCCGAAATGTTCAATTGTTGAGAACGACGATGAATTGATGTTGATGGCGCTTCACGCACACTTTCTACCACAGCAGCAATATTCTCGGGTGTACGCACTGTTTTTCGCTTTTCACGCTTTGGTTTATCGATGAGGATGCCAGTTTCTTTCAGTTTTTTCACAAGATGACGAACATACGGACCATATTCGTTCAGCGGAAGGATAAAACTAATTATCTGTCAAATCAGACATGAGCTAAGTGTTACCATTCACGAATAAGCACTAGTTGAAAAAAAAAAACGTTAGATGGCGGACCCTTTATTACTTTAACTTTAAAATTTTTCGACTCGTATGTAATAATTCAACGAGACGTTTTATAAAATTTTATTCAAATAATATTCAAATGACATGTGGATTTAAATTTGTTTATTTTTTTATGTCTGCATAGTTAATAGTTATTTAGTCTGTCTACTGCGTCAAGAATTTATGTTTACGATTGTATCTAATAATTCTAATTTCATTCATCATAAAGACTTTTTTTCCTGAAATTCAATTGAATTGTTGATAAAACTACTTGTATGTTGTTTATATTATATGGGAAAAGAAATATTTCAAGATCATCATATATTAGGGTGGAGTAATTATGTCTGATATTTACGAAAAATATCAGACAAATCGAAAATCATTTGATTTTTATTAAAAAATAATCGTAAAATTTGCTACAACCAATGATTAACGCCAATAAATTTTTATAGATATCGTATGCTGCTTGATACGGTTAGATTTCGATTAAAATATTTATTTAAACCATAGTAATGGTAACCATAGTATGGTAGAAATAGAGAAATATCTGAATTATAATTTAGATGATTTGATTTAATGATGAAAATGATATGACTTAAACAAATCTAACAAATGCTTTCATTTTAATCGAACATAATTTGAGTCAATCTTAATACGAGGGGTACTATTTATATTTCGGGAACTGGAACACTAATGCCAATAGCTAAAATCTGGAAACACCATAATAAAGTTTGACATTTTTTAGCATAAACGTACTCACAACCTTTTGATGTACAAGTGCTATTTGTTTTGTTTACAGTGAGTTAAGAAAATCTATTTGGCCCAAAAATGGAAATTTCAGGAGAAGGTTTTCATTGGATTATTTTTCACAACTTTCGACGTGGATTATCTCCACAAGAATGTGTCGATGAACTTAGTTCTTTGTATAGTGATAAAGCACCATCAAACACAACAGTATATCGCTGGTATAGTGAATTCAATCGTGGTCGTAGTTCGATCGCCGACGAATTCCGTGAAGGTTGTCCAAAATCGGTTGTTGTGCCACGAAACATCGATGCAGTGCGTGAACTGATAACGCAAGATCGTCTTGTGACATATTGTGAGATAGAGGCATCCTTGCACATTAGTTCCACTTCAATACATTCTATTTTGCATGAACACTTAGTTGTAAAAAAAATTTGTTCTCGTTCGATACCCCATAATTTATTAATCGCTCAAAAAAATTCTCGCGTCGATTGGTGTAAGGAAATGATTAAAAACCCAATGACTTAAAATGACTTCTTCTTGTTCCTGAATATCAAAGATAAACTGCGTGGTCAACGATTTACGAACGCCGAAGCATGTTTTGGAGGTGTCTCAAGAGGAATGGAAAAACTGCTATGACAAATGGTTTGAACGAATGCAAAAGCGTATTGATCACCAAAGGGAATATTTTGAAAAACAATAAAGCCATTTTCATTTAAAAATGTTTGTTATTATTTGCTATTCCCGAAATATAAATAGTACCTCTCGTATACTAAAGGCCCAAGTGTAAGTAAACTTTTAGACTTTGAATTTGTTACTCATTTAATTTCGGATTTTCACCACAAATCAAATTTGATCCACCCTACTAAACATTTATTTATTTATTTTTTTTTTTTTATCCATATCAAATTGCTATTTATCACAAACTACTGTCTAGGTATCATTCTATTGCTGTTTAACCTTAATGTACTGTTTGCAATATAATTTTTCTACGTTGGTCTCATGGCATGAATATTTTGTAGCTCAAAGCATTTGCTGTCTAGTCTTTTTGCATTAAACACACAAAATATGCACAAACGTCAATTTTAACATGTTATTATGTCTGCCACGATCAATCTAATGTTCATGTATAATGTTCCCATACAAGAAACATGACGGCAATTAATTTATTAATTGCCAACATAGAATATTTACGCATTTTAGCGCCCATTGAGAGCAAAATAAATGAGAAAAATGCATTTAATTGTCACAAAAGTAATTATGGAAAATCAATTAAGATATACTGACATTTTACTAAACACTCAAAGAAAAAGAGGTTTTCTTTCAATTCATTTCTACTTTAGGTGGTTTTTACAGCTGAAACAGTGTGAAATCAAAGTCGGACAATACTGTCCGAATTCTACTACAGGTCTGAACTTTCAACTCGATGCCTACTTTGGTAGATCCTTTCACATCAATGGCAACTTTAGGAGGGTTTTAAAACCGAAACAGTATCAAATTCTGCCTAAACCGCACCAAATCTAATACATGTCTGAAGTTTCTACTCGAAGAGTTTAACCTTCTTTGCGGGAGGGGCCTCCCTTGGTAGATCCTTTTACATCAGGGTCACTTTTTGGTCTCTTAATAATTTAAAAATTATACCAATGAATGAGAATCCTTGGTATAAATTGATAGAAAATCAAATCCCTCCTATCAAGGGAAAAAAGTTGCCCCGACCACATGCACTTCAAGACTAGCCCAGATGAGCCATTAGGGCTTAAGTGTCACTTGGCTGTCAGAAAGAATGTCAATGGAAGATCTAAATCTGCCCCTTTGTAGGCACTCCATCAAAAGTGGCACAAGCTTCTCCTGAAAAATGGAGAGGTATTTGCCCATAGACAAAACACTCTGCAATCCGGGTTGAAAAACGCCCGTGTCAAAATTCGCCTGCTTCGAGCCATCAGTGAACCACACCTAATGGATTGATTCATTAATGGACATAAATTGCCAAATTTTCGTGAATTCTCTTTTAACACTTGGTATCCACAATACTGGGAAATAGTAGAAAGAGGTCCCTTATCGAATATTTCTTACTTTTGACCCCTATATCAAATACCCAAGTATTATTGGAGGTACGGTGATCTGCGCCGGGATGCCTACATTGTGAGTGCCAGTAAAGATTTTCCCAAAGTAGTATATTGGACAAACAATTCTACTGATTTAGCTTTTATCTTATTTGTGTTCACGGTTTTTAGAAAATCTCGCAAAATTGTATGGTATTGACTCCATAGCCCCATTCAAAGCAAATGGATTGTCTATAAAAATATTTATTATTTCTCCTTGTTACGATGTATTCCTCTTCCTTGAAATAGCTATTAGGTTAGAAAGAAGTTTATCAAGCGATAAGTACTTAAGCACTCTTAAACTCTGAGGAACTTTGTGATGCCACAAGACCAACGAATCATCACCGAACAGACTCCCGTCGATATCAGCACCATAGGTTAAGATTTCGATGATGACACGTATGTTCACAGGTACAGGTCCAAAGCGATTAATCCGAAAAAAATTGATCTGGTGACGGCAGGGTTTCTTCTTCAAAGGTTCATGAGAGTTTAATTAATCGAGTTCATTCTTGATGTACTTTAACATTCTTCATGGGGTTATATCGACAGATCCTGGAATAAATACGAATCAGATCCTGGAATAAAAGCGACTTCGCGATAGCTCTGGGCATGAACAAAGATAGGGTCAAGCGTCTTCCACTACTTCCTCACCCCCGAGTCAAGTTATCGTATATGGTGCGTGGGCATGCTTAGGTTAAATTGTGATCTGGCTACTTCTCTATTTACTAACGTTGGAGTATTTTTAAAAAGTATTTGCATGCAATTCTATACTCATAAAGTATAAGAGCAATGACTCATAAAAGTGGGCTTGATAAGTTGTTTCTCAGAGTTTAGGCATCGATCACAGAGTCCAATATATCAAGGACTATCGCCTTGTTTTGACTCTTCATCAACTGTAATTCCGATCCTATTCAACAATTTTAAACCAACACATTAGTTTAGATCGCAGCCTCTACCGGTTTAGAGACATTTTTTTACATTCATAAGCGAATTTGTTATGCATGACTCATATTTGCGTCCCGATGGATTTACCCAGAAGTTAGAATAAAATTTGACAATCCTAAAATCTTAGAGAAAACCGTATATCAACTTTCTATTAACCATGCTTCTCACTTTTAGAACCACTTGTGTAAGTGAAGCTGCCACCAACTGTAACGTTTAAACAAGCCGTCCTTCTAAACACTAGAATTCCTCAATACAATATCAGTCTAATAATGGCGGGATATGTTAAATGCTTACGTAGAACCCAATTTCTTGAAATGCTTCTAAATTCCTTCGGTATTACTTTTTCAGAAAAGTTTAGTGTCCGGAATTTTATTTAATTTATAATTATCGAGCTCTTCTATATTATTATTTCTTGTGAACAACTCGAGATCGGTTATTGCAGGATTAACTACTAGATAATTTCCCATTGGTAAAGATCACTTTTGTACGTATTCTTTCCAGTCACTAGAGCCGAGCTCATAATCAAAGTTGTGGCTAATTGAATATAAGAGAGTCGCATAAACCCGTTGAGACTACCGAACTGCTATTGAGGCAACCGGTTAACTCAACCAAATCTGTTTTCTGTGTGTGGCAATAAATTCGGTTTTCTTAGATTCAGAATCTCAATGAATCCGTTTTCTCCGTTAGTGTTGTCAATAAAAATATTGAAAGAGTGCTTAGTCTTCAATTGAATATAAGAAATTTTTAAAAATGTTGTTTTATAATCCAAGGACTTTTCCATTTAAGTAAGAAAACTCTGACAAAAATAAACACAAATTCTTAACAACATCACCACGATAAACACAATATTATATACAATCTGTACAACATAACATGATGCCTCTTAGCTAGACAGGAAACATGATAAAATGACATTGCATGGTTACCGTGTAACGAATAAACAAACAAGTCAACAACAGCAGCCAAAAGCCAGACAACCACAGACTGACGACCAGACACAAAAAATATAAACTGAGACAAAATACCACAACATCAACCAGTTACAAAAAAAAACGAATAAAATGTTTGCAATGTAATGGAGTGCGCATGATTAGAGGGCTCGTCTAGCCATCACGCAACACCAGACTAATGATATAAATATTATTATTTATTGGCGATGATGTTGTTGTTAATTCTCTTGATGATGTGGTAAACTTAACTGTTGTAATTCGGTCTGTCTATCTATTTCGCTTTATGTAAGTTGTCTAAATGTCTGGTCTTTCTGTCTCTAGAATGTCTAGCCATATTAAACAAATTTTTTGTTCTCATTGTGGCTTTTTTTAAGGTTACAGACAAGAATAAACACATTCACTTTATAAAAGCTTTAAAGAATCTTGATGTCTACGATTTGCAACAAAAAAAAAAAAAAACGAAACGGGAAAAATAATGAGTCACTATTTGAATGTTGGAAAATTTGGTAAAAAAAATACAGAAAACGTTGACAGCATTGAATAAATAAATTGAATATTCTAAAAAAAAATTTATGAAAATTCCATTGAAAGAAATTGGAGGAAAAGAATTTTTTCTTTTAAGCCAGGGAAATATCATGGCGTTCCAGGTATTTGATTGGAATGATGAAATCTGATCGTATTATTGGATTTTGAACTACATAAAAATCTAGTTCTCTTCGGATCTTTTTAGCTCTTCGTACCTTGCGGAAGTATTTCCTTCTGTCTGAAAGATTGACATCTTAGTTTTTTATTAAAATTCACTGCAGAGATGAACGCGTAGTGGCCGATTGAGAGGAACATCGTCTGGTCGACGTAGACGGCTTATCCGCGACATCGGCAATATTTTTGTAGGAACTAGCACTACTAGGCGTTACAGTGTCTCTTCTGTCATGTATTGTTCTAGTAGCTTCGAGCGAGTGACTAAAAGCCTCAACCTGCTCCCAAATTCACGTTTAGCTAAAATCACTGATGAATCATTTCTAAAAAAATACTCAAGAGTATTCCGCGTTCTTAAGGTAGCGTGGTGATTTAGTTTATGGGTCAGGTCTTCAATATCTGTTTGTGGGCTTTTAAACCATGAGCAAAGGAGGTCGCTTCTCGAATACATATTGATTAATTGGAACTTTTTATATTCCCTGTTATAATACCATAAAAAGCGTTTCTATAGAAAGTTTTATTTTGAGCACACCCGTTTGTAGTTGGGGGATCACACAAGCATTACAGGGGAAATTTGTTTATCAGTTGAACTAGCCATATGTGAACCTAACTAAAATATATCTTTAGTGCAGTCCTGTTCTGCCCTAAACATTCAGGCCCCTAATAAGAATTATGTTGAGCACACTCATTTGTGGTCAATTTTCCGGAGGAACACACAACGCATTACAGGGGAAATTTGTTAATCAGTTAAACTAGCCATAAGTCGATCTAACTGCCGGTGGTAGTTTTCGCTATTGTATTAGATTTGATTAAAATGCCCTATGCAACGCTACCAAATAGATCTTTTGTGCAGTCTCGTTCTGTCCGAAACATTGAGGATGCTAATAAGAATTAAAAGAATTCCAAATTTTTTTAATACTGCAAGTGTCCGTATCAGACAGACCCCTAGTCCCTAAATGGTGCCTCAGATTGCAATGTTTGGTAAAAATTTTCGTTAAGGTCTTTAAGTTCTTCCTATCCAGCGAGAGCAGTCTAATGGAGTTTCCACCAGATCGAACGATGAAACAATTCACCTGATGTTCAACCCTTTACGACCTTGCATTCAAATCAAA
Organism: Delia radicum; assembly: GCA_021234595.1. Taxonomy (NCBI): domain Eukaryota; kingdom Metazoa; phylum Arthropoda; class Insecta; order Diptera; family Anthomyiidae; genus Delia; species Delia radicum. Next base: position 139,494,392 of record CM037855.1, read on the forward strand.
TTTCCGGACTCATGGGATGTCCGGAATTACTTATATCAGAATAATACCTTTCATGGTAATATCGATAAAAACGGTACACCACTCCGATGATACTCTATATGGGAGCTGATTCCATCTTCTTTCGAATACAAGTGGTATAGATATTGAGGAAATTGGACGAAGTGAATTAATTCTTGCACTGTTCAAAAAAAAAAACGCAATCACTTGAATACTTCTTTCGACACTTATTCACTTTAATACTTCTTTTGCACTGAATTCTCAAAGCCAGGACATCAAGAGTATCCGATTCCTCAATATCGATATCACTCTTGTGTACAGATGACAGCGTTAGACACCAAAATAATACCACATTCTCATAAAAATTTCATCCAGCTGAATTGATTCGGTTGCTGGAACCTCATAAACTCGGTTATAACAACCGAATTCAGTTGAACAAGCGAATATCGTTGCCACAACCTCCAACAGAATTCAGTGGGGATAACCGAATTTATGAGTAACCGAATCAAAAAAATCAGTTGACACAACATAATTTGTTATGTGAGTGCATAAACATTATCCAAAAAACATTGAATGTAGATGGACAGCGAGGTTGCAATCATATAGGGACCATATGAATAATCTTATATAGGATTTTGAACTTACAAGGAAGGTTTCCTTAGGATCAGCCACCAATTTCGCTGAAATAAAAATACTGGATAAAATGTACCATTCGTTTGGAAACAAAATCGGGTATCTGTACGAAACTGTTTTTTAAATGTATGTCCTCTTCGTTTAATCCTTCATAGGCTCGATTACTGAATGTAAAGTTAAAATTTAACAAACAGTGGCGAAAACTGTTTTCCCTTAACAGAACGGCAAATGCCTCAATCTCCTAAACTTAACATCAATCATAAATCTAATATTACAAAAATATAACCTCCTACCCATAGTTAATCCCATTTCAAATCTTGTTATTGATAATGATGCCAAAAATATCACAATCAATTATGATTGTCTTGACTTTTTTGTGGATTTGTGTGTGTTTGATTGGTTTCAAGTTAAACGTTTGCTTTGGAAACGTCAAACGTTGGCGGTGTTGGAGGCGTCAAATGTCTCAGTCAGTCTCTAGTATGTCTGGTCTGGTCTAATGCATTTTGTTTTTTGGTCTTTTATGTCTGCATCTGCATAGTCATATCGGTGTAGTATGTGACTGCAATGAAATACTATTTGTTGTTTTAAATTTGTGTGACTGACTGAGCTTTTTTTTATTTTTAGACATAAATACGAACAAACATGTACTGTACTGTATGCAGAGCTTTGAAAAATTCATTCCATAAATCCCATTTTTTGAAATGAACTTTAAGGAATTGAATGAATTCCCTTTTTCAATCGATTTGTCTTGAAGAAATTCATTCCCATTTTTTAAATTCTTTCATAAAAATTATGGAATTGATTTAGTAGGGAATTCATTCAAATCTACTTAATTCGAATTTAGGTCAGGGTATTGATTACATTTTCATTTAATTCCCTTATGGAATTAACTTTTTTATTTAATTCCCTAAGGACTTAACTTTTTGGATTAAGTCTCTGATGGAACATTACTTATTTCTGATATAGAAATAAAAAATGTTAATTAAATAGAATAAATCCGGATCTGTATTTTAGTATTTTATTGTTAATGTTTTTAAAAGAAAGGCAGCTATGGTTTAAATTGGTTTTTGGACAAAATAAAAATAATGGAACAAATCCGTAAATAATAATAAATTTAAAAACCTACACCCAATTTTTTATACAAAAAGTATTTTTGTATTTAAGGATCATTAAGGTCTTTTCAGAGCAATTTTCATTTTCCAACCATCCATAATTTAGCCAGAAGTTACCGTAAAAGTTGACCAGAACATTGGTTTCATGAGCATAAACTACACCATACTTGAGAATTTTTCATTGGCAGAGAAATTTAATTGGCATTACTTGCTGTCAATGCAATGCCAAAAACATGTCATTACCATTCCAATACCAATGCAATTTGTTTTAATTGGCATTAATTAGACCAATGTAAATGAAATGCTACCAACGTCTTAAAAACCAATTGTAATTGAAGAAAAATAAGTGTTTATAAAATTTATTTTGTTTTGGGGCAAACATATAAAAATTTTAAATATAAAGCCTAACTTAAAATGTGTTCGATATATTTTTGGTCATGATCAGGCGCGGATCCAGGAAATATTTTTGGGGAGGGAAGTTAGAGTATTTTTAATTAACTTTTTATTCTTTTTCACATTTTAGTATTGAAAAATTTTATTTTGTTGAGGAAATGTCCCATTTTCCCTCCCCCAGAATCCGCTCCTGGTCATGATGTATCAGCTTTTAATAATATATACTTGATAAAACATAAAGGAAGTACGCAAAAATTGTATTTGTATCTAAATTTGTAAATCATTTTGTGTTGTAGACGATTGTAAGAAACAATTCTAACAATTAATTGGCATTGATCAATGAAAATTGAAACAACGTTTCATTGGCATTGTTTTAAGCAATTGTAAGGACAAAAAATTTAATCACCATTGACATCTTACAATGAAAATTAATTGGTCCATTCAATAAACCAGTCCCAAGTATGACCTACACACACGTGAAAAGTTATTTTTTGCCTTAGGGACGTTAACCAAAAAGTTAAGTCCTTAGGGAATTAAACAAAAAACTTAAATCCTTAGGGAATTAAACAAAAAAAGTTAATTCCCTAAGGGAATAAAACGAAAATTTAATGAATTTCTAACGAATTTTTTATACACTGATAATAATTCATGCATAAAAATATCAATAAATGTCAAAATAACAAAAACATTCGTAAAATAAATCAATATTTGCTCATTTTACGAAAGTTTTTGTTGTTTTGACAATATATTCGTATTTTTGCATGGAGAATTATGAGTGTAGGGATGTAGGCAACCAACGTTGCCATATATGCAGGATGGTAAAAATATTGAGGAATCAGATACTCTTAATGTTTTAGGCATTGAAATTCAGTTTAATGTCCGTTGGAATAAACCAGTTTTTGTGGTGTCAAAAGAAGCATTTAAGTGCCTTTGGATTTTTAAATCGGTGTACACTGTTAATAATCTATGCGTAAAAATACAAATAAATGTCAAAATTGCCAAAAATTTTGTAAAATAAACGAAAATTTGTTCATTTTACAAAAGATTTTGTTGTTTTGACATTTTTTTCGTATTTTTAGAATGGACTATTATGAGTGTAGGAATTACTTCACCCCATTTGATATCTTTTTGGCACTTTGTTCCAACTAGGAATTACAGGATTATATATATACATATATATGTATGCACAGCGCATAGTTTAGGGACACACCCAAAATTGTCGCCGGAATATGCGGTGTATAGAAAAAATTGTCCTCATCTTAAACGCTAGATGTATGAAAAGGCGCGAAAATTTTAGGGACAGTCCCCAAAGTAAGCAAATGTCCCTAAACTATGCGGGGGAACGAATAAATGTCTCTAGACTATGCGCTGTGCATACATATATATATATATATATATATATATATATATATATATATATATATGCGCTGTGCATACATATAGTATATGTATGCACAGCGCATACTCTAGAGACATTTATTCGTTCCCCCGCATAGTTTAGGGACATTTGCTTAATTTGGGGACTGTCCCCAAAGTTTGTTGCACGCGATTTTCGTGTGCAACACCCGCTTATCTTGTAGATCACATCCGTTTGTTGTCGATTGTCCAGTTAATCGCACAGCGCATTACAGAGAAAATTCGTTTATCAGTCGAACTTGCCGTATGCAAAATTAACTTCCCGCAGAGGTCTCCCCCGAAAATTGCAATGTTGACTTATTCAAGTCTAATGTCCACAACACTACTAAATCTTTTCTTCTCCTCATAAACTATTTCCTGATATCAACACAATTCACTGCATTTGTAGGAGGTATCCCCTGAGTGTTGGTGAATCGCAAAAAAAAACCTTGACCAAAAGTTGAATTAACTGAATTTGAATGAATTCCTTAATTTTAATGCTTAATGTTTAAGCCATGGAATTCATTCTCTAAATTTTAAATCTTTGAATTCATTCACAGGTATTTATTTTTAGTATTTTTTTTTTTTTTTTTGAAAAAGAATTCATTCCTTGAATTAAAAAATTTAATTAAATTTTAGGGAATTCATTACCATAATTGAATGAATTCTTCAAAGCTCTGACTGTATGTACTACCAATTGTAAGGTGTAGTTCACATAATAAATTGTTAATGTTTGTTAAACGTTTCTTTTTTTTTTTTTTGTTGTTGTTGTTTGTATTCTGGCATACAAAACGCGGCTAGACAGTGTCTAGCCGGCTGTTGCTGCTACTGTTGTGTGTAGTTGTATATGTTGAATTTTTTGCAAACTTCTCTATTTTCTGCTATTTAAACATTCAACATTCTCTTGACTTGAAAAACAAAGCCCACCAACAAAACCCGTGTATATAATATACAACCAACCACAAGTTAACCTGAGTAGCCTTTAAACCATATTTTCCACATACTTATGTTTGTTAATTTTACTTCAATACAAATTATTATTATGTATTACTTTACTTTGTAAAACAAACACTCCAATTACAGACTCTCCATACACTCACTTGATAAAATTTACTTTACTACAGCCACTCACAACTACAACTCATTATACTTTTGATATGATGGGAAATGCAGTTTGCTCAATGAATAATTACACGGTGCTACTCGAAAAATAAAACAAGAGTAGCGACCATTGATCCTTACACAGAAAAAATTATCAACATAAAATATCTAATTAAAGATTTGATATGAATTTAATTTGTTTCTTAACAAATATTTAATTGAATCAATTAATATTTTAATTGACTTTTAAATATATAAATACATATTTTATTTTAGACGCAATTACCATATTATTTATTCATACACTGTATGCATAAATAGAAAATTTTCAGTATAAAATACCAAATACATTTGAAGTTAACAAACAAAACAAGCACACATACAAACACACTCAGCATTGTAAAAAACACACATACCAACGTATAGATCACACGCTTTTTTTGTAAGTATCAGACTTGGGCGATGTCAATTACATTTCAAAATCGTTTACTTGTGAAATTTTTCTATATCATTAAAAATGTCAGACCTACGCTCACACTTGTGGGCTTAAACGCTTCCTTGGAAAATTTTAAATTTTGTCAATACCAGACCTGGGACATAATTCCAATATCTGTTGATTTAATTACAGGCCAATTACTTTTTTATGTTCAATTACATGTAATTGAGTAATTGCCCTGTAATTAAATACCCAGATGATGTTACTAATATCCATGTTTGGTATTAAACATTTTACAAATTTTCCAAGGAAGCGATTAAGCTCACAAGTGTGAGTGTATGTCTGATATTATTAATGATATAGAAAAATTTCACAAGTGAACATATTTTTTTTTTTGTAGAAGTTATTTCTAACTTTTTTTTCCTTCTTAATTTTAATAAAAGGTTTAATTGATAGTACATTGCCGTGATAGGTGCAAAATCAATTAAATATTAATTTATTCAATAAATTCAATAAATATGTCGGCCACACCAGATTTTAATGGTGTACCCAGTTTTTTCACTTATGGTCCAGATTTTTCTGAAAATTGCATTAAAGTTTTGAATGTTTAAGCGCAGTTTTTTAAACATAAAATATTTAAAATAAAATATTTTAAAAATGTTCTAATTTTTGTATTAAAAAATTGTTTTTTTCGGTTTTTTTTTTAATTTCATATGTCTACAAACAGAGAATGGTAACAACTTATAAATTCAGTTAATACAACGATATTTACATTACATTTCTAAATATTTTAGGTGTTGCAACTAAAATTTTGTTGAATTAACCGAACTTTGTTATGAAAACTAATGTAAAGTAAAGTTATGCCAACCGTCTGAAATTCGTAATAACCAAATTTTATTCGTTGTAACTGAATTTCAGTTGGCAAATAGCTAAATGTTTCTCTATGTGTAGTTGCTGACTGAAATGATAGAATATTGTTGTACCTCAAGTCCGAAATCTAATATAATATTGTCATATTAGATTTGATTTGTTGCTTTCAAAAAGTTTGATCATTTTCGGTGACATGAAATAACTCGCACACACAGAGAATAAATTGGTTGGAATTCCATTGTAACCAACAAAATTTAATCATTATTCAATAATTTTAATTGTAAATATGTACTTAAAATGTATCATCAGAATAATTAAACTATATTGTAAACAGAAAATATATACAATTAGCAAAAACACAGTCACATCATTCAAACTATTGGTTTTCCTTATAAATTTTATATTATATTCTATATTACCTTTAATACCAACAACCAACCACTTTTCGGAGATTTTATACATTGAATAATAATAAGTTTCCCCTGCGAAAAACAATCACGCTATCTAAAATATGAGGTTTCGTTACCAAAATATATAAAGTTTCTAATAAAATATTAAGATTAGCAACCCAATTTCTTTTTGTACACACAAATCTATTTTTAGACATTAATATTTAAACTTGAAAGAAAAAGATTCAAGGTAGAAATTTGGAACTTCAAATTCAAATTCAGAGTTAAAGTAGTAGTAGAGGTCGCCAGTTCGAACCCAGTTCACGGCATAAGAATTTTTTTTAATAAAATAATTTTAAAATATATTAATTTTTTTATAGTTTTGGTAACTCTAATAAAATATTGAGATCAGCAACCGAATTTCTGTTTTACATATAAATCTATTTTTAGACATACATATTTAAATTTGAAACAAAAAAACATTCAAGGTTGAAATTGAAAAATACAAATTCAAATATAGTTTAGGCTAGAGGTAAAGCAATTGCCTGACAAGCAGAAGGTTGACGGTTCGAGCCCAGTTCGCGGAGAAGATTTTTTTATTAATAAAATAATTTTAAAATAACATAAATTTTTTTTATAGTTTTGGTAACTCTAATAAAATATTAAGATTAGCAACCCAATTTCTGTTGAACATACAAATCTATTTTTAGACAAATATTTAAATTTGAAACTAGAAAATATTCAAGGTTGAAATTCAAAAAAACCTATTTAAAATGGGTTTAGGCTAGAATAAAAATTGAAATAAAAATTTGAAATTTGTAAATAAATGTCGGTTTTTACAATAGTATTAAAATTTAATAATAGTGATAGTACTTGGAAGCAAATCCGGTGGGCAAAAAAATTCGGTTGCAACTACAAAACTGTTTTCTGTGTTCACATCAAAAATGAAATAAGTCCCAAACAAAACTCCACACAAAGTTGGAAGTTATTTCATATGAAACTAGCTGACCCGGCAAACGTTGTTTTGCCTTCAAATTTTAATTGTAATTAATTCTTTAAATCAAGAAATTTTTTTTACGCAAATAAATAATTAAAAAAATAAATTCACATTAGTAAATCATTTTAAAATTTGTAATTTCATGGGAAGCCCAACGCACTATGCTTTGTCCCATAGACAAAAATCAAAAAAAAAATTTTGTCTCAAATTGTTTTTAAATACAGATTTTTTGAAAGATAATAAGGTATCTCAAATAAATGTTAACAAAAAAAATTTTTCTGATTGCTTTTGCCACCACGAGAGGGCGTTAAAAGCAGATAATTTCTTCCAAAAATTACTTAACAGAAAAATGAGTTTTAGTTGTTTCACAAAAATAATTCTGAAAAATTCATTTTTTTAAAAAGTCGCTCGAAATTTGGTTTTCAAGTACTTTGATATATTTGTAGTTAAATTAAAATTTATAATTTAGTATTTATTTACAAAATAACTTTTTTTATTGCTCTGAAAAACACATTTTTTTTGTTGAAAATCCAAAAATTACTTAAGTTTAATGGAGTATAAAAAAAAATTATATAAAATTAGATATTTTTTTTTTTTGTGTTTTTGTAAGTTTATACTCTTAGCTAACAGGGTATTCAAAAATTAGTGCCTATTTTTTACCACAACTTAAAAAAAAATGCGTTTTTTGAAATGCCTAATTTTATGATTTTTACTCAAATATCAGGCATTTAAGAGTGTTTAATATCATTGCGCAACACGATTTTATATTTTGAATGTTAAAATATAAAAAAGTTTAATTATATCATTAGTAGACCAAAATCACTGAAGTATTTTCAAAATTTAGCTCGAGTTCTTTTTTTATGGCCCACTGAAGTTTTTAATTTTTTTTTTAAAGGCGTTTTGAGTAAGTCAATAAAAATGTATTAAATCTAATACAAGGTTAATAGATGATTTTAATAAAATTTGATGACGGTTCTTTTCATAGAACTAATTAACCCTCTATCTGCCATTTTTAGGGGTCATTTCAGCCCCTCCTCATAGAACACCACTAACACGTTTAACATTTAAGATAAAGTCGGAGACCCAAAATTTGTTGCACAGTGTATGCAACTGTAGCTTTAAGTTATGTAAAATATCTCATTAATAATTAGTTAGATCCAATTAAACTATAATTGCGATTGACTTCGATTTTGAAGTTTTTTTTGTTTCATATTTTTGTTTTGCTTTATCATATTATTGGCCGTTATTTATATTTTTCAAATTAGAGATGACAGCGTGACACATTTGTTTTTAAGTTACAATACACGCGTGTGATAGTAACTATATTCCAGCAGCGCTAATACGACCATATATTAAATTTTCGGAAACGCGAGAGAAATTTTTATTTTCTATAAAAGTTTCAATTGTATAAAAACCGTAAATGTTACAAATTTAATTGCCTTTAACATAAGTGATCGTGAGTGCTAGTGGATAAAAATACTAGCGGGTCCATCTCTATTTGTAATGTAAACAAGGTTTAAAAAATAAATTTATAAATTAATGTAACTAATCTGTGGTGATGGCAAATATTTTAAAAAATTCCGATATAATTGATTGTTGGATAGCAGCATCCTCAAACAATAAAATATCAGAGGTGTATAAATATGTAAAACATAAGATAGGCGATTTATATTTTAACAAAAAAAAACTTAATACAAAGTATTCAGTTTTTTAATAGTAAAGTGAATAAGTTATGGAGAGAAAGCAGATATAATCGAAGTTATTTTGAATAAAAAAATTTTAAATGGTTAAGTTATACTTTTTTTGATCCCGACAATGTAAGTTTATCAGTTTTGATGGAAGTGCGATATGATTTTTTCATAATTTTTTAATGCCGTTTACATTGCTAGTTTTCCTCTTTAATTTTTTCATTTATGTTATCTTTCAAATATCCTTATAGCATTTAACCGGTTTATCCTATTTTTCAATAAATGATGTTTTTGTATTTTCCACATTTATAATCCGATTCTACCCAAATTTGGCACAAATATATATCTTGCAAATATCAATTTACATACCAAAATTTATTACGATCAGACAATTTTTTTAGGAGTGGTAGCGTTTTTAAGAAAAAGGATATATAGCAGGACCTTGAGTCCTTAGTCCGATTTAAATAAAAATTTACACACACGTTGCTAGTTGCATGTGTATCAGCATGACCACTCTTTGTAATTTTGTGGGCATTATTGAAGCTAAAATTATATTTTTCAATTTCAGGACACATGGGAGGTAGGCGTGTCCTAGGGCCGATTTTTCCAAAAATTCTTATTTTTCTTAACTAAGCTATTTTATGCTAGTGTACCAAATTTCAAAAATATCTGACTACTCCTTCTATTTTTGTCCCTTCGTTATATGGGAACGAAGCATAGTGCAACGCCTCTTTGTCCTTCTATCGCCTTTGAAGTATATAAAATTAATAGCTGAAAACAACTGCCATAACAACTGCGACGTCACCTATCACCGGTGCATTGAAGCGCCGCTCATGCTCACCAGCCGGTGTCTTGTCAGCTTTTATCACAACCGTATAATCATTTGTCGGCATCTGATCTAGGGCTCTTTTGAATAGACGGATGAGGCTGTTGTGTTCGTGTAACATAGCTTGAAGATTAATATAGGATTTTTGTAAATATCTTTGGAACTACATAACTGATTTAAGAGTTTGATATCTCGTTTTGAAAAACATGACAACGGCTTTCAAAAAAAAATAAAATAAACAAAAGCAAAAAAAAATAAATATATGTATATGTCATTGGTGGTACAACGCCCCTCCGCCCACAGACCGAAAATTAAAAATCAGACTTCACAGTGTCACCCGCCTGAATATTCTGAAGATTCCCTTCAAATTTCATCAAAATCGGCCCAGCTGTTTTGGAGTCCATACGTTACATACATACACACATCCTGTTTTATATCTATAGATAACTCCCAATTTAGTGTTACTTTTTTCGTTTTTATTGAGAGTTATTTCGTTTTAGCAGGTGGGAGTTATTTCATATGAAAATAGTCCCACTAAAACAACGATAAAACAACTGCCACTAAGGCGATTTTTTAAATTTACAAAATTTTCAAATCAAACAGTTGCTAATTATGTTGACGTAAAAAAAGTTATGAAAATTACATGAAATTTGTAATGGCGGTGTTATTCGCCGGTGTTAGGTTATCATAATTAGGGACTGTTTGATTTGAAAATTTTTTAAATTTTAAAAATTGTGCAGGCTGAGATTTTTTTAAACGACGAAGATTCATTCGTATAAATTTACACTTTGTCGTAGAAATGTTGAAGATACCATGCAAGTCTTCCTGTAAAAACTAATAAAGAAATGTTTTTTTTTTGTATTTGGGACTTTTTTTTCTATTTCGAATTATTTCTTTTTTGGTGTCAGTTATTTCATTTGGACTTATTTCATTTCGCCGGTGGAAGTTTTTTCATTTTTGTTGGGATTTACTTAATTTTTTTCCAATGTTACTTTTTTGATTTATGGTGGAACTTATTTCATTTGAAAGTTATTTCGAGGGAGTAATTTCATGTGGGAGTTATTTCGTGTCGCCATCAGTTTCATGATAACTGGACAATACAATTGATTCCTTGACATCACTCAATTTTTGAGTTGTCCGTATTGATAATGAATAGACTAACTCAAACCGAGATATTACATACAGCTGACAAATTTGTCTGCTTCATGTGTATGAACTGTCTGATTTGTTAAATCAAGTCATAAAATCAATACTATTTGAAAAACAAAACAAAAACTTTTTTTTAGTTTATAACGAGCTTTCAAGTAGTATTTTGATCTTTTAGAAAACCTGGAGCCTGAAGAATAGGCAGGGTCTTTTCCTAACAAGCATCATGACGTTATTAAACTTTGAAGACCAAAAATTGTTATATTTATATAAAAAAAATTAGTTTTTCCTCTGGCTCAAGTAAAAAAATTTTTTTTAAGTATGTGTGCAAAAATAGTAAAATATAGTAAAATATTAGAAAAACCGCAGATTTACTTGTTAATGCTGCATATTTATTAAGCAAATTTCATACCCAAGTTTTGTTGAAAGTCTCCTCAGTATTTACCCTAAAAAAATTAAGCGAAAATGTCTTATTTTCAAAATTTTATGTAAAAAAACTTAAAAAAATCTTTCCCATAAACTGGGTTTACTATTAAAATTAGCTTGGCGAAATATTTAGGATCAATGGTCGGTACTCTTGTTTTAGATTTTAAGGGTAAATTTTGTAGCACAGTGTTATTATTGTATGTTACGAATTTATAGTAAAATTGTAGTAAAACAAATACAAACATTACTTACTTTGTAAATAAGTTTTTTAGCCATAATAGGCCAGCAGACAGTAGAAGGATTTGCTGGTCAGACATGCAGCCAGGAAGGCTGATAGGAAGACAAGGAAGATGGCTAGACTTAATCAAAAATCAAAATGCATATTATAAACACAAAAGTCTTCAAAAGGATTAAGAAGTGAAGAAAAGTTTCCATAATTTGTTTAAGAATTGATAAAGATTGTGCCACATACGTTAAATTATTGCCATCTATTTTAACCGGGTTTTGAATAGAAAAAATTCAATTTGCTGGGAGAAATATTCAATGAAATTCACAATAAGTGTTGTACTTCACAAGAACTCGACAAATCATAAATTTCAGAGCATGGAGCGTTTCGGTTTCCGAATATCGTTACAAAATGAACTATAAATTTTAAACTATACAAGATACAAAATCGAGTTGGCCTTATTTTTAAAGTTAAAATGTACTATTTAAATGATATGCATATTGATTTTTTCATGGAAGGATCAAAAGTAATTTTTTGGTGTCTTGAGTTCAAATGCTCATGTAATAAAATGCGCATTTTTAAAGTTCTTAAAAATAGATATATTAATTACTGAGATCCCTTCTATATTTGTGGAAAGTTTCAAGGTGGTAGCTTGATTCGTGCTTCAGTCTGTATCTTGTATAGTTCAGAAGTTATAGTACATTTTGTAACGATACTTAAGTAAAATTTTATTGTTTTTTGCAATTTTCATGACATGATATTTCGGATACCGAAATACTCTTGTCGAGTACAAAAGCTTGGTGAATTTCATTGAAATCGGAGATGGTCAATCCGAACAGGGATTGAATTGATATGTTTTCAATATGCAGAACATTGTAGTCACGTCAAGGAAATAGATTTTGTAAAAAAATAAAGAAGTAAAGAAGTCTATAGTTAAAGTACTTTTATGTGAAGTTTATTCCAGGTCTAACTTAAAATGTGTTTTGCTCTCGAGATAATCTCGGGGTTATTACTATGCAGCAAAGTAATGTTTTGTGGACGGTATTCGCTTTATCGGTAGAATATTACCGGTATAAATAGTAATAAAATTGGTTGGAAGAAAGTAAATCTTAAAAGTAGTTATAGAAAAAGAAAAAGGTTGCTAATTGAGTTCCCGAAGACATTCTTCTGTATAAAAGCCAAACTATTTATTGATCATTAAATATTAGGTTAATCTTCAGATAACTAAAAAATGTTAACTTACCGGTCTTAGCCTCCGAATGTTGGGAAATTATGATTCTTATCTGCAAATAAAGTAAAGTTAATACATCGATTAAAGAAGTGAATCGTGTTTCAATTAAAATATTTGTTGCAGTTATATTAGTTTTTTTGTTTTTATATACATCGAGATTATTTTTATGTTATTTTCAATTTATAACGAGCTTTCAACCTCCGTATTTTTACAAAGCAAATCAAACATATTAGCTAGGTTGATACTAGTATTTCGATCTGGCTAAAGATCTCATCAGAACCCGAAGTTTTAGAAAAGCTAGAGCCTATATAATAGACAGAACTTTAACAAAAAACCTATTAATAATCAATTTTGCTCCATTCTTGTCTTCTTAGTAATCAACCACGTGGCTAGGTCTTTTCCTAACAAGCATCATGACGTTACTAAACTTTGAAGACCAAAAATGTTTTATTTATATAAAAAATTTTAGTGTGTACTCTGGCTCAAGTAATATTTTTTACAGTTATATTAGTTTTTTGTTTTTATATACATCGAGATTATTTTTATGTTATTTTCAATTTATAACGAGCTTTCAACCTCCGTATATTTACAAAAATAAAGCAAATCAAACATATTAGCTAGGTTGATACTAGTATTTCGATCTGGCTAAAGATATCATCAGAACCCGAAGTTTTAGAAAGCTAGAGCCTATATAATAGGCAGAACTTTAACAAAAAACCTATTAATAATCAATTTTGCTCCAACTAAAAAACCTATTAATAATCAATTTTGGTTCAACTAAAAGTTTAATTGAATTCGGTCGTATTAAAGAAATTGTAGTATCAACTAAAATAATTTGTAACTATTTTATTGATTACATTTTTAATTAAGTTTTTAATCATATGAAGGGCTTGTTGTAAAAAGTTGATAAGCCACATTTATTGTTTTGTGGATTTTCACTGTTTTCTAGACATCTATTTATTAATATTTAATAGAAGTTTTGCTTAAACGCTTTTTGCCTTGTACCTAGAGTATAAACGTCCTGCAAAAGTCATATTTTTTGCATCTTTTAAACCTTGAAAAGGCAAAAACAAACTAAAAGTAAAATGTGGCTTATCAAGTTTTTACAATAAGCGCTTCATATCTACTAAAAATTTAATAGGACATTGTTTTTTAATTTCAAACAAATTGTTAGTAGATACGAGTACTATTAAAGTGTTAATTAAAATTTACGAAAAGTTGGGAAAAAAATCCCTAAAATTAAAAACAAATCGATAAAATTGGAAAAAAAAAATTGCCAGAATTTAAAAAAAATCACAAAAATTGTAAAAAAAAAATCGCCAAAATTGAAAAAAAAAAACGAAGTTGGAAAAAATCGCTAAAAATATGACAAAATGTTTTTACAAAATTTAAAAAAATCGTAAAATTTAAAAAGATCACCAAAAATTAATAATCGTTAGTATTTGAACTGATCAATTAAATGTGAAAAAATCGCCAAAAATTTAATAAACTGCCAAATTTGAAAAAAAAACGCAATAAATTTAAAAAAATCCTCGAAATTTGAAAAAAAAAAATTAAAATAAAACAAAGCTAAAATTGGAAAAAAATGGAAACAATTGTTAAAATTAAAAAAAACCCCTAAAATTTTAAAAAGCGCTCATATTAAAAAAAAATCGATTTAAATTGAAAAACTGATTAATACTACAGAAAATCGCCAAAATTGAAAAACAAATCTGACAAAATTTTAAAAATTACTTAATTACAATTTAAAACTTCTTTCTATAGCGATTTTTTTAATTTAATTGATTTTTTTTTTTTGAATTTTTGTGTTTTTTTTTAAATTTGTCATTTTGTTTTGCTTTTTTGTCATTATGTGTTATAAAAACTGGAAATTTTATGTGCACCAAACTCATTTTCAATTAAACATTTAATACATATTATTAAACATTTAATTAAAAGTGAGTTTGAAATCAAATAAAAGTTTAATTGAAACTTTTTTGACAATATTTTTTCTGCGTATAAAAAGAGAAACAACAGAACCTGCGTAAATCCTAAATTAAGTCATACGAGTATAAATACTGTGTCAACAGAGTGGCAGAGTAGAAGTTTTTGCGATAGGAAAACTTTATTCTAAAACGAAGAAAACTCTATTCCTTACCCAGCTCTTTTACCAATATAAGAGATTATGTCGTTTAACAAAATACTTGAATTGTGTCTAATCTATCACATATTCAAATTCGTTCCTTGTTAGTAAAATTTTAATACTCCAGCATTCCAAAAGGAATGCCAACAAGTTTTCTAACCATAAGACAAGAGTATACTTTTCTTTTTTGTGTGAATGCGTTTTTCAGTGAATTTGTGAACATGGAAAAAATTGTTCACCGTTAGGTAATTCAATGCTTTCCTTTGAAAGGTCTCAGTTTAACCAATATTAAAGCAGAGCTAGATTCTACTATGGGGGAGTCTACTCCTTCGACAATAAAATGTTAGAAGGCAGAGTTTAAACGAGGCCGTACGAGCTGCCAAGACGAATACCGTAGTGAGCGACCAATTGAGGTGTCCACGCTATATGTGGTTAAGAAAATCCACAAAATGGTAGTGGATGATCGTCGGCTGAAGGCGCGTGATCTGACTGAAATGATAGGCATTCCAAAAAGTCTTGTATATCGCATATTGAACGAAAATTTGGAGATGAGAAAACTGTGCACAAGATAGGTGCCGCGTTTGCTCACAATTCACACATCCACTATTGCGATGGCCTAAAACAATGAAAAAGTTCGAATTGCTGCATTCGCTGTCAAAAAATTATCGAGCTAAAAAGAGATTATGTTAAGAAATAAAGATAATTTTTTCTAAATTTGTTTGTTGTGTCGGCTAATTTTGCGACCGCCCTCGTATATGAAACATGTCCGATAACTCTAAAGTTATCGGACATTAAAAAGTTATTATTGAAAAAAATTTGTTTAAAGTGACATTAAAACGTTTGTTCTGTTTAATAATTATTTAACATTATAATATAATTCCTATAATTATATTATAATTCCTATAATTATATTATTTTTCCTATAATTATATTATAATTCCTATTTATTCGAGGTATGTGTGAGGTTTTTCCAATATTCTAAATTGTTCTTTTATGTGACTTTTCCCGAACTTTTTTCCCCTATAATACACTGACAGAATTTTCCTGCATTGCTTTAATGAATCGATTTCATTAAAATGTATTCATTGATTTAATGAATAATTTCATTAACTGAATGTAAATTCATTAATATTGTTAATTTTTTGATTAAATTTCATTATGATTTTTGCATAATTTCATAAAAAAAAAAATCATTAAATCAATGAAAATTTTTCGAATTTAATCTATAAAAATTTTAACTTTTAAAATTCTTAAAAAAAATTCTTAAGTCGATATAAGTGCTTTTGTAAAAAGTGCACAAATTTGTTTTTATTTTTTTTTTTTAATTTCAAAACAGTTTTTGGCTAATATCTCGACCTCGTTAAAAGGTGTATTTTGTATAAAGAAATAAATTTTTGCTTTGTAATAAAAATTAATGAAAATATTTTCATACAAACTATCAATTTTATACATTAAACATATGAATCTTTCATAACTTTTATTCTAGAATTAATGAAACAAATTTCATATACGTTATGAAATTTGCTTTGAATCAATGAACCCATTCATTAAAATTGATTTATGAACAACTTAATGAAGGAATTCATTAATACTACTTACAAATTTCTGTAGCTGTATAAATCTTTAAAACTAATTTAAACCTTAATTTACCACATAAGTACCCAGGAAAAAATTGCACATTCCAAAAAGAAGGTGATGCCCACACTTGCTTACATATCTCATTGCCAAATTTAGTAACTGCAATACCAAACCCAATCCAACGACAGAGTCAAAAAGCAAGTAGTATTGTAATCAATTCTTTAAATTTAAACCAGAAAGCATGAACTCAATAACAAAGTAATTATTTACTTAAAAGAAAATAACAATATTTTTAACTTATATTTATAACTTTTTGTACTCAAGAAGTAATCATATACTTTTTCTTAATAACAGGACGTTATTGGAAGTAGTTCCACATTTTGAAAAAAGAAGTTATACAATTTTAAAGAATTTATCTTATAAAGGGTCCGCCATCTAACGTTTTTTTTTCAACTTATTTCGTGAATGGTAACACTTAGCTCATGTCTGATTTGACAGATAATTAGTTTTATCCTTCCGCTGAACGAATATGGTTATGTATACGCTTGAACAACGCTGGGAAATATTGCGACATTACTTTGAAAATCATGGTAATGTTGCAGAATGTGTGAGCAAGGAGTGGCCGTTACAGTCAATGGCGATCGTTATCGGGCCATGTTGAACGAATTTTGTTGAAGAGGAGGAAATACAGCTGCCCACAATCGATAATGTGCTTAAAATTGGACCGATCGTGTAGGCTATTGCATGGCCAGCCGAGGCAGCCATTTGAATGGAATTATTTTCCATTATTAACCGGAAGGATTGTACTTTCAAATAAAAAAGAAATTTGAGAAAATATTCAGTAGTTTTTTTTTATAGCATTTTCAAAAAAAAAAAGTTATTTGGCGGACCCTTTATATAACACTAAAAACAGAATTTGCATGTTGCCAACATTTTGTTAAACTGCGGTTAGGTATAAATTAGGGAGGCGCACGTGAGCAGAAAATTGTGAGAGAAAGTTTAAATAACTAACGTTATTGTGAGTGAGTGAAAAAAATATGTTTTAAATTTCAATTTGTAATTGTTCTTCCTTGGGAAAAATTTATATTTTCGTGGTTTATAGCTCCAAAATTATGGCAAACCCATGTTATCATAACAATTCGATGTTTCACTTTTTAGGATTTTATTTTTTCTGGATGAGGGTTGATCGTTATATTTGGGTGACTCAAGAGAATCACGTGTGAGTAGAAGTTGAATTTACTCAAGTTAGTATGAGTTAGTGGAAAAATATCCTGAGTGAGTGTGCGTGATAACGATTTTCCCTCGTAAGTACGCGTAATTGTCAGTCAAAATTCAGTCACGTGACATTCTCTGACGCTGTTAAATAATAGAACTTTTGTAAAATATGTTTTAAAATCAGATATTATAGTCTAAATAATTTCTTTTTTATGTATGAAAATTTTTATTCACTGAATACAAAATCTTAATTAAAATCATGTTTCATATAATTTAGGAAATTTTTATTAATATTTAGATTTTTTTTTTAATATTTGGAGGAAAAACTTCATGAATTTAATAAAAATTTTCTTTGTTTTTTTTTGCCGATAAAATTATCTGTCTTATTAAAATTTGTAAGGGAACTATTTCTTTATTAAATAATGTATGTAGTTCTTAAAAATATAAAGTAAATAATTCTTCGATAAAAAAAAATAATCAATTCTAAAGAATGAATTATTTTAGGCTCACTCCCTGTTAAAAGAATCGAGTAGGTAATCTAGTAAGGAATGCGTTCTGCTCAAAATGCTTGATTACAAACTCCCTGACCTTTTTGGAAATTTTTTGCTGTGTAGGTAATACGGGTATCAAATCATTTGGTTTTCAACTACTTCAAACGCTTAGTAAAAATAAATCTGAATTTCATGATATTGACTCGATAAAAAAAAATATATGTCCCTTATTTTTTCTCCTCTATCCCATATCTAAATTTCATTAATAGCGTTTTCTTTTCTGACAAAAATGTCACATTTTTTTTTGCACTTTGCCTTAAATTTCCTTATTCGTGTTCTTTTCTAAAATGAGGTGAACACTCTAAGAGGGTACCGTGGTTGTTTCTAAAAGTGTTGCCTTATAAAAGGCAAAAAATGCAACATTTTCTGCCCTCAAAAAATTTTCAGGGTTGGATGTTGCCTTGTTTTTTTTTTGGCTTATCAATCTCATGTGTATATATTGCAAAGTTTTTGGCGAGAAAAGTCTCACCTTGGTAGCAGAATGGTAGTGTGCTGGCTTCTGATACAGAAGATCCCGAGTTCGAACCCATATTGGTATCACATTTTTTTATATTTTTTTTTTTTTTTTGTTAAATTTAATTTACGATTTTTTTTAAGTTGTTTTTGCTATTTTTTTTAATTTTTTCTTTTTGTAAGTATTTAATAATTTTTTTAATCTGAAATTCGCTTACAAACAAAATTATAAAAAAAAATTTAATTGAAAAAAATGTATGGAGCTAAATCCAAATTTTTTAAATAATTAAAAAAACAAAAATTAATTATTAAAAAAATCATTAAATTTTTTTAAAGTTTGCTGGGATTCGAACCCGAACCTTAACAACACTAAAAAACAGATTTTTTTAAATATATGTAATATGTGATGAAATTGTGTTCTATTCTGATTGTAAAAATGCTTCATTTTAATGGGGCGAGGGCAAAATTTGAAAAACGTTGCACATTAAGAAGGCAACACTTTTTTCCAGAAAAGAAAACACCCTAAGAATGGAAAGAACCTATGGGCAGACTAGCCTTGTAAGAGCATCAGACAATTAGCTTTGGTCATTAACCTTTTCGTCATTAAGCTCAATCGAAATTACTTTTACAAAAATGTATGCATATTTACAATAAGTTTTTGCAAAAACAAATTTTGATTGACTATAAATTTAGCTTGCATAAGCCAAAAAATACAACAATATATGGGATATTCTTAAAAATATTTAAAATTGGGGCCAGCATTTTTAAATGTTTCAATTTAATGGCATATTAATATACTAATAGAAATTTGTGCGTAGTATTAATGAATTTTTTCATTTATTCAATGAATCTTTTCATAAAAAAGTCTCCAAAGAAATGTTTCATTTAATCAATGAAACATGTTTCATTAAATCAATTTTAGTGAATGGTATCATCATTGATCCAATAAAAATTTCATAAAGTATATGAAACGTTGTCCATTAATTCTAGCATAAACGTTATGGAAGTTTAATGTGATAAATAAATAAAATCAATAATTTGTATGAAATATTTTCATTACTTTTTATTAGAAAACAAATATTTATTTCTTTATGATACACTTTCTTAAGAGGTTGAGATATGAGCGACAAACTGTATTTTTTAATTAAAAAAGAAAAATAAAAAAACCCATTGACTTTTTACAAAATCACTTATGTAGACTTAAGAAAAAAATTTCAGAATTTTGTAGCCATTTCACATTTACACTTTATATCGGAAATGATGTGAGACCGTCTCAAATCAATTTATTTCAAAGGTTTGGTTAATTATGTTTAACTAAAAAATGTATGTCATTTGTAGTACAAGGCGTTTAACTTCAGCGATTATTTTTTTAAACCAAAACGTACGATATATTAAGAAAAAAACCCATAATTACACTGAACAATTGTTTTGCTATTACAAAGATGCAAAGAGGGATGATGTAACTTGTTACAGACCTATTTCTAAATTATCTTGTGTCTCAAAAATATTTGAGCATGTCATCTATAAAAGATTGTTTTTTCTTACAAAGTCGTGGATAACACCTTATCAACACGGGTTTTTTACGGGTAGATCAACGACAACTAACCTTACTGTATTTAGTGAATATTGTATTAAAGCTCTGGAACAGGGTAATCAAGTTGACTCTATTTATACCGATTTTTCAAAGACTTTTGACAAAGTGTCTCATACCATTCTGTTTTTAAAATTATATCAGTTTGGTCTTCACTCTGTTTTCCTAGATTGGATTAAATCATATTTATTAAATAGAGTATACAAGGTTGTAATTGAAGGTTTTGAGTCTAAGCCTTATTTTCAAACGTCTGGCGTGCCGCAGGGCAGTGTTTTGGGTCCACTTCTTTTCAATTTGTTTATTAATGACATTTCAGCTTGCTTTAAAAAATCGAAATTTCTTTTGTATGCTGATGATTTGAAAATATTTCGTAAAATTTCCTCATTTCAAGATGTTTCTGAATTACAGGTTGATTTGAATAATCTGGGTGCATGGTGTACGTTAAATAACTTACATCTTAATCTTTTTAAATGTTTTCATGTTTCATTTAGCAAATCTCTGAATCCTATTATATCAAATTTCAATATTAACAACCAAAACTTGAAAACTGTTAAGTCTACACTTGATCTTGGCGTGGTTTTCGACTCGTCGTTTTCTTTTGTACCACATGTGGATTATATTATCCCTTAAGCTTATAAAATGCTGGCATTTTTGAAAAGAAATTCTTCTGATTTTTCTGATCCTAATACTTTGAGGTTAATTTATACCTAGTTTGTTAGATCAAAGTTGGAGTATGCTGCAGTTATTTGGAATCCCTATAACAATACTCATGTCACTCGCGTTAAGAGAGTACAAAGAATTTTCATTAAATTCGCTTTAAGGTCACTTATCTTTGTTGATCCCATTCCTTCTTATAAATCGAAATGCCTATTATTAGGTTTGCAGACTTTAGAATATCGTAGATTATACCAGTCGGCGTTACTTGTATTTGATATAGTAAATAGTATAACTGACTGCCCTGATTTGTTGTCTCTTATTCCATTTTATGTCCCTCCTAGAAGTTTAAGATTCATTGATATTTTTAATGTGACACTGCATCGCACTGAATATGCTCTTAATAGTACGCTAACTCGTACGTTTATTTATTTCAATGAAATCAATTTTAGTCTGCAACAAAATCATGAACGCAAATCTTATATAGAGTTTTCCACGTCCAAGGATAAGTTCAAGCTGTTTCTTAATATAGTTTTTAAGTAATTAAGCAATATTATATTGAAGATATTATATTTATTTATATTTCATTTTTGATTTAATCATAGTCTGTAAGGAATTTTTGTTTCCATAGACTGAATAAATGAAATGAAAAATAAATGAAATGAAAGTTGCAAAAAAAAATTTAAGTTTATATCTTCAAGTGAAGCTTTATATATATATATCATATCAGTTTTTTTTCACGGGTTTATTAAGATCAGAGAGAACCCATCCATGGACTCCCATTGTCAGTTCACACAGCGAACTAGCCTATTTAAAACTATACAGCTAATGTGACATGCAAACAACTGCTATTTTAACAAAATTCACGCTCATGATTTTCAACTTTTGTGACATACATCAAAACTGAGTAGAAATACACAATTACACCGAACCATCGTTTTCAAAATTGTCATTCCATGAAGTGGCGTTACTTGCCAGTATAAAAAAAACACCAAAAAATGTAAAACTAAAAATAAATTTGGTTTCAATTTTCGACAGTGTGTAATACCAAATAGAATCCAAAAGTTAAAAATCGCAAACAAAAAAAAAATAAAAAGAACAAAAACAAGAGAACTTGTTTCGAAAGATTTTTTTCAATTTTTCAACTCTGCGTAACGATAGCAATTTGAAATATAGACCTATGCCCCTAAAATATTGCACTCTAATGACTTAAAGTGTTGTTAATCCAAACATATAACCCGCTTTCATAAAATTAAAAAAATTGCTAATGTTATTGAAAATTAATATGTGCTTCAAAGAATTTAAAATTTTTTGACAATAGCCCATATGTCTGCAAGTTGTTTTGGCCAAAACAACAAGTCAATGACTTTAAACAGTTTTTAATAATTTATTCAATACAACATTAAACTTTTGCTTTATTTAATTTTTAGAATTAATGATATTAAAAATAGTATCATCAATGCCATACATAATGCTCATCCTGAAGGTAATCCCGAACATCCCTTACATGAAATGGCTGCCTATCCGACATGCAATTCAGAAACAACTGAATCATCCTGGTTACAAGATAATAATATAACCATACAGTTTTCGCAGACACTGTTCGAACCGAGAAAATATTTAAACTTGGATTCGGCCATTTTAAGATTGTATAAAATCAATCCGAATAGTACCCAAACTGAACAAAAGAACGCCGAACCGCTTAAGGAAACGGCTGCAGCTAAAACGGAAACGGAAGAAGAGCAAGAAGAAGAATCGAATGCTGGTAAATTGAAAAGATGTATTCAACCAAGTATGGATGCCCAAATCAGAGTTACCATATCGCTGGTACAACAAATGCGTCGCAATAAACGTGGTGTGTATGGTAAATATTTGAATTGTTGTGAGACAAAAGATTTTAATTTCTTTTAATCGCTTTTTTCCTTTTTTTTTTGCGCCACATTTCTTCTCTCCTTCTCTTTCGTTTTTCGTTTTTTTTCTACAGAACGCAAGAAGCGTATTTGTAATACTGTTATGATGAATGTTACCCAAACTGGTTGGGTGGAAATCGATATTAAACGTGCCATTTATATATGGGAAGATACTGTCAAGCAATTGCAACAAACACAAACAAATCGTTCTCCCGTTCTGGTGGGTTGGCTTTTAATTGAAGTTCACGATGAAGAAGAGCAACCCCTGAAGCCTGGACTGTTTTTTAAGCCACCAAATTGCAATCAGGCAGGTATGTGTGTTGTTTACCATTGTTAACTAAGATTAAGATTGCGACATAATTTAAATCGAAATTAATTTGATAATCATTTCGAATAGGTCATAAAATATTGGATATATATTTGGAGGAATATTACTTAAACCTAGAAAAGATGTTTTTTTGGTTTTTGGTTTTTCGAGGTCAAAG
The DNA here is from genome assembly GCA_021234595.1 of Delia radicum. NCBI lineage: Eukaryota > Metazoa > Arthropoda > Insecta > Diptera > Anthomyiidae > Delia > Delia radicum. The sequence goes on from CM037855.1 coordinate 139,517,817, forward strand.
TTTAAAGAATTCTTGCCTTTAACCACTTTTGAGATTAAGGCCTTATACACTTTTTATGCGGTTTCGAAAAACTTACATTAATTCTTGTATTACCGGTTAAAAAGTTCATATATGTACATATATAGTTGCGTATATGTACAAATATGGAGAGGTATGTTTCATATATGGGCATATATGAAACTGTATGTGATTCCATACATGCTAACGGTACTAATATATGGAGGTATATGTGATTTCATATTTGCAAAAGGAGCTCATATATGACATATATGGAAGTATATGTTATTTCATATTCGCAAAAGAATGTCATATATTGGCAAATATGAAAGTATATGGAATTCTTTATTTGCAAAAAATGCTCATGTGAAAGTTGTACAATATATTTGAAAAAAATCTGAAAGGTTTGGATTCGCTACCAAGAACTGTGAAAAATATTGTATAGTGGGTTGGCCACATTGTTCAATTTTTATATCCCTCTACAACAGAACAAAATAGTGGTGCCATATTTTGTGCAAAATTGTTGTACATATTATTGCACTGTATAGGGAAAATGATAATAATATTGGCAATAGTATTTACAATAATATTGGAAGGTGTATGGGTACCTTAAAAAAATAGAACGATAACACAAATTTGTAAAAGCGAAGAAAAATAAAATAAAAATCTATCTAGTTATATTGTAAATATAGTTTTTGAATTTTAGAGAAATTACTAAGAATTTATAGGTTTTTATGGAAGCAACGCTTTTTTTCATTCTAATTTTTTAAATTACAGTTTTAATTTTTTTTTATATTTCTTAATAAATCTAATGGGGAGTTTAGACTGAAAATTCAATGTAATAAAAAGTTGATTAACTGCATTATTTTAGTGCAAACATATGTAGTTAATCCCCTTTTTACTAGATTAACTTTTCTGTCTAAACGGCCTGTAGTATTAAATTTCAATTTCAATGAAATCTTGTTTAAAATTCACTTTAATCCAGTTACAAATCACCAGCATTTACATTATGATATTTGACAGGCAACCGTATTTCGAGTAGACAACAACAAAATTTTGTAAACAAAACAAAATAAAAAATAAAATCAAATTGATAATTTTTCTAAAAAGTTATTAATTTACTGGCGGAATACAAATTCTCCAAATAATATGGAAGAAACAATATTAATTTTGACGAAAAAAGTGTTTTACATTGGGGATGACTACTTGGAAGCATTATATTTCTCTTTGTTCTTCCCGCCACCATATCAATGCTGTTTGCACTAATTATCTTAGCCGCATTCAAAAATATGTTACGGGATTTTTTCTTTCAATAAAAATTACATTTTTATGGGTTCACTCCTTATATTATTTAGTTTTCTTAAATTAATTAAATTTGTTTTATTTGTTTACATTTTTTCCACAAGGTGATGCCACATTTTGCACATTTCTGTCCTAAATTTGGGAAAAATACTGTGTTGTATTGCTATAACCTAATTTTAAACCAGATTGTTATAAATTTGTTTGGGAAATCTGGTTTGAAATTACGTTTCATAACCAGATTTTCACCAAAAACCCGTTTTAAACGAGATTTCGGATATAATATAAATTCAATATAATTCAAAATGTGATAGTGAAATAAGGCCTTAAATAAATAATAATAGTAATATTTTAAATCTAGTTTTGGTATTTTAAAAAAGTTATAAATAATTAAAGAATTTTTTAAGGAAGAAACGTTTTGAGTTTTTTTTTTCAAGATACTCCCTTTTAAAATGTTAGTTTCCACCAGTGATGCCAACTTGGTGCTTTTGGCAATATTTATGGTGCGTTTCAATGACATAGAACGCCAAAATTTTACTCATGGTGCCAAAACATAAAAAAGCACTAAATTGGTGCTTCTGTAATTTATCGTTAGTACTTCTGGTGCTTTTTAACTAATTTCGTTTTAAAAACCATTTTTTTTTTGTCCAAAAAGCCTTAAAACTTCAATAAAAACAATCGAAAACTAAAATTTTTTACAGTCTTATCAAAATTGCAATCAAATTTCACTTTTCGCTACATTTTTATGAGCTTATCTGTTAAATTTATTCGAAAAACTTATGTTTTTATATGGAGTTTAACAGATATTTTCACAAAAGTACGAAAGAACTACTGGAAGAAGAAACGTGGTCACTTTATTTTAATAGGAAATCCAATTGTAAAACTATTTTATTGGATTCATTTCTATAACTTTGTAAACAAATAAAATAAATGTTGTAAAATGCGTGGTAGAAAAGAATGAGTGTATTTTCTAAAAATCATAACTACATTGTAAATTTTTCAATTTTCTGAATCAGACTGCGCAGTTTCTGGTATTGAACCTTCGTCAGTGACCATGTTTTTTTGAATAATGTAATATTTATTATGTTTTTTTTTATTTGTTCGATTGCGTCTATATGAAATTTTCTGTGCAATCACTGACCGTGGTATAGATAAACTGATTTCTTATGCCACATGCACTCGCACCACACGTTGTCTGGTGCTTTTTACTTTTTTTTAAGCAATTTACAATTTTTGTTGCTCTTAAAAAGTTTTCAACACTGGTTTCTACGTTGCATTCTTGTACAAAATTTGGCGTTTTATCGACTGAACGGTTAGCATCACTGCTGATAGGCAAGTAGGGTTGCCAAATTCGAAAGGCTTGACACTTAACAGTCTTGCCAGATAGTTTTTTGTTTCGTTATCGCCATACAAATCTAAAAAAAAAAACCCTACAAAATAACACAATTGGAAAAAATCTTACAAAAGGAAAAGAGTTAAATTATTCGAAATTATCATTAATGTCATAATAAGTGTGCAATACAAGAAATCGCATTATTAATAAGAAAATTCAGAGACTTTTTCGTATAAATATCAAGAAAAATTCTAAGAATTCAAAGATATTCTATTGTATTTACAGAACATAACATAATAGATTTCGAACTATGAATATTAATGATTTGAATATGGAAATAATATATAAATTATTTGTGGAGGGGATTTTAGTTTTCTACTAGCGATTGAAAATTTTGGTAATAATGTATTTTGACGTTTTTTTCGCATAATCTTCAATTTCTAAATAACTAAAAAAAAATTAACTGTTTACTGCAAAATTACTGTTTTGGTAGCTGTTTATAAAAATACTAAAATAACTACTTAAAGCAACTGTTACTGAAGTACTGTATTTTTGGTTAGTTATTTGTTAAAATGACTGCCATTTGTAGAAGAAATCTCAGTTTTGACTACATTTGTAGTCCATTTTAAAACAATGAACAATCCTTATTAAATTACTATACTAAGAATTTATATTCGTTTTAGCAGTATTATTGTTTTTTTTTTTTAAGTAAAACAAATAAGCGAATGAGAACTTTTTTATTACATTTGTGATTAATTTTTACTACGTTTATGGTTCAGTAAAACACAAATGACAATGTTAGTTGAAATTAATGAAATGTAAGCATTTTCATTATAACGGTGGTTGCCTACCACGCCCACATCAAGGCCGATATGAAAATTTTAAAACCACAAAGACACGGCATGTGTCTTCTGATATCACAGGGTTTTTTTCAATATTCTACCAATTAAATTTTGTTTAATCAACAAAATACCGTTATAAATCGTCCTTTCGGTATTTTAGCTCTAAATTGCCTTTAGATCACTATATTTCAAAAACAAACAGGTAAAATAGCAAAATAAAACAGGTTATAAAAGAAGAAACATGTCTTTAATGGAATCGCATTTTTAAAATTTACATTTGGGTCTGTATTAATGTTACTGTGGTAGCTAACTTCCAACATTATGATAAATTATTGAATCCCAACCCTGAATGTAAGTTCAAGTGAAATTTCATTTGGTTTTAACTACATTTGCAGTGGTCTTTACCTACATAATATTTTAAGTGTACACCTTTTACAACTGTAATTCAAAAAATATCAATTGAAATTCAAAATTTCCATTTGAAATTCAAAAATTCCATTTGTAATTCAAAAAATATCAATTGAAATTCAAAATTTCCATTTGAAATTCAAAAAATATCAATTGAAATTCAAAAAATATCAATTGAAATTCAAAATACATTAATTGAAATTCAAAAAATATCAATTGAAATTCAAAATACATCAATTGAAATTCAAAATACATCAATTGAAATTCAAAAATTTCTATTTGAAATTCAAAAGTTTCTATTTGAAATTCAAAAATTATTCCATTTGGAATTCAACACATATCAATTGAAATTCAAAAATTTCCATTTGAAATTCAAAAGTTTCCATTTGAAATTCAAAAATTTCCATTTGAAATTCAAAAATTTCCATTTGAAATTCAAAAATTTCTATTTGAATTTCAAATGGAAATTTTGAATTTCAATTGATATTTTTTGAATTTCAAATAGAAATTTTGAATTTCAATTGATGTTTTTTGAATTTCAAATGGAATTTTTGAATTTTAAATGGAGTTTTTGAATTTAAAATGGAAATTTTGAATTTCAATTGATATGTTTTGAATTACAATTGTAAAAGGTGTAGTATTAAATACAAGTAAAAATAGTTTTCGAAAACTAGTAGTTTTAGGTATAAAATCTCTTTGTTTATGGCATATCATCACTTTTTAAAATTTTTTTGAATCACTTCCAACTCCTTCCGCATGAGTTTGGCGGCCAAAAACGCAGATTTAGGGTCTCTTTTTCTACAGAGCAAAAAGAGCTTTATTTGTATGAAATTTGAATTCACCTTTCGATTTTACACCAAAAATTATTTTTAAAAAAAACTTTTTTCCAAGTTTTTAAAGTGCACCATTTTGGAAATAGAGTGATAGGAAAAAATAAAATTTTTTTACTAAACTTACAAAGTATTTTTTTATCACAATCCATTTTTACTTTGAGAAAAATGGTGCTAAAATTTTTGCTTCATGGTAATCCAGTAAAAAGTTATTAGGTTTGCAAAATGTTGTCTTCACTAAAATGCAATATTTTATTGAACAACAACTTTTTTATGGACCGCGATATGTCGAAAATGTTTATAGAATTTTTCGAAAATCAAATTCATTGTGTGTGCAATAAAAAATATTTTTATTGTTTCTTTTTATCGGTTCGCGATAATTTCTGCACCATTATTCTCAATTGGTAATACTTTTTTGTTGTGTGTGATTAAAAAATTTACTTTTAAGTTTTTTAAAAAAGAGAGTTTTCCGTCCACTATATTGCGCTTTAAAAACTGGAAAAAAAATGTTTTTTTCTTAATCATTTCTAACGTAAAAAATCGAATGTCGAGTTCAAATTTCATATTAATTCATTTCTTTTTGCCCTGTAGTAAAAGGGTCCCTGCATCAGCGATTTTGGCCAACGCGCGCACGTGAAAGGAGTTGAAATTTTAAAAAATCGTTACGCCCTTTTTTTATTGATGAAAAACCCATAAAAAATGTGATGTTATCCCAAAATCAAATTTTCCTGATAAACTCTAATAAATATAGTATAAAAGATATTTCAAATCGGAAGTTTTGCGAAATATGAGCTCTTTTCAATACAATAATTTTATTTTCCCCAGACACAAAAATATTTACGTAATTTAAGAAGCCAAGGGTCAACAATATTTTTCAGGGACAAAAACACAAATTACTAAATATTTAAAAAGACCAAAGAAATTTGAAACTTTAGTTTTTTTAAACCATAATTTAAAGTCACGTTTATTTGAATAAATTCAATTTTGTTTACAATTTAAATATCCATACAAAAAAAATTATTAAAAGCAATATGTAACTAAATATACTTCAATACTGTCTAGCGTCAAAATGTGAATTTATGAATGGATCAGCAAAAATTTAATTTTTTATTATTATTTTTTTTTTTTTTTACGAAATTATAAGAATATTTTGAATATTTCTTTAAAAAATTTAGAGTTTATGTTAATTGAAATTCATACGTACTTTGAGAACTGTTCATTTAAATATGAAACTTTTGCGACGCATTAAAAATTATCAAATTTTATAGTATGATGAAATTTTCTATTCACATATTAAAGGCAGACGAAAGTTTTGAATTTAAATATTAGCTTTTCGCAGTTTGATTAAGGTTTTATGTATCAAAGTTATTATATTTAAGAAATCACAAAATTAAAAAAAAAAAAAAAAATAAAAATTTAGAAAATATTGAAAAAAATGTGTCCTAGAATTAAATTTTTAGTCACAATTTTCACAAACTTTTTTGGATGTTTTTTTTTTTCTTAAAGAAAAAAAAATCAGTTTTAAGATTTTTAGTTTAAATATTAAATAACTAGGCAATTGTTACCAAGTTTTGAGGTAATGTTTTCTGTTTTTTTTTTTTTCTTAAAGAACAAAAACAGTTTCAAGACTTTTAGTTTAAATATTAAATAACTAGGCAATTGTTACCAAGTTTTGAGGTAATGTTTTTTGTTTTTTTTTTTCCTTAAAGAACAAAAACAGTTTCAAGACTTTTAGTTTAAATATTAAACAACCAGGCAATTGTTACAAAGTTTTGAGGTAATGTTTTTTATTGTTGTTTCCTTAAAGAAAAAATCAGTTTCAAGACTTTTAGTTTAAATATTAAATAACCAGGCAATTGTTACCAAGTTTTGGGGTAATGTTTTTTATTGTTTTTTTTTTCCTTAAAGAAAAAAATCAGTTTCAAGACTTTTAATTTAAATAGTAAATAACTAGGCAATTGTTACCAAGTTTTGAGGTAATGTTTTTTATTGTTTTTTTTTTACGAAAACAAAACTGGTAAGAAATGTAATAAATACAAATGTCTCTTATTTTTTAACAAAATTTTGAGTGAAACTAATTTTTAAACAACAATTTTGAAATTTTTGTTTACATTTTAGTCACTGTCAACAATTTTTAAAGTGCCTTATCCAGAAAATTTATTAAAAACAAGTTATAAAAAATAATTTTTCAACATTTTTAAAATCGTTAATTATTTTTTTTTTAAATTTCTCTCGAGTTCAGGCACTTTTTAGTTATCAAAAATGGCGACAATTTGAATTGTTATTACTTGCTGCAAATAATTAATACAAAATAATGCTTAAATTAATTAATGGTTTGTTATATGAGAATGTTTATAAAGCTTTTTAGGCCAAAAGCATGAATTTGTATTGCACTGAAAGAATTATATATGTTTTACTAATTAATCAAGCCAATGAATATTTCATCACTGTTTTATACATTCTATGAACACAAAAATGAACATTTTCATTATTGTTAAAAAAAAATGATATTTGATAAGATTTTCATTGACTGATTTTAAATGGAAAATTCGTTCAGTGTAGTTACAAAGCTTTATTTTATTATTTTTAACATATTTGTAAGTCAAATTTTGGCTGTTCATTGCTAACTTGTTCGTTTTTCTATACGCTTTTAATATAATATTTTGCTTAAGTGTATTTATTTTATAAGTTTTTCTCTTATTTAATACATTTTCATCTTTTTACAGATATTGCAATCCCATGGAATTATTACCGACCGGACACGGCTATGCCTCCATTTGCAGCGCACGAAGTGCCTAGGTAAGAATTTAAACTTTTTGAAGCCCATTTCAAATACTCTAACAGAGAATTTCGCAAAAACTATTCAACGTTTTAACAAGTTTTAGTACGAAACTTTAAAAATTTAAATAAAAAAAAAATAATCTTCAAAAACTTTGGGTGAAAGTCAAAACTTCTCGAAACTATACGCCTAATGCAAAATCTATAGAAATTGTTTTCATTAAAAATAGCTAAATTTTGACACAAGTTTAATTATCTATATATACACACAGAGAAAAATTTAGCTATTTGCCAACTGAAATTCGGTTACTACCACTCAAATTCGGTTAATACGAAGTTTAGATGGTTGGCAAAACTTAACATTAGTTTTCAAAACAAAGCTTGGTTATTTCAACAAAATTTTATTTGTAACACACAAATATTCAGAAATCTAACAAAAATATCGTTGTGCTAACTGAATTTATAAGTTGTTGCCATTAATATACACTTTTTAATTCGATTGGCACTTTTTTTCTCTGTGTGTATTAGAGTTAATTTTGAAAAATAGATTTTTGGATATTATCACTTTTTAGAAGGTTTTTGTATCAATAAAAATAATGGCGTATTTTTTTTTTAATTCCAACTCCTGCCCGTGCCTATAGGCGACTCAAATCCAATAAATTATTATATAAACCAATAAATTATTTTGTATTCACTAAAAAATTAAATTTTTAAACTTTAATAACTTTTGAACGGGTAACTACAAAATTAAAATTTTTGAACCATTTTTCTCAGATGTGAGTATTTTTTCATTGTAAAAAAAAAATGAACAAAAAAAAATATTTTAATTTTTTTTTTTTTTAATTATTTTTTTGGACCACTCTAATTATGCATTCTGTTGCATTCCAAAAACTATGGGAAAAGGGACCCAAAATCCGCGATTTGAGTCGCCTATGAGCACGGGAAGGAGTTGGAATTAAAAAAAAAAAATATGCCATTATTTTTATTGATACAAAAACCTTCTAAAAAGTGATAATATCCAGAAATCAAAATCAAAAAAAAATTTGAAAACGAACTCTAATAAAGGGTGTCTCAAGAAGAGCGCAATTTTTAAATTTTAAATAAAACACAGATATTTAAAAAAAAATCGTGAAACTTTATTATATCGTAAAGTAGACAGAATGAGGTTATGTATGGAACAATATATCGTGCAGATGGCCGCCGCGGCTTTGCTGGCATGCACGCGATCTTTTAATGAAATTTTCAATGACCGTTTTGCATGAATGCTGCGGTATTTCATTAATGCAGCGTCCAATTTCCTCTTTTAAGGCTTGAGTCGTCATCGGCTTATTCGCGTAAACCATCGACTTCAAAAAACCCCAAAAAAATCTAGTGGTGTTAAATCGCACGATCTAGGCGGCCAATTCTGATCTCCAAAACGCGAAATAACACGACCGGGAAATGACTGGTGCAGCAATTGAATTGTTTCTCTGGCTGTATGACATGTGGCGCCGTCTTGTTGGAACCACATGACCTCCACATTCATTTCTTCAATTCTAGGCAAGAAAAAACTGGTTATCATTTCACGATACCGAACACCATTGACTGTTTGCGCTTGACCTGCCTCATTTTCATAAAAAAAGGCCCAATGATTCCTCCAGCCCAAAAACCACACCACACAGTGACACGTTGAGGATGCATTTGCTTCTCGTGAATCACTCGAGGATTTTCCTCACCCCAAATGCGACAATTCTGCCTATTGACGAAGCCATCAAGATGAAAATGGGCCTCGTCACTGAAGATGATTTTATCGGCAAAATCAGCCGCAAAACTTTCACCATTTTGGTAAAACAATTTTACAATGACAATGCGTTGTTCATTCGTGTAGCGCTCCATTTTTACTAACCTCGTACCTTCTACTAGCAAACAATAACAATTGTTCAAATGTCAAACAATGACACTTCGAATGTTGCCAGATTTAAAAATTGCGTTCTTCTTGGGACACCCTTTATATATAAAATGCAATGTTTGTATGTTTGTCCTCTATAGGCTCTAAAACTATCCAACCGATTTGGACCAAACCGGTTTCATTTGAAAGGTTATAGTCCAAATTAGGTTTTCGGCTATATATATTTCAAGTGGGTGTGGCACCTCCCACATAAATTGAATAACATCATATATCTTGACTATTGTGATAGCAAGAGTTTTGAAACATTGCAGTATCCCATTTGTTACTGATTTGAATAATCAGGAAAAAAATGGGCGGGATCGGACCAGTGGGAGTGGCAGCTCCCATACAAAGTGATAATTTAACTCATATACAAAATTAATATTAATATTAAATATCTAGGGTTCTATATTAGCCTTCAAATTGTGTATGAGTCCATCAATTACAAATATTGAAAATGGGCGGAATGGGATAAATGGGCGTGGTACCAAAAGCAAAAAACAAATAAGCATTAAAATAAATTATCACATTCAAGACTTTTTGCAAGCTTATTTAATAATGTTGTTCAAAAATTGTTTTAGCGTTCCTCAAAGTCCTAGAATAAAGGCGATAGAAGGACAAAGAGGCGTTGGGCTTCCCATGAAATTACAAATTTTAAAATGATTTACTAATGTGAATTTATTTTTTTAATTATTTATTTGCGTAAAAGAAATTTCTTGATTTAAAGAATTAATTACAATTAAAATTTGAAGGCAAAACAACGTTTGCCTGGTCAGCTATTTCTAATAAAAGTAAAAGTCTACACACAGAGAAAAATTCAGCTATTTGCCAACTGAAATTAGGTTACTACGACTCCAATTTGGTTTTTGCGAATTTCAGTCGGTTGGTACAACTAAACATTAGTTTTCACAACAAAGTTCGGTTAAGTCAACTGAAGTTTAGTTACAACACCCAAAATATTTAGAAATCTAATGTAATTATCGTTTGTACTAACTGATTTAATAAATTGTTATCATTAAAATGCAATTCGGTTGGCACTTTTTTTCTCTGTGTGTATGAAATGTAAAAATACGGCATTTTTCCCGAAAACGTGAATAAATATATTTTCATTGTAAATTAAAACAGGTTACCTAGGGTTAAGCTTTCCGAATTTACTCAGATTTGTACTACATAGTTTTTCTTTATCTAGTTGTACAATAATCCGCACTATATTTAATGAAAATCTAAATTTTAAATAAAATTTCCAAACACAAAGTAGTAAAATACTATAATTTTAGTCCGAGGTGTAGTTTTTGCGTTATTTTTTTACCTGTACAATATATAAATATTTTATGCCGACATATAAGAAAATATGTCTTTCCCAGGAAAACTTTGGTAATGGGTGCGATATCATTATTTTCAAAAAAAAAAGGAATTATTTACCGATAATGGGTTACATAATGCATTACTTTGTAGAGTAATAAGTTACCGATAGTTGAACACTCATTGATTATTTTGTAATGATACCTTATTACCTTTTACATTATTTCAAAACATAATATAATGACTTACCGATCGATCATCACTTACATAATGCATGAATTATAGACGTAAAGTAATTATGAAAACATATTTTTGAAAATCTATTTATAGACACATTACTTTGTGATTTTTTGTAAGCTGTATATTTTTGATATCACGAACGATAACACGAAGTACAACAATTCATTATTCATTCATTCATTATATGTATCGATAGCTCAGTTGGTAGAGTTATCGCCTTACTAATTCCTAACAACCAGAGACCCCAGGTTTAAATCCCAGCGTGACCATGTTATTTATTTAATTTTTTATAATTTTTTTTTATGAAAACCTATTTATAGACACATTACTTTTTCAAACCATGTAACCATATAAGTAACCAGTTACTTTACCCCCTACTTTACCACACATTACCAAATAATGGGTAAAGTAATGTATCGCCATAGAGCTCCACGCATTACAATACAACTTACTACTTCACTGATGAATTTTACAGGCGGCGAGCCTAAAAGCAATGGGTGGACTCATTAACTAGTAGGTAAAGTTACTGGTCACTTATATGGTTACCGGGTTAGGAAGAGTAATGAGTCTATAAATAGATTTTCATAAAAAAAAGGTTTTAAAAAAATTATTAAAAAAATATTTTTTAATTAAATAAATAACGCACTGAGATTCGAACATGGAGTCTCTGGTCGTTAGGCAAAAACTCTACCAACTGGGCTATCGTCACATATAATAGAGGGCTGCCTAAAATGTACATGAATTGTTTTGCTTCGAGATTTCCTTTGCGATGTTAAATATATATACCTTATCCTCATGCTTACAAAAGATCAGAAAGTAATCGGCCTGATTACGGTTGTCGTAGTCGTAGTGAAAATTTGTCGTTTTTAAAAAACGGTATTACGTTTGTCGAAAACTACGAATGTACAACACTGCTAGAAAATCTATTACAATTTCCGTATTACGGTTGTCGTTTTCGACTGTCAAAATGTATAAAAAACAGTCGTCTATTTTATTTCTCACGACAGATTTGAAAAATTCTTAAAAAATGCAAATTTCAATGAAATTTTAATTAAATTTAAATACTAGTTTGTTATAATTTTTATTAAAAATAAAAATTGTGTTTTTTTTCGACCTTTAATTGTGCAAAGGAGAGAGAAACAAAAAAACGTGTATTGAATATCCACCAGAGGTGGATCTTGCACATCAAACAAGTTTTCAATTTATTTTTTGATCAATGGTTATAATCTTTAACTTCAAACTCATATGTATATTAGTTCTCATGTAGTGAGTAAACTAGTTCATATGTATGGTTGATGTTTGGCATGGGATTGTTACCGCTTTCGAAACGTGTTCTGATGATGGGAACCTAGAAAATTCCCGAAATAGATCTATCAACACATTCCTGAAAGGGTCAAATAATAAATTTGAAAACAAAAAACTCTATAGATTATTTGTTAGGACAATATCCTAATGAAGAAATATAGAGTATGGCCTCGAACTTGAATAATTTTCATTTTCAAATTTAAATACTTTTAGAATAAAAATTATACCACCGAAGCTGTTTGCGAAATTGGAGGACGTTTTAGGGTAAAAAACATAATTGGCAAAATCTAGAACAAGTGCAGTTTAGAAACATAACTACGATTACTTCAAAACTTTTACCCCAAAAACTAATTTTTGAGCTGATTTCAAGAAACAAAATATGTGTAGTCGCCGGTATCCCCTTGCGGCTGGGCTGGGCGTTAAAATTGAAATTTTTTTTAAGTATCTCAAAAAGTACAAGTCCGTTTATAACAATATGCATGTCGTATGAAAGCTCTTTTAAATGGCTTTTTAATGGTGTACAATATGTCAATATAAATTAACCCATTAAAGGGCGGTTTAAAATTTTCTTATTTTTACTTTAGTTTTTTAGATAAAATGTGCTTTTTATTCAAAAATTGGCCTATGTAAGTACTTAATAAGTTTATAGAAATGGATAGCCAGATTTATAAGCTTTCTTTTGAGGTACACTATGGCCACATATCTCTTGAAACAAAAAAAAAATATCAAAGGTTAAATTTAGACAATGTAAATTTTTTGCGATTTTTTAACCTTTAATCTCTTTTTTATTTTAAAATATATGGTAGTCCATTATACCTTAAATGAAATTTAATTTAGGTGATTTTTTAATAAGGTAATCTTTTTACAAAAAAAAAAACACAAATAAATATAAGGAAATTTTGAATTGGGCTGTAATGGGTTAAATTCTAGGGTCATATCGTACATCATTGCATAGATATTTTAATAAGCATTGATATGACATTTGTATTGTAATGATCGGATGTGTACTTTTTGAGATAATTGTAAAATCTTTTCCGAATTTAATGCCTCGTCCAGCCGCAAGGGGGCTATGTCGACAAAATTTTTTTTGCTTCTTAAAATCAGCTCAAAAAGTACTATGCGAGGTAAAAGTTTGGACGTGATCGGAGTTATTTTGCTAAACAACACTTAGCCGTTTTCTTCGAATATCATTCGTTTCAGCCATAGGCACTCATATTTTTCATCTGAAGTTAAAAAAATAAGTCCAAACTTAGCATTTTTTTATATTTTTTGATAATTTAACAACAATATTAAAAAATTCTTATTGCCGCCAATCAGCTGTTTTTGACAGATGGTTATAGAGTGCTTCATAATATTAATAAATTTAACAAATTTGCCAACACTCTGTTGTTTTCAATCTATTATAAAAACCTTTTAGTCGAAAAATTTACATAATACCGCAACAAATAAAAATCGACTACGACTTCGACTATTGTCGAAATACGACTACGACAACCGTAATCAGGCCCAATGTGTCTAAATATAGGTTTTCAAAAAAATATTTTTTATATTATTTATTTTATTGATGATCGGTAAGTCATTATTTTATGGTTTTAAATAATGCAAAATGTAATGAAGTATTATCCCATGGTAACGAATGAGTTTCCTATTCTTGATAATGCATTAATTTGTGTTTCAGAAGTAAGGTGGTAAGGAGGATACATTGCAACGTAATGCATTATGTAATAAACTATTGGTAATTCATTACTCAATGTTTCGAAATAATTTTAAAGGTAAGGAGTACCCATTACAAAGTAATGCATTATTTAACCCATTATCGGTAAATCATTACCTATAATGGGTTGGCAATAATTTATTTTTTCATTTTAGGAATAAGGTTTCTGGAGTTCTTTTACTTTTGTGTGCTTTTCTAAGGGAATATTTTTTGTTAACTCTCATTTTACCGAACTTTACCCAAAAAGTAAAAAAACAAACCTATTATTTTTATAGAAAAACAACCTGAAATTGAATATAGAGCGTTAAATCTGGCAACACCGATTGTATTGTAAATACGACTTGACATTTTAATCCTAAAAGTATACAGCACTTTTTTAAAATCTCTGTAGTATATATCAGTGATGCCAGTTCGTTTGGTAAAACAACGTTATTTGTTAAAAAAAAAAAAACAGATGTTGAAAAGATATTTGAAAGTATAATTTCATAATTCGATTTAAAATCTAATTACATTTTTACTGAATCAATACGCAAAAATTATTTTATTATTTGCCAATTCATTTAATGCAAAATCATTGATTTAAAGTGATTATGAATTATTCACTGATGCATAAAACGAAGCAATCTACTTTCTTTTAATTTCTCACCATCTAATTTTATTCCAAATTTTTATTACGATTTATTGTTAATGTTATATTTCATTAACCCCATATCATTATCGCTTTATAGATACCCAAGATTAGATGTCAAAATGATTGGTTATGCCTCATTTGCGCCCATTGATCATCAACATAACCAACAAGAAGATTTAATGTATGCTAATCTCAAGAAAAAAGTATTTAATATAACAGACATAAACGATGATATCGAATCAACCACATATCTAGCACCAACAGCCGATAATCATTTGGATTCAAATGATGATAATACCGCCTCAATCACAGCGGAAAAGGAAATTCAGCAACAGGAACAAAGAGAACATTTTCAACATAAGCGACATTTAAAATTGGAACAATTAAAAGAACAACTAGCCGAGGTAAATGATAAACAAGAACAGGACATGAAAGAATTAAGACAACAACATAAGCACAGCAACAAGCATCATAGGCATCATCATCGTCGTCAGCAGCAGCATGAAACTGATGAGGAAAACCAGCAACATGTTGCTCAACATTATAATCATCATTCACATCGTCGCCTGAGGAATAACGATTATAATTCAGATGAAAATGAGCAACAAACAGAAATTGAACAACAGCAACATAATGCTAAACTTTTACAACATATTGCCCATAAATTAGAACAAGAAGAAAAACAATTACATTTATTACATCAACAACAGCAGCAACAACATTCAACAGATTTATTTAATATTTAAAAGAAAAGCCATTAAATAATTCATCAAACATTTCCAGAAAACAGTAAAAAAAAAACATATCTCAGTAAGATAAATTTAGTCACTTTTAGATTATGACACTTGCACATTTTTTACCCAGTCTAAACTCTAATTACATTCCTTTGTTAAATCTTGGTTGCAGAAAAATTACTTTTTTTCTAAAAAAAAAAATATTTTGTATTTAAAAATTTTTCAAAACTCTCATTGACGAAAAGTGTTTCTCATATTGCTTACATTTTTTCATATACATTATATTTTTTTCTTTTTGGATATGTTAGGAATTATGTTCAACATATTCTCATGAGTTACGTCCTCTGACAGCAAACGTCAAAGAGTAAAATATCTATGTAATCTATGGCTCAAGGAAACCAAATCAGTGATTAATTTCTTGTTTATGTCAAGTCTGTTTCGAATGTCTGAAAAAGTAGTAACTTAAAGCCTTTTTACATTAATTTCATAACGCACTAGATTATGATTACAATCCTTATCGTTGTCGAACGATTATAAATTTGTACTATGTATTAACACTTTAATATTTTCGAATAAGATTTGAGTGCCGGTAAAAAATGATATTTGTACCGCTTATTAAATGGATTTTTTAATCGTTTTAATAAATTAAGAGTGACACTATATTATTATGTTTTTGCGAATATAAAATTGCTCCCTTCGTTTTTTAAATATAATAAAATCTAATACGAAAATATTACAGTGTAGAAATACCTTTAGGAAGATAATGTTTGATAACTAGACTTTTGAAACATAATTTCTTAATTAAATGTTTAAATCTGAAAAATCTACTTGAAAAACTTATTTTATTGATTTTAGCTTGATTCACACGCTATTCATCCCTCTCCACCCAATGTAATTTTTAAAAGAGAATTGACAATAGTTTGACAATTCGTATCAACAATACTGGGAAATAAAGATATGAACGGACTGAGATGGATAGCGTGTGAATTGTCCCTTAATAATTTCAATAATTTATTTCTCTTTGGGCGAGTTTTAATAAAATGTGTTCATTAAACTAATGAAGTTTTCTTCACGATGTGAATGAAACATTTCTTAAACTTTACGAAAAACTCTTTTTAATGAAACTATTTTTAATGAAACTATTGTTAATGAAACTATTGTTAATGAAACTTTTTCATTAGTCGTATGAAATTTTTAGTTAATAATATGAAATTTTTCATTAAATTTTATACAAAACTGCATTAAGTTTCAATGGATAAGTTTTAGTGACATTTCATCATGCAGATAATTCTTTCAGTGTTACTGACTTTTCCGCCAGAATTTTTTATTATTTAGGCAAAGTTACGTCTGCAATGTAAATAGACTATTAGAATAATGAAACCAGACCTGGGAGATGTCAATTACATTTTACAACCATTCATTAGTGATAATTTACTAAATCATTAATAATTTCTGGATTTAACGGTTCTTTGGAAAATTTGTAAAAAAAAAAAAATAATACCAGACATGTGGATTAGTACCAACTCAGCACGTAAGTGGTTATATAATGAAAATAAATATCCCAACACATTATAATAGTTATTTTTGTTTGACGAAGTCGTTTTTGAAAGCAGTCAATTATAATAAAAATCATTGTAATGCAGCGGTTAAGCGAGGGTACAAATTTTGTGCGTTTTTTTGTGAAGCAAATATATAAAACTACTTACAAAAATGACCTCGTCGAACAAAACTAATGATTTTTGACACTGAATTATACCCAGTTGGTTCTAATTCGACTAGTTATTATATTAGATACTGGTAAAGAGAGCAAATTACTGAGCTTTTGCTGGGAATATCTAATTGCAGGGCAATTACTCAATTACATCAAATTACATGAAATTAACCGTTATAAAGTAATTGACCTGTAATTAATTACAAGGAAGTGTTTATGGCCATAAGTGTGAGCGTTTGATGATATAGACAAATTTCATAAGTGAATTATTGCCAAATGTAATTAACATCGCCCAGGTCTGATTGAAAGTTATCGTAAAAAAGATTGGAAGTACTTTTTTTCAATGAGATTTTCAAGTAAATTAATTCAGTAAAACCTATGAGTCGTAACGAAAACTAATTATGTAAATTGCATTGTTTGGTTCAGAAAAACGTTTCTTACTCTCCCAGAATTTCTTAACAACTTCAGGGATAGAAAAATATTAAATAATGATAACAAACACTTCTCATTCCCATACATTTTCCCTATATAATACAATTATAACAATATGAGGAAGTAGTTTATGAATAGTTAATAAACTTTTTGAATTCCCCTGAAGAATATTTAAAATTATAATCGAAATATTAGAAGACCCATTATTTTTTATTATCCGCAACATAACAATTTTATAATTTATTATTGATTTAACCCTATGTTTTCCCCCTTTCTCAGCATTACAATATGAAATCATGATAATTATTACATATCGTTATGTTTTAAAATTTTTAATTTAATTTAAAATTAAGGCTTGTTTACTTAAATAATTCAGTTTTAATCTGAGCTTCACTTAATTAACAAAATTTTTATTTTCCAACGTGAATATCAGCTTAAAACGTAAAGGCACGTTTACTCTCAAAAAGAAACTGATAGAGAAAGAGCAAAACAGATCTCAATAGCTTTATTGTGAATGATTAAAGCTATTGAGGAGTTATTTTGCTCTATCCCTAGCAGTTTTCCCTAGCGTATAAATGGGCCTTGATAAATGTTAAAATCATTTCATATTAACCTCCATCAAAGGCTATTTAATTTCTTTAAGTTTTTTTTAATTTTTATTTCATAGTTATGTATAATTTCAGTAGTTATTAAAAGAAAATTTAAATAGATTTCAGCAAAAGTATTCACTACAATTTGGAAGTTTTCTTAATATTTTTATAACAGATTTCCAAAAAGTAAGAAAAATAAATAAAATCGTGTCTCACTCAATTCACCTCTAGGCGGTAGAGAACTAAACACAACTATTAATATCTATTGTGAATGATTTCATGTATTAAAAGTTACATTTCCTCTATATCTCCAAGATCTATAGAATACTTTAGGAAATCAGTTTTTTTCTACAATTTGGAAGTTTTCTTAATATTTGTATAACAGATTACCAAAAAGTAAGAAAAATAAATAAAATCGTGTCTCACTCAAGGCATCTCTCGGCTGTAGAGAACTAAACACAACTAATAACTCTATTGTGAATGATTTCAGACATTCAAATTTACATTTTCTCTATAAATCCAAGATCTATAGAATACTTTTGGAAATCAAGTTGTTTCTACAATTTGGAAGTTTTCTTAATATTTTTATAACAGATTACTAAAAAGTAAGAAAAATAAATAAAATCGTGTCTCACTCAATTCACCTCTAGGCGGTAGAGAACTAAACACAACTATTAATATCTATTGTGAATGATTTCATGTATTCAAAGTTACATTTTCTCTACATCTCCAAGATCTATAGAATACTTTAGGAAATCAGAAATAGCAAATAGTTCAAACTATTCACAATAGGACTATTTAGAAATATTGCATCTCTACCATTGTTTTAAGATTTTGAGCGTAATTTAATTGCACCCCAAGAGAAATTTTCTCCAATTACTACAGCTGCATTTACATTACCCTCGAAATCTAGTTTAAACTACATTTCAAAATCTAGTTCGTGTATCAGTTTATACATTACCATATGAACGAAATCTACTTTAAGCTGGATTTCGATGACAAATATAAATCCAGCTTAAGGAAAACTTTCAAATTGTAGTGATATATTTTTTTGCTGTTATAAGATATATATTGAAAACCTTGCTGCATTTCCTGTGATTGTTCATTATTTTTGTGTATTTTATATGTGGTTGATTCTATTATTATTAATATTAAAAGAAAAAAAAATCTAAAAAAAAAGTAAATTATTTTATAATTCCAAGTATCTACGTAGTAAGTATAAGCATATTTATAAAATTAACAGTTTTTACACTATTTTCATAATTTTTAAACAAAAAACAATTATATTTTTTCCTAGTTTGCATTTAAGTACATTTTGTATATATTTTTATGTTAATTAAATTAATTAAGTGCGTATTACCAGTTATATCAAATATTTTTATAATTTTTATTAACTATAATCTTTAGTTTTAAACTATAATTTGGCTAATCGATCCTAAATTTATAACATAATATTAAAATATTTGAAGGCCCAGATTTTTACTTAATTATTTTTTAAGTTTTTATATTAAGCATGACTTTTTAATAAAACCTAAAACATATAAAATATAAATGAAATCAATAAAACCTTTTTATTAATTAAAATCAATTAATTATGTGTTTTTAGTCAACATTTAAGATAAGTTCATAATTTTTGAACATTTTATGGCCGAGGTATATATTCGGGATAAATGGTAAAACTGTGAAGTCACAAGTTTGATTCATATGCCAAAAATTCATTATCGAGAAAACCGTCAAAGAAGATTTATATTTTTTTAATTTTTGTATGCAAAATTAACAGAAAGATTAAATTCGGTTCTGGATATCTCTGATAGTAGATATTGCAAAACGGGGTTGGGAGTAAGAGAGATGATATTTATATTATGGCAACTAATTTTTTTAGCTGAGCCTCAGGTGAAATACGCCTTACTGAGGCTCAGTTATTTAAATTAATTTAAAATATCTAAAGTTATTTAAAATAAAAAAACAATTTAATGATCACACCCAAGTATGGCCTCGAATGTAATGCAGCTAAATTGCAGTTTTCTTTCCTATTAGCTTTTCTGGTATTGTATATTACACTCAGAAATGACCAACACTAACAAACACAAATATTCTATTTTTAGATTTTTGTTTATTTCTCCAATCTAATCTGTCTCTATTTCACAACGTTACCAGATTGACGTATGGTTTTTACGTTCAGTGTAGACAACTTTGCATTTATGTTGAGACATCGCCAGAGGGCAAACTTTATAATGTATTTTAGTACAGTGTTATTTTAACGTCATATAAACAGTCGCAATTAATTTCAAATTAATATGCATTTGACAAATTTAATTAATAAAGGTTGAGGTTAAAAAGAAGAATAAACGTTTTCTCTAAAAATTATAAACACTATTAATTATTAAATCAGACTAGACTAGTTTCTGCCTCTTTTTGATGGACAGGCGTCATCAGTGATTTTCTATTTTCAATTGTATTTCAGTTAAATACAACAAAGTTGTTAATCATTTCATAATAACCATTTAATTCAGTTATTAATAACCGATTTCTATATATGATATTTAAATATTTTGTTGTTTTTTTTTGCGAAATTTTTATATTTATATACTTCTTATGCAAAACTTCAAATATTCATATTTTCGATCTAAAATGCAGTAAATAAGATTTACTAAATTTCTTAAAATCTTTTAAACAAAAATCTTACAATTCTCTTAACAAATTAAATGTAAACTTTTCTGGAAATAAATTATACTTATTGAATGAATTTATTTTATTAATTTCTTTTTTTTTTGTTGGGATTTGAAATTTGTTGTAAAAAAATAATTGTTAACTTGAAATTTGTTTATTTTTTTTAGGGTAACAGAACTAAAGTTTTTTGTTTTAACTAAAAAAAAATTAGTTGATAGCAATTATTTCAATAATTTTTTTTTTTTGACCTTAAAGCCGCATTCAAACTAGATAGCAAAACATGTGTTTTGTCAAAACACGTATTTAAGCTCTTTATTCTATTCCAACGGCTCTTTTCTGAATGCCGTATAAGCCACATTCACACTGGACAGCAAAACACGTGTTTTCTTTATTTTATTCCAACGGTTCGTTATTCTTTTCGTTTTGGCAAAACACGTGTTTTGCTATGTAGTCTGAATGCCGTATTATATTAGGTTTTGTTCGTTTTCCATATATTGAGCATGTTTATGTCTTTATCAAAGAATTTTGTGTTTACTCTAACTTTACGAGACTTATGTGGAACGAATCTCTGTAAAAGTATGAAAATGTTTTCATGGCGTTCACACTTAAATTCTGAGCAAGCGTTCTGCCAAAATACGTATTTAAGCTCTATGTTGCAAAATGCATTTATTCTTTTTACAATGTTTTGACAAAACGCGAGTTTTGCATTTGGGTGTAAATGCCAAATACTAATCATAGGAGTACTATAGTACTTTAGAGGTTCAAATAGTACCACAAAAAGTACTATAGTAGTGACAACCTTAACATCCCTGCCACACAGTAATATATCACTAATACGGCATTCACAATAGATTGTTAAAGACGTGTTTTGCCAAAACGAGTGGTAAAGAAAAAGGAACTGTTGGAATAGAATAAAAAGCTTAAACGTGTGTTTTGCAATCTAGTGTGAACGTGACTTAAAATTAAAAAGGGGCATCCCCGGTATAAACAAATAATGTTTATTATCATACTAGAGCTGCATTTGTAGTCAATACAACTAAATATTTCTAGATTTTTAGACTTGAGTACTCGGCAGTATTCAACACTCTGCTATTTATACAAAAACTTGCCTCATAGAGTTGTATTTTGCCATAAAAAGTATTTTATTTTGAGAGTATTCACGATGGTCATTTGCAGTATATAATTGAAACAAAAAGTCGACTTTTCGATTTTAAAACTCGACTATTCGATTTTGTTGTTTTTTTTTCAGAAATCTACTTTTTTTAAAAGTCGATTAATTGCCTTTTTGTATGAAAGTTTCTAGTTTGCGAAAATAAATGTTTGATTGTTTTGGAGTCAATTGATAACGAACTCGAAATTTATTAACGTTAAAATAATCTTTAAAAAAAAAAAAGTTCGAAAAAATACTTTTTGGCATTTTTCACATTTCACTATTAAAAAATTTTCGTTTTTCCAAAATCCCCAAAAGTCAGTGCCAAAAATTTAAATTTTAATGACAGCGAACAAATAAGTTTTTAACTATACACAGAAAACAGTAGGCACAAACAATTGAATTAAAACACCCGCGTTTTTAAATTCAAATTTATTTTCATTTTAAATGCATGTAAATTTAACTCTTTCATACAAAAATTTTTTAAAAATAAAAACTCAAATTACAAAAAAAAAACAACAAAAGGGTGTTTGTATTTACAAATCATCATTGTTGGTGCTAATTCAAACAAAAATTTGTAATTTATTTTTATGCAAGACTAATCTCATCATGCAGATTTCCAAAAGTCTAAAATCATATAAATCTGCCCATATTTAATGAAATCTAAAGCTCTGAATGAATTTTTACACTAGTACCTCAAGTCTACTTTATTGTACTGATGCTCACCGTGTAATGAAATAAGCGACTACACAATTTATTTTTCAAAAGCCTTGCTCCTTCCTGCTTTACAATTGGGCACATTTTGTCTAAATCGGGTCTTTTTAGGAATTAACCTTTTTTAGTTCAAAATACCAAGGTGGCTACGAAAGCGGATAGGCCGTTAGGAAACATTTTGTAGATAGTGCCAACATATTTTTCGACATAGTGTTAATGCTATTTTTAATCCGACTTTGTATGTATGGTTTTTAGTGTTGCCAACGTCAAAACTAGTGTTACCAATTCGGTTAATCGATTAAACGTTTCCTCGATTAATCGCCTCTATTTCGGTTAATGTCGAAACAAATAAGCAAATGCAGAATTGACAGCGATTTATAATATAAAGCAATTGATTCATCATAATGAAAACTTCCACAATTACACAGTACAACATTTTTGAACACATGATTTTGGGACTCAATTCTGGGAATTGCACGTGAAAGTAGCCCCAAAAAAAAAGAACTTCTGCATCATTTTCAATTATAATTGATAATGTTCTTAATTTTGTTTCCATGCATAGATAACATATAAAAAGCTCATATTTTCTGTGTAAGAATAGCTGTAATATGAATCGGAAATTTTATTTTCATGCAAAATAAAGTTTATAAAGAAATAAACAGCATATTTGTGGATTTGTAATCCAGTTATTGAGCAAAAAAGTTGAAAAATGTGCATTTTTTCCGATTTTTAAGGAACCGGATGCACTTTTTTCGGGTAGGATTGCTCCTCTTCAATATCTACAACTTTGCTTCAGACACAAAAGAGATTATCCGTACGGTATACCGAGATATAACCGTGTTAAAATGTAGAAAAAGTGCTAAAAATCCGCCTTTAGCTTAAAAATTCGTATTACTGTAGCCAACTTGACAAAACGAATGATGCAGAAGTTCTTATTTTTGGGGCTACTTTCACGTGCAATTCTCGGAATTGAGTCCCAAAATCGTGAGTTGTACTGTGTTATGTTAAAAATTAAGTTGGGAATTTTAAAAATTATTTTAAAATTAATTTCTCCGAAAAGATTAAGCCAAGAATGCGGAAATATTTAAAGAAGAATAAATTGAATTTGTACAAAGCAAGTTTTAATTAAAATATAAATAAAGGAAATTCTGTTTTTTTGGAAGATTTTTAAATTAGTTTCTTTGACTCTGTAAAAGATCGATTTAGCGCCTTTTTGTTTTAAGATTATAAAGACGCCTCTGAACATAGAGCTTTTAAAAAACTAATTCAATTTGAGCTGAATTCAAAAGAAATTTAATTCAAAGTTAAAAAAATTCATATACATTTCCATTAATACAATTCCCTGAAGAATTCATTCATTAATTAGCTAAGCTTTAATTGGTATTCAGTGAATTACTTTTTTGATAAAAACTTGTGTTGTCACTCGAAGAAAAATTATTCGATTAATAGAACGAACAAAAAGGATATTCGAACTAACAATTCGAATTACTTTTGACGATTAATCGAGTAAATCGAATACATAAAAAATACTTCTTTAAATAAAACTTTTTCGAAAATTGACAAATTTTGGGTAAATTTTTTTAAAAAATTGTAATGGACAACATAAAATCTAAACTCTATTGAAGAAATATCTGGAATTTGAAAACTTTTTCGAGTTGAAAAACTGTTTTTGTGAAAAAAAAAATGTTTGTGGTAAAAAAAAAATTTTGTGGTGAAAAATAAATTTTGTTGTGAAAAATTTTTTTGAGGTGAAATACAAATTTGAGGTGAATTTTAAATATTATTTAGCATTTAGTGCCTGGTGGAAAAATATAACGTTATATTTTATACACCAGACGCCGATTTGTATGGAATATTTAGATATACCCTTTTACGTTTTCACTCATAACTTTTGAACCGCTGGACCAAAACCAAATGTACATCAATCTCGCTCCGTGATCACCATTTCAACAGACAGACGGGCATCGCTAAATCGCCTTAAAATTCAATAGGGATCAAGAATATATAAACTTTATGGGGTCTTAGACCTATATTTCGATGAGTTACAAACGGAATGACAAACTTATATACCCTCATCACAAATGGTGGAGGGTATAATAAAATCTTATCAGCTTGATATAACTACTAAAACTATTGCCGATATATATTTAACTATTTGAAAATTTTCAAAACTGTACTTTTTTCATCACGAGATAACAGTGCCAAATGTTGTTTGATTGAGAAATCTTTGTAGCATTTCAGAATTGGTATTGTTGTAGTACTCAAATTGATGTAAAAATTCTAAAATAATTTAATTACACAAGGGGACAATTTCATAACTTTTAAAAATTCGCTATATTTCAGGCTCGCTGATTTCAATGCCGTACTTTATTTTTCGATCTATGGTACAGATTTTCCGAAAAACTACTTTAAGGATTGGCGCATGTAATTCCAGTTTTTTACATTTAACGTTTTTAAGATGCAATCAACCTGACCCATTTCTGTTGAAATGTAAAGGCAACGCCTATATTCTTATTTGAGGTACATATTTGATTCACAAAACTCTAGATAAAGCCCGCTATTTTAGTGGTTTTTCTTATTTTCCGAAATTTTTACGGTTTTGGGGAATTTTATCGCTAAACTAGCAATTGACCCTAACAAATGGTCATGCAGTAGAAAGAGCCTATAAGGAAGAAAACAATTATTTCAATATGGTGCATCATATGAAAAACGGGCGATTTGTGGCATATGGCAGCATAGCTGCCGAATAGATTACTACCCTGGTAAAAACGCCTCCATACAAATATAATTTTTCAAAATTTAAATTAACCCAAACTAAGATTTTCTTGGTAAATGCAATGAAATTTTGATGAAATATAAGTCTTACTTAAATATTGCAATAATAGTAGTTGTAACGACTTTTCAGTTAAAAACGACTACGCCTTAAGATAACAATACACCTTGCATTATTATTGCCAATATTATTGTCAATTTGCCCTACACAGTTTAATAAGATGTACAAAATATGGCACCAATCTCTTGTTCTAGTGTGAAAGGATATTAAATTGCATAATGTGGCCAACACATTATAAAATATTTTTCACATTTCTTGCACACAGAGAAAAATTTAGATATTTGCCAACTGAAATTCGATTACTACGACTTAAATTCAATTATTAAGAAATTCTGTCGGTTGGAACAACTAACTCAACTGAATTGTAGTTGCAACACCCAAAATATTCAGAAATCAAATGTAAATATCGTTGTACTAACTGAATTTATAAGTTGTTACAATTAAAATACACTTTTCAATTCGATTGGCACTTTATTTTTTTGTGTGTGGTTGAACGAACAATAAGAATCAAAACCTTTTTGATTTTTTCCAATATATTGTGCAACCATCCTATATGACATACACACTGGTAATATTTTGCACAATAGCAACAGTTGCACAAGATTATTTCGCAGTGTATGTGTACCTTTACATAGTCAGTGGCATATCTAGCTGTTTTCACAAAATCCGGGTTTTCAGTTTGGCGAATCGCAGTTTATAATAAATAAAATAGTTGGTCACGTTACGTATTCAATTCTAAATTGAAATGACAATTTTTTAACGATTTTTTGCACAAACTTTTACGTGTTGACATCACTATTCAATTATTAAACAGACCAATAAACGTTTTCAACTGGACCGCTAAACTCAACTACGAAAAGTGTATTCCAGCTGCATTCAGAATTTATTTTAACACAGAAAAATGGTAATATAATAAAAATTATTAAAATAAACTTAACTAAATTTAAACTGTACATATTTATTTTCTTCTTTAGCTAAATATGAAAGAAGTTTGCAATTTAGCAGTTCAATTTAAGAATCTTATTAAAGAAGCTAAAATGCAGGTTGATGACATTGTCAAAAGTATAAATGAAGGGACCCAAACTATTAATCGCCCACAAAGCTTATGTATCACACAAAACGTTTATTACACTACAAAAAGTGAAGATTTCAATAAATTGTATCGGTATGGAATATTTAATTAATTACCATGAACTAGAACAGTTGGACTCTGAAGAATTTTCAACGTGTCGGAATGCAGAAATAATGTTTAAATTAATAGCTCTGAAAAAGTTTACAGGAAGTGAAATGGAGGAATTTGATCGTTATTGTGAGAAGAAATTCCAAACGGATGTTAAGTCAGCAATGGAAAAGGACTGTGTACATCTATCTAATCAACATGCACATCTTTTTTTTTAAAAACAAATTCAATATGATTGTCGTTACATTAATTGAAATAAAAACTTAAAAAATATAATTTAAGTACTTAATTAAATTATTATTTTTTACAAATTTGATATAATTTTTATTAAAAATAAAAATTTAGTTTTTTCGACCTTTAATTGTGCAATGAAAATGAAAATTATTCAAGTTCGAGGCCATACTCTATATTTCTTTATTAGGATATTGTCCTAACAAATAGAGTTCTCATTTAGTGAGAAAACTAGTTTATATGAATGTTTGATGTTTTGCATGGGATTGTCACTTATTTCAAAACGTGTTCTGATGATGGGAACCTAGAAAATTCCCGAAATAGATTTAGCAACACATTCCTCAAAAAGTGGTCAATTAATAAATTTGAAAACAAAAAACTCTATAGATTATTTGTTAGGACAATATACTTGAATAATTTTTATTTTCATTATTATTTTTTTGTTATAAAAATTGTTGAAATTCATATGAAATCCAAATTTACTTCCTGTAAATTTGCTTTAAGTAAATTGTTTAAGTAAAAAAAATAAAATTTGGAATATATATGTTTAAAAATTCAGAGTAAATTTTGTACTTATATTTAGCCACTTACAGAAACATTTTTAGATTATTGGAATACGATCTTACCTGCAATGAGAGAAATAGAATATATAATTAATTAATTTCCAGGACATTTTTCAGGAAATTGAACAATCTAACTAATTTTAACAAATTTTTAGTAGCTTTTTCTACCGTTTTTACAGGTTTATTTTCATTAGTGTATCACACTTACTCATAATTTTTTCTACACTAAAATCTTAAAATTTTTAATACTTTAATCTATAAAAAAAATGCATTTAGTTCTAAATATTTTTTTTAAATTAGATCAAATCCTGATAACGTGGACTTTTTCTAATTGAAAATTATATTTAAAGGGCATTTGTTTCCTTCCAAAATATTAGTTTTTGATAATTTTTTTCTCATAGAAACTCATAAATTCAAAAGAAAAAAATGTTAAAGAAATTTTCTAAATAAAAATTATTAAATGTTTAGGGAAAAAATGGTTTAATTTTTTTTTTTTAAATTCCTGCTCCTTCCCATGCGCCTTGGCGGAAAAATAAAGATTTTGAGTGCTTTTTATGTACTCGAACAGAATTTTAGTGGACGAAATATAATGAAAACTTTCAGTAAACTAATAATTTTTTTTCATGAAGTGAATGGTAAAATAACATTAATGAAAAGCGTCATACTTTTTATGGAACTAGTTTTTAAATGAGTGAGTTTTCTTTGAGTGTATAAGATTATTATTAAATAAAATAATATTTTTTATAAAACTTTATGAAAATGGAGAATTTCATTGTTTTAATGCAAAAATACATTATTATCGTGCAGAGAATTATCTCAGTGTAGAATAGATTCAGCTAAATATACGTGAAGTCTTTCCTTAACATTAAATGTTTAAATAAAAATTAATAAAATTATCTTTCTTAACGTTAAAACTTTATTAGTTTCCAAAAGCAGACAAAAAATGTCAAAATCAAAGAAATTTCAGAAAAGTGGCAAAATTTTGGAAAGTTTGGACTAAAAATAGAATATTTTATAATTTTTGTTTGGTGGACTAGCCGAAACAGTTCGTCTTAATCGAGTTCCTAATAACTAAGAAATGTTTTTTACATTCACTTTTATCAAAACGATTAATTCGTAACAACCGAAGGTTCGTCAGAAACGACTTTATTGTAATTGATTAGTTTTCATTGTGTGTGTTAAAAATCAACAAATTTTGCACCACTTTCTGGATGCGAAAAGTGCTTAAAAAATTATGATACCCCAAAGATATATTTTCCAAACAAATTACCCAGCAAAACTTTGGTAATGGGTGCGATAAAGTAATGCAATACATTGTAATGTATACTCCTTAAATGTATCATTATTTTCGAACAAAAAGTAATGCGTTACCAATAATGGGTTACATAATGCATTAATTTGTAATGAATACTCCTTACATTCAGCATTATTTCGAAACATAGAGTAATGAGTTGCTAACACTTAGTGGATTAGAAATTAAAAAAACCTTGCTAAAATTTAATAACATTTTTGCTGAATATAAGTAGAGTAAAAAAAACTCAAAAAATTTGTAGAAAAATTATACTTTAGTTAATTTATGTGCTGAAAATCATAAAACATATTTTTGTGATTCTTTTTAAAATAATTTTCAATGCCTTACAAAATATAAAAATGTTCATACCTCCCGAATTGACGACATGAATTAATGTAATATCTAAAAACAATAGAAATAACTATTTATAACATAAGCCAAATTATCTTTCAACTACTTACATCAATGGTTGTCTGAATGATGCTATCTTTTAAAAACAAGCTAATGCCGCAGAGAATTATACACTTTTTTGCAATAAAAAAAAGGAAACATAAAAATCTACCATAGATGTATGTCTTTGTCTTTCGCTTTAATCTGGCTACCTGCTGTAAATTTGTTTGCAATTTGACCACACTAGATTATTAATATCATTTAGTCTACAAATACACATTTAATCTTAATTAAATTTAAATATTTTATTTTGTCTTTTATTTAATTAATAGACAATTACTTTCACAAGCCGGTGACGACGCAAAATTTAAGTTGTTTTAATCTACAATTTTGTTTTATTAATGAAAAACAGATACAAAAATCTTCCATGGTTGATTTTTGTATATGTCTTACTAGAGTTGTACTTTTTAGTATAATTTTCCTCGTCACTACTACATCGTGACATGCCGCGACATGTAATTCATTCTGCGTATATCTTTTAATCTGTTTGTTGCTCACACTATTAATGTGCTTATCAGTACAATTTTTTTAGCAACATAAATTAGTAAAACATTAGTAAAATAGTAGTAAAACATTGGTTCAAAACTGTTAAGTACTGAATAAGTATAACTAAAATTTTAGTTTAAAACATAATTTAAGCAAACAATTTGCTGAAAAACACAACTTTTCCACTAACTTATTTTTTTGAGTGTAAAGTAATGTTTAAAATATCTTTTTGAAAACCTGTTACTTTATGATTTTTTGTAAGCATGAGGGTGAGTTAAATATTTTTAACATCACAAGCGAAAACTCGAAGCACAACAATTCATTTACAATTTAAGCAACCCATTATTATACGGGACGATAGCTCAGTTGGTAGTGTTCCCGCCTAACAACTAGACACCCCAGGTTCGAATCGCAGCACTACCACATTATTTATTTAATTAAAAATAATTATTTGTAATAATTTCTTTTATATAAATTTGTTTTTATGAAAATCTAGACACATTACTTTTTCAAACCCGGTAACAATCATATTTTTATGACACTTACCTTACTAAGTTTGGTTAAAGTTCGGTTTGGTTAAAAAATGCAGTATTTTTCATTAGTAAAGTTACTTTGTATTATTTCATATAAAAACAACTTTAAATGCAGTTAAAAACAACAACTACACTCAAAAAAATAAGTTAGTACAAAAGTTAGTAAAACGTCTTGTAAATCAGGTATACTATTTTTTACCAAATTTTTTTTGCTAAAATCGTGTTTTCAGCTAAAATTTTTGTTATACTTATTCAGCACTTAACTGTTTTATACTAATGCTTTACTAATATACTAATATTTTACTAATTAATTTTGCTAAAAAAAATTGTGCTGATAAGCACATTAATAGTGTGGACGATAACCAGATTGAAAGATATACGCAGAATGAAGCAGAATGAAGCAGATGTCGCGGCATGTCAAGATGTAGTAGAGAAGAGGAAAATGATACTAAAAAGTACAACTCTACTAAGACATATAAAAAAATCAACCATGGAAGATTTTTGTATCTGTTGTTCATACATAAAACAAAATTGAGGATTAAAACAACTTAAATTTTGCGTTGTCACCGGCTTGTGAAAATAATTGTCTATTAATAAAATAAAAGACAAAAGAAAATATTTAAATTTAATATGTATTTCTATAATAAATGTTAATAGATTAATAATCTAGTGTGGTCAAATTGCAAACAAACATATACAGACATATAGACAGAGTAAAGCGAAAGACAAAGACACACATCTTAGGTAGACGTTTATGGTTCCTTTTTCTTATTGCAAAAAAAAGGGTTGTTTTTTTCGTTTCGTTTGTTTTTGTTTATTTTTTCGTTTCGTTTTTATAATTATCTTCGGCAGTTGCGTCCTTTAAAAGATGGCATCATTTAGACAACCATTGATGTAAGTAGTTGAAAGAAAATTTTTGTTATGTTATATATATTTATTTCTATATATTTTCAGATATTAAATTAATTCATGACATCAATGTGGGAAAATGAAAATTTTTATATTTCGTAATTATTATAAATTATTTCTAAAAGAATCACAAAAATATGTTTTATGATTTTCAGCAAATATATTAAATAAATTACAATTTTTTACAATTTTTTTGCGTTTTTTTTTCAGTCTACTAAAATTGAGCAAAAAAATTATTAATTTTTACCAACGCTTTTTTATTTCTAATCTACTAAGTGTTAGCAAAACTTTTGCTGAATCTACTAATTTTGTTGCTAAAAACCAGCTCGCTGATTTTCAGTAAAAGCTTTTGCTGACATTAGCAATTTTTTTGCTAGCACCCTCCTGACTAAAATTTTACTGACTCAGCAAAATTTTTTGCTGACTTTACAAACTTTTTTTTTTGAGTGTACTAACATCTGTCATGTAGCAACTGTCAATATTTTTTTGTGTAGTTTTAATTCCTATTTTTTATAAATATTTCCTGCTCTCGTATCGCATAGCTTAGATTAAATGATTTATATTTTTGGTAAAAGTTAATCATTTGCAAACCATTTCACTATTAAAAAGATTAGATGTTATCTATACAATTTTGTTTACACAGGGGACAAGTACACTTAAATAAAAAAAATTCACTCACGAAAGTGTGTCAGTAGAATATATTGCATTTAAAAAGAGTTTAAAGATATTAACCTTTAAAATAAATAAAAATGTAATTACTTTTACTGGGGTAAAGTGTTTGTAACCGTCATATAATGACAATCGTAATTAATTTTATTACAATTAATTACTGAAGATTTTTTTAGTTAGATTTTTACGGGAAGAAGAAGAAAACATTTTTATTGAAAATTTTAACAAACACATTGGATATGCCAGACTGCCGCAGTTTCGTCCAGTCCAAACACTCGTCAGTGGTTAAACTATGTGTCAATTGAACTGTTGACAATGTCGGAAAAATTAACTGTCATACAAATTTTAAAATAACTGGCAAAATTGGTAAAAGCAGAACTACACTTGGCTATATATAATCATATTTGTCTATGTAAAATTATATAATTTTCTATAGAACTTTTTTTATTTGGGAATCCAAATTCTATGATTCTCAAAGATATTTTGTTTATTTTGTTCTCAGACATAAGGGAAAAACATGCATTTGCATGAACTTCCGGACCCTGATAATAACTGTTTCGTATATGTATGATACGAATGAAATTTTTCAGCTGTTTGTGATTCTGAGATTTTCGCGATGAAAATCGTAATTATTTTAACATAATTTACATTAAAAATAATTATCATTGCTAGTCAACAATTTTGACCAGCCGGGCACACAGCTAGTAAACTGAATTCGAGTAGGCATAATTTATTGGACTTCGCCATTTTTTAAAGTTAGTACTCGTTTCCGCTATATTTACGATTTTACATTTTATACAGAAACACTTATGCCCGTATTCATAAAAACTCTTAATTCAGATTTCAAATAAATTTTAGTTAAAACGCATTTTAAGCCTTGAAACTGTATTCATAAATGAATATTAGCTTAAATTACCTATTTCAAAACTTGTGTAAAAGTTAGTATTCGTTTATGAATACAGTTTTGAGGCTAAAATTTGTGTTTTAACTAAAATGTATTTGAAATGCTGTTGAATATTTTCCTGAATACGGGGGGTTGATATTAATAATACAAAGTGTATAGTTTGTCATAGCATTTAGATCAATTGAAGAGCTTATTGTAAAAACGTTATAAACCACATTTATTGTTTAAGGTTTTTTTGCTGTGTTCTAGACTTCCATTGATTAATATTTGATAGATGTCTTGCTTAAGCACTTATTAAGAGTACCTGTTGTATAAACGTCCTGTTAAATTCATATTTGTTGCATTTTTTAACCTTTAAAAGCCGAAAACAAATTAAAAATAATATGTGACTTATCATGTTTTTACAGTACGCCCTTCAATTCATTGATTGAAAAATACTTGTTTTGATTTAATTAGAATTTTTTTTTCTTTAAAAACACTATTTTTTTATCATGTTCTACGCATTGTAAAAATTCTAATAAAAATTTAAATGTTTGCGAAACAGAATTTCCGAATGTTGTGAATATTCAATAGAGTTAAGTTCATTTAAATTCAATAAATTACCCAAATTGCAAAAAAAATTAAGTTTTTTTTATACATGAAAATCGAACTTTATATCGCAAATTTCGAACTTTATATCGCAAATTTCGCATTTATCATATTCGAAAATTCAAAAATTACGTTTTTCTAGTTGCGTATTTACAAAACGTACAATACAGCTTCCATGGTAAATATCTGTATGATATCATTTCGAAAATTATGTTCAGCATCACTTCTGTTATTGAAAGGGACCGGAAGTTCATGTAAATACATGTTGTTTTTCTTATGTCTGTGAACAGGTTAAACAAAATATATTTGCGAATCAAAGAGTTTGTGTTAAAATGGCATCGCTTTGTTATTGCACATTTTGCTATAAATACATATTTTTCTATATTTTGCTATAAATGCATATTTTTGCATATTTTGCTATAAATGTATATTTTTGCATATTTTGCTATAAATGTATATTTTTGCATATTTCGCTTTAAATGCATAGTTTCGCATATTTCGCTTGAAATGCATATTTTTATTGCATAGTTTTACTTATTTTGCTTTAAATATATATTTGTTTGCTTATTTTTACTTATTTTGGTTATTTTTATTGATGTGTTCCAAGTTTTCCATGAAAATCACTTTGTTCTCTTCAATTTTATTTGCAAACTGGGCTTACAGGTTTTAGTGGTTTTTTAAATGCGCATTTTTAATACAAATAACTAAAATGTTGTGTTAATTGTGCAAAACAGGTACAGAGACTATATTAAAAAATACAAATTAACTTTAAAATTTAATTAAAATTGCTTCAAAACATGACAATAACACTGTGTGTAATTTTTTAAGTCATGGCAAAATAACCATATACGGACACCACTACGTGATAGAAGACTAAAAAAAAAGACCCGTGTCTCCCAATTTTTCCCAAAGTCATGTACTTTTTCTTTTATGGGCCGCCAAAGATTTGGGGCCTCGGTATCATTTTCGCAAAAAAGTGATAATTTTCTCAGGCTCATATCTTGCAAACCGTTCAGAATTTCGATTTACTCTCTGAGCAAAGTTGTAGCTCTTGTCATAAAGAACAAAAATTGCGAACATATAAAATCAAAAAAAAAATTTCACCTTCCAGATCAAATGAAAACAAATTTAAGCGCATATTTTTTCAGTTTTTAGTGCTTATTTTAAGATTTTTCATCTCTCTACTCAATGTAATTAATTTAAAATTTACATGCAGTATTCAGAAGCAGTTTAATAGACATAAGCCAATAATTTTTTAGACTTAAATAGACTTTTAAGTCAATAATATGAGATTTATGTACGAATTTATGATTTACTGTAAGCAATCCCACAATAGTTTACATTTTTGCTGCCATGTCTACATTTAAAGCGGGGATTGGAAGAGACTTACCCAATATACTAGGTATACGTTGCAGTAGCTACAACCGCTTCCGCTACATAATTGGCCCCGATTTTGTCCCGCTACTCGCAACAAACTGGGCCTGAGTCGGACAAACTTTGGAATTTTACATTTTCAAATGGGAATATCTCGGAAACTCGAAGAGATAACCCTCACATGTAAACATGTTTTTTGTTAGACACTACTAGCAGTCACTACTACAAATATGTTTTTGAAAATCGTATTAGAAACAAAAAAATTGCGACCACTTAAAATTGTATACACCAAAAGTTCCCTATTTTGGGTAGTCATATTGCCGCCCCAGGGGGTATGGAAGGTTCAAACCTTAAGCTCGATTTACGTCGCTTATGACTGTTCCGAATTTCATTGCAATCCGACTACTAAGTAAGAAATGATATATCCCACTGTGCGATCGTGCTCATATTTTTGTCAATTATTTTTTATGCTAACCTCACACAAAACTGGTCTACGTTTTTGAAACGGATAAGTTTTCAGTTTTCCCATACATGAGGGTCGACCTTAATCTAGATGTGTTTAAGGCACCATACAGTATGAGTGTAAACAAAAATGATCAAATTTTAAGACCGTTGATCCATTCCTATTCGATGTCTCAGCGATCACATGAAATACAAAAACCACACCTACTGAAATAGTTAAATTATAGATTAGTTCCACAGGTTTTTTTCATTTTATAACACATAAATAATCGTGGAAAGGTTGAACAACCTTGATAAAATAAATTTATATACACTTAAAATAATATGTGGGTGGGATTACTTTTATTACTTCTATCTCCGATTTAAATAAAATTTAGATATTTAAATATACAAAAAAAAAACCAAACGGACACAAATCTAAAAATCTTTTTTTTGTAAATTTACAAAATTTAAAAAAAACTTCATAACTTTCCAACGCCTAATATTTTTCAATATTTCAAGCTAACAGTGTACGTTAGGGCAGGTCGATTTAAAAATCGCTCAACGTTCAAGGAAAATCGTATTCTAGGGATCAAAATAAGAAACTTTGCCGAAGGAACCATACCTCTAAAACGAATTCTGATGTCCCGACTTTTGACCCAAAGGGTCAAATTTTGAAAAAGCCTACTTTGATATTTTAGAAAGTAGGAGGAATCTCTCCAAGATTATTGGAGCTACTTCTTCTCCGGGAGACGCGCTAGCAGATTAATGCATAAATCATCATTCTAGGTGACCGTTAAGGGGCTGAAATTTAAGTTGAAATATGGCCTTTTTAGCCGTGTTTTTATAGCAAAATGTACAAATCTCGGGATAGAGATATTTCATAAAGTAGGAGGAGTCTTTCCAAGATTAGGGTCTCTATTTCTTCTCCGGAAGACGCTCTAACATATGAATGTATAAATTATATTCGATTGGGTTGGATTCGATTGGGGCACTCTAAATGGGTCAAAGTGGAATTTTTCAAAATTTGACCCTACGGGTCAAAAGTCGGGACATCAGCATTCGTTTTAGAGGTATGGTTCCTTCGGCAAAGTTTCTTATTTTGATCCTTAGAATACGATTTTCCTTGAACGTTGAGCGATTTTTTTTGCCAAAGGAGTGAATAATGCTTACAATGAAGCAGTAAAGAATTCTTCTAGAATTATTTCGCTCGGGCGCTCAGTTATTAAATAATGCCTTCCAGAACTTCTTCTGGGTAAGCACTATTTTTTGCTGGGATATTTGTGAAAATACTCATTCCATATAAAACCATCAAAAATATACAATTTTCGACTTCTGCCCCCTTTAATTTTAACCATATTTGATACGGAAGGTAAGTGTCATATAAATATGTCATCGTACAAGTTTTGGGTTGTTATGAAAAAAAAATCGAAAATTTAACAAAAAGAGACGTACTTAATAGTTCATATATTTTTAACGGTTAAAGCTACATGATTCACTGATACCTCATTTTAAAGCCACTATTATCGTGCTTTAAATATAATAAGTTTTAAACCGATGTATTTCAAAAAACTATTTTTTTTTTATTTTCAAAAAAATATATACTACTCGTATTTATAATTTATTCCACTATGCAGTTGCCAAATTAATATGTGGAGCTCTTACTGGATTCAAAATTCTGGATTCAAATATAAAAATCTAAAAAAAGATAGTAAATATAGTAGAAAAAAGAAGCACATAAAAAAAATAACTTATTGAAAAAAATAAAAATAAAAGTTTTGCAAAAGTAGTTGAACATAACTGCCCATATCTTTTTAACGGTTTAAGCTACAAGAGGCATTGATAAAGAGGCATTGATAAAGGTACTTCAATTGTGGTTTTATTTGTTCACAAAAATAATTCACTTCTTCACAGTAAAATACATTTTTTTTTGAAAATCCGTGGTTCAAAGAGCTGTATTTTAAAAAACTGGTTTTCTAAAATTTTTAAATAAATATATGTTAATTCACCAAATCATTATGTGGTACTCCCGCATGTTTCTGAATTATCGGCTTTTTAATTAAATTTGTTCACATTTTTTTTTCATAAGTCAGGATACCGTAACATCTCCACGTAGGGATTAGTACACGGTATAGGGAACTAATTTTTATTTAACATACATTTGTTTATATTTTTGACAAAATTTAAAAAAACCAGCTTTATGAAATACAGCTTTTTGAACCGCGGTTTTTGAAAACAATGCACTTTGCAGTGTAGAAGTGAATAATATGTGTTCCCTAGTAAAACCACAATTTAAGTAGCTTTAAAACGAGGTATCAATGGCTCTCGTAGCTTAAGCCGATAAAAAGATATGGAATATTATGTACCAATACTTTTTGGCTCTGTGCAATAACTCCCAGGTGAAAAAAGTCATAAAAACAAAATGAAATAAGTCCCAAAAATTTTTCAAACAAATTTGGGAGTAATTTAAAATGAAATAATACCCAGTTCTTTTGCAGTTATTTCATTATTTTAGAAGTTATTTCATTTTTGTTATTAGGTGTTATTTTAAAATGCAGTAATTAAGAAATGAAATAAGTCCCAACAGAACTTTGCGTGGGACATAGCGCCCAAAAAAATTATATGTTGTTGTAAAAATGTTCTTGTTTTTGGGCAATACGACATTGATTTGCACGAAATAACATTTTTTTGTTGGGCGCTATGACGGTTTTTTGTTTGGCCAAAATAAATTTGGGCGCTATGACGGTAAAAAGGAAGTTATTGCCCAAAATCATAATTTTTTTTTTAAATGTCATAAGACCTTAAATGTCAAGGCTGATTCATGAAATCAAACAAAAAAGTTTTAAGGAAACTTAAAAAAATTGCTTCCATTTTTTTTTTGTGTCGCACGCAGAAAAAACTTTATTTCGCGTAGCCGCCTGCCGCGTTCTACGGATGAAAAAAAAAAACCCTAAGAGCGGCCGAAGGCCGCCACACAGAAAAACTTGTTTTTACAAATCCGTTGAAATATTATTTTTAAGACAATAAGTAATATAATTTGACCAGTCATAGCTTTGTCATTTAAACAGCTAATTTATTGTTTTTTATCTTAAATAAATTTGTAGAGCATTGGCCTTCTGTTTATTTAACGTTTAGATACTAATATATACGTAAAATTTTTAATAAAATAGACTTTTTAAAAAAGTAATCATTAAAAAACAATAAATCTTGGTGTGGGTTGGTATTTTGGGACATAAAAAGTTATGACAGGTCAAATTATTTTTTAATTGATGTCTTAAAAATATAATATTTCTACGGATTCGACATCTTATTTGAAAAACAAGTTCTTCTGGGTGGCGGCCTTCGGCCACTCTTGGGGTTTTTTTTCCTCCGTAGAACGCGGCAGGCGGCTTCGCGAAATAATGTTTTTTCTGCGTGCGACACAAAAGACATTATGACATTAAAAAAAAAAATTAGGATTTTGGGCAATAACTTATTTTTTTTAACGTCATACCGCCCAAAAAAAAAAAGTTTTTTCAAAATAAAATGCCATAGCACACAAAAAAAGTTTTGGATTTTCTGTCATTGATTTGGTCGTAATAACATATTAACATCCACAATATTGGGGGATATGCGGACATTTGGGCAATGTCATTTTGGTTTTTGGGCAATACGACTTTGGGGAATATAACGGTACGCCCTTACTTCATTTGTGTTGCATGGACTATTTTTGGGAGTTATTTAATTTTTATTCTTTGGAAATTATTTCATGATGAAATAACAACCAAAACCTAGGATTTGTGTAATTTTTGTTTTGGAAATTATTTCATTTTTTTAGAATTTATTTCACTTTTTCGGGACGGTACTTATTTCATTTTTTTAGAATTTATTTCATTGGGAGCTTTTGCACTGGGACTTTTTGCACCTGGGACTTATTGCATCGAGCCATACTTTTTTTAAATTTTAGACTATTTTTCATACTTTGAAACGCGATATTTTAAAATCCGCTTGCATTAGCTATCCTAAATTTGGACGAAGTTATACTTTGTATATGATGTACATCTTCTATACCAATTTTGGCTGCAATCAGAGGGGGGTGGTGGAAATCGAGTGGTTGATTTTATAAGGTTTGAGTCAAAATAAAAATTGTGTTTTTTTTATTATAAACAGAAATTTTTCGGTATTGTTACAAATATTCACGCTATAATGAACAGATGTAGTATTTTTAAACAATTGTTAATTTATTTAACTAACTCCACATTTAGTGAAATTTAATGACCTCTAATTTTATAAGCATTAGAGAGAATTTAATTTTTATTTTTGTTTTTTTTTTTATTTTATTGAACAGAAATATAATAAAAAGTATCTCTTTAAACTCCAACTTTAATGTATTTGATATAAAAAAACTACTCTTTGATAAGATTTTGTTTAGTTACTCTTTAAATAAATAACGCTGTAAACAAGCTTATAAACGAATTAAAAACAAAAACGTATTAAAACGCTAATAAAGATCATTGTTAGTGAAATGATACACGCAATTCCAAAAAATAAAATAAAAATAAATCCCGATGAAAAAAGTTCCGATATACATAGGTATATATAATCATATATATAATTTCATTTCACATCACATCTCAGCTGATCCGAGAAATGGCATAAATAACCTTATCTCATACGATCCCATGGGATCTCACTTGACAAAATTTGATTCGAAAAATTGGTCTATCTAATGTGATCAATTTATATACAATTTGATATAACTTCATACAATTTTTTGGAAATCCGCACTAATATTTTGTTTAACATTAAGAATAATAATGAAAATTTTAATATAAATCAACTGATTGGTAAATTTGACGTGCTTTTAATTTGACTTATACACTGTGTTTCATAGCTATAACGTCATTTTGTTTTCCCAATTATTTCTTAAACAACTTGACTGATGGCTCAGATGCTTTCGGAAGATTAATTATCTCTGTCTTAGCATTCCTTTGATGCAACAAAGAAAGTAGTTGTTATATGTTATTTTATTTTTTTAATTATCTACTTGTCTAGTGTTTCATAATTAAAACTTCTTTTTAAGAAAATTTAAAAAATTGGCGATTAATGATTAACTCTTTGGATAAACATAAATCTGTATTAAAGGACATTTCTTCATCTTTCATTTGACTATAGTTTCCGTTCAAAATTTGTATTTTTAGAAAATCTCTTATAAATTCAATCAAATAAAATTCGAGACTTGATTTTTTCTTAACAATGCTACTTATCAGATTGAAGACAAATAATTTTGATAGAAAAAGTTAATTCCACGAGACAAATATAGCATATTACGGTTTTTTTTTTTTAATCCAAATCCAATTAGGTTCCTTTTTCATTAAAATTTTCTGACTTAAAATTCTTTTTTTACTCATAAAATATTGGCGCTACGAAATAACCCCCAATGAAATAACACCCAAACGACAAAATGAAATAACCCCCAATGAAATAAATCCCAAAAAAAATTAAATGATTCCCAACAAAAAAAATGAAATAATACCCAAAAGAAATGAAATATTCCCCAAAGGTGAAAATGAAATAACACCCAAAATTTGGGGGTTGTTTCGTAATGAAATAACTCCCAAAGGAAGAAATGAAATAACCCCCAATGAAATAAGCTCCAAAGAAATGAAATGTCCCAAAGTCGAAAAATTAAACAAATTACAAGAGTTTTTCTTATTAATTTTATTTTTTTTGCTCATGGTTTTTAACTCTCAGATCCAAAACAATACAAAATGGAGTCACTAGACTTGGTAGATACAAAATGTTCATAACCTCAAAAAGCATCCTTATATACAATTTTTAGTTTTTCGAATTGAAAAGTATTTAATAGGATTTCCTGCAAATAAGTAACCGTAAACCTAACTAAATATCATTAACCCGGCAAAAGATTCGTGTTTTGTAAAATAATCGCGGATTTCTTTTTAAATCCTAATATATTTTAAACAAATTTTTGAGTGTATTTTTGATATATTTTTTGGTGGTGTAATATATATTTTAAAATGTGATAAATGCAATGAGATCTATAAATTTAAGCTAAAATTGTAATTTTAATATTTTTAGTTTGCTTGAAACTTAAAACCGCGAATGGATTAATGCGAATGGATTCAGCATGCATAAACATAAGATAACTTGCTCACAAAATTTTATTCAAGTCATCCCGACGAAAAAATGTTGTATAAAGTCCTATATATAGCTTGATATAACTTGATAAAGTTACAGATATTGTATACAGTCATACATATAGCTTGATATAACGTGATTTAATTACATATGTAACGATATATATTTACATCTCATATTTTTTACGAAAATTTTTAGTACAACCCTATATATCATCATATATTAACACTCATGTTATATATAAGTTGATCTTTTGTATCTCATTATATATACTTGATATAAATAAATATGAGATCATATATACTTAAATGTATAATTATATAAAAGTATATATGATACAATAAAACCAAACAAATTTTATCACTTGTATATGTAATAATATATGGCATCACATATAATTCTATATAAATATGTGTTAAAATTCAAAAAGAAAAATTCGGACAATTATATATAAACATATGTAGTAAACATTAACAAAAAAAAAATCTTTCACTTTTACCAGAAAACACAAAAAAAGCTAAATTCAATATATTTAAAGCTAAAAAAAAAATATATTGTAAAAAAAGTAAAAATATAAACAAATAAAAGCTCCAATGTTATATGAAACTTTATCAAATTATTGAAATTTCATCAAATTATTGAAATTTTATCAAATTACAATTAACTTGATCAAATTATATAGAGCCATTTTTCAGATCAAATGATATCAGATGAGATCCCATGGGAGCCCATGAGATAAGGTTATGTATGTCATTTTTCGGATCAGCTATGATATGATGTGATAACGAATTATATATGACAAAATATGATTATATATACCTATATCGGAACTTTTTTCATCGGAATCCAAAAAAAAAATTAAAATATTTACCTCAATGTGTCGTAAATATTTGAAGTTCGCCGTATACAAATAGTGTTGTATGTGCCAAAAAGTTAATTTTTAAGAATGTTTAATTGGACAAACGAAACTTTTAAAATACCAAACATTAAATATTTGTTCGTGGATTGTAAATAATTTTTTTAAGAACTGACCGATTCGAAAATTTTAAAATATAATCAAAAACCACCATATTTTTTACGATTTATATTCTGTCGAAATTTAAACTATTATAGCTAATATTTTCATTAGAAGCCGATTTAAGATAAAACAAATTACAAAAATTTCTTAACGAAGGAATATTTCATACATATATCTGA
Source organism: Delia radicum (assembly GCA_021234595.1). NCBI lineage: Eukaryota > Metazoa > Arthropoda > Insecta > Diptera > Anthomyiidae > Delia > Delia radicum. The sequence continues at coordinate 139,560,211 of CM037855.1, forward strand.
AAAATACATATATCTTGAAAAATTTCTAGCGAATAGATGACTTGCCCGTAAAGAGTAAATAAAACATATATGTCGCAGGGAGACTTAGAAAATCTAATATAAAACCAATATAAAAGCTGAATTTAGTTTTTTTTTTTTTAATAATTTGAAAGAATTACGTTAAATTAAAAATACTGCGATTAATCGATAATCGCGATTAACGGCATATTTTTTAATCTTAATCGCGATTAATGAAAATTTCGATTATATGCAAACTGTAGTATAGCGTATCTTATGGTCCGTTGTACCTTAATAATATTTAAAATTCAACCTGTTTTATTATACTCAAAGAACCCGACGAAAAAAGTATATATATATAAATTAGGGCATGTCGATTTAAAAATCGCTCAACGTTCAAGGAAAATCGTATTCTAGGGATCAAAATAAGAAACTTTGCCGAAGGAACCATACCTCTAAAACGAATTCTGATGTCCCGACTCTTGACCAAAGGGTCAAATTTTGAAAAAGCCTACTTTGATATTTCAGAAAGTAGGAGGAATCTCTCCAAGATTATTGGAGCTACTTCTTCTCCGGGAGACGCGCTAGCAGATTAATGCATAAATCACCATTCTAGGTGACCGTTAAGGGGTTGAAATTTAAGTTGAAAGAGGGCCTTTTTAGCCTTGTTTTTATAGCAAAATGTACAAATCTCGGGATAGAGATATTTCAGAAAGTAGGAGTCTTTCCAAGATTAGGGTCTCTATTTCTTCTCCGGAAGACGCTCAAGCAGATGAATGTATAAATTATATTCGATTGGGTTGGATTCGATTGGGGCACTCTAAATGGGTCAAAGTGGAATTTTTCAAAATTTGACCCTACGAGTAGGGTTGCCATATTTGAAAAGTGAAAAAAAGTACATTGATGAAAAAAAAAAACAGTACTTTTCAAAAAAAAACAGTACATTTTTGTATTTATTGTTAACATAACTTTTACTTCAATACAGCACATATTTACTTAAAATAAGTTAATACAACCAAATAGCGTAGGTAAAATCAACAAAAAAATGTTTGTAGATCTTTTTTTTTTTTTTTTTTTTTTTTTTTTTAAAAAGAGAGGCAACACTCAGGAAATACTTCCTATATATTTAGTGTGTTGCTTTCTTTGGAAAGGGATAGTATAGAGATGAAAGGTGGGGAAAGATGAAGGGCTTCAGACATGGCAACACTGTAATTGCGCGAGATGATAAGTCTTAGAACAGTTGTTGCTCGCCACCTGATGGAGAGTTGGCGAACTTATTGAGCTTTTTGGTTCATAGCCCTGATTCATTATTTTACTTCGGTGGGGTTAATTGCTATGGGAACACCGAAGGTGGACATTGCGATACGTATGAGGGATAGAAAAAACTCATACATATTATTTTGATGTTGCCGGCACCGGGGATCGAACCCGGGACCTTCTGTGTAAAAGTCCAACGCGCTAACCATTACACCATAACGCCCACAGATTTAAGATTTAACAAAATTTATTCAAATCAACAAAATTTCGTCAAGTTTACATCCTCTAAAGAAGTAAAATTGACTAAATTTCATCAAATTGACTAAATTTCGTCAAATTGGCTAAAATTATTAGTTTGGACGCCATTACTTTTTGCATTGGGCAGTGTCATGAAAAAAAATTGTGTTTACAAACATCCATTGCTTGAAAAGTAAACAAACCAAACTTATATATGTACAAAGAAAAGAAGTGGAATTAATACAGGGAGATTCAAAAAATTTATATAAAAAACTATTGTACACACGAAAAAAAACATGGTTAAAAAAATATATATTCTTTGTACACGTAAAAAAACTTGATTATATAAAAATATGTAAAATATACAAAAAAAAACAGTACAAAAACAGTACAAATCCAAAAAAACAGTACTTTTGCGTACTGTTTTAGGGGTTGTGAATAAAACAGTACATTTTTCAAAAAACAGTACATGTACTGTTTAAAACAGTACGAATGGCAGCCCTACCTACGAGTCAAAAGTCGGGACATCAGAATTCGTGTTAGAGGTATGGTTCCTTCGGCAAAGTTTCTTATTTTGATCCTTAGAATACGATTTTCCTTGAACGTTGAGCGATTTTTTTGCCTCCATACAAATCGACCCGGCCTAATATATATATATGTATATATATATGAGGCTATATGTAACGATATATATTTTGATCTCATATTTATTTTTACAAAAATGTTTAATATAGTGCTATATATAATCGTATATCGTTATATCTTATGTTATATATAAGGTTATATTTTTTATCTCATCATATATAATTGATAGAACTAAATATGAGATCATCTATACTTCCATGTATAAATATATATATGAGTATATATGATACAATAGAACCAAACACATTCTATTACTTTTATATATAATAATATATGCCTTCACTTATAATTCTATATAAATATATGTGTTACATATATAATATAAACATATATTATAAACATTAATAAAAAAATCTATCACTTTTATTTATAATTATCAGAAAAGACAACTAAATTCAATGCATTTAGTGCAAAAAAAAAAAAATATTGTTATAAAAGTAAAAGTAAAAAATTTAAAAAAGCTACACTTAAAAGCAAAAGTTCAAAGTTAATAGAATAAATAACTTTTCATGAGTATAAAAAAAAACTTTAAATCAAAAAATCTTAAAAAAACAATAAAAATTCCAAAAATCTTATAGAAACATATATGGTAGAAACAAGAAAAAATTCTATCACTTTTACATACAATTGTATATGGCATCACATATCAGCCAAATTGAAATTTCGTCTAATTTTCCAATCCATTGATTTATGGTTAAATTTTCATAATTATTTGGAATGTGAAACAAAATAGTAGTGCGGATTTCCAAAGAATTTTATGAAGTTATATACAATCAACTTCTATCAAATTATATATAACTTGATCAAATTAGATAGACACATTTTCCGGATCAAATTGTATTAGATGAGATCCAATGGGAGCCCATGAGATAAGAGTGTGTATGCCATTGTTCGGATCAGCTATAATATGTAATAATAAATTATATATATGATTATATATGCCTATATCGGAACTTTTTTCATCGGGAATACAATCGATTCATATTATGAATTTATTATTTTCGTTGTTTTATTTTTTAACAATCTCTCATCAAATAAACGTTAGCAAAACAAAGTTAACAACTTTTTTAGTTTATTTAAAAATGTCAACATTAAAAGACGGCTCGTTGTCGGAATAAATTTTTAAAACAAATAAATTAATTTATTTGTTTCTTTGGAAAAAAAAATCGTGTACTTCATTTAATAATAAATATATCATAAGTATATAATTTAAATTAATTTTTGTTAAAAAACTTTTAAAAAAAAAGTTAAAGGTAAACATGTGCAAAAAGTGTTTTTTTTAAAATATTTTTATTGCTTCATTACACGAATATATTGAGATGTTTTGAGTGTAAATAAGTGTTTTTGAACAAAAAAAAAATGTATATAAATTTGTTAACGTGAAAAATGTGTTTTAACAGTTTAAATTTATGTATGTAACGAATTCTCAAATTAAAGATAATTTTGAGTTGATTTACATTTATAAAAAAAATTTCATTATTTTACGTTAAAATTTCGAAAAATGAAGCAAAATATACGAAAAAAAAAATGGGGTGAATGATGTTAATATAAAAACCGCGATATTTCATAAATTGCTCATGAGAAATACTTTTTTTAAGATTTGAATTCAGCGTTCATAGGTCTATTATAAAATATGTATTTCACAGCCAGTTTTTTTTCCCCGTAGAGTAGTGTAATTAGGAAATTTTAGTAATAATTATAATTATTATGGTCAAATTTTGATCTTACACTTTAAGTAAAATGTAGAAAATAAAATTGTTGCAATCGGAAGAATTTTTTATTTTTTAATATATTTTAAAAATACCGAAATAATAATTGTTATCAGATGTTTAAAATGTTTGTAGAAAAAAATTGGCAGTTATTTTAGCGAAATTGTTAGTTTCTTTTACTGAATTTGTTAGTTGTTTTTCAACAGCTCAAAATTTTTAGTTATTTTAACGGCTATGACCAGGGACCGGAAGTTCATGCAAATGCATGTTTTTTTCCTTAACTCATTATTGACACAGTGTTCCTTTTTCGACCCGGTACTTTTAAACGGCTATATATAATGTTTTATTTGATAAAGATAATTCAGTGATATGAAAATCTTAAAATAATTCAACATCTTGAAAACAATCTTGAATAGAAAAATTGTGGAACATTTTTATTCAGAGTCAGTGTTGCCAAGTTAGGTGTTTTTCCCCTAGATTTAGGGAGTTTTTTAGTCGTTTAGGAGGATTTTAGAGGGTACCAATTTGTAAGGGGGATTTTTGGCGGTAAAAATCTGATTAAAAGAGGTAATTTTGCATTTATAAAAATAAAATTTTCGGATCGGTTATTATTTTTTTCAAATTTTTGGCACGACTTAAACTTTTTTTAGATTGTTGGTAAAATGTAAGTCACTTTACTGCGCCCTTAAAATAAAATTTAAGTTTTTGACTATGTTCACAGTAAAACTCTTACGAAATTAGTGTATCATTAGTATCATTTGAAATAAAAACTAAAAAAATTAGTTTATTTTTGGAAAAATAATTTTTAGTGGGATTTGTTGATGGTAGAGTAAATCTGGTTGTTTTTTTTTTTTTGATAATTTAGGGGGATTTGTAGAAAAAAAATACTATACTATAAAACTACAACTCTGGACAGTGTTATTTGAAAAAATACATTTTTTAACTCTTTTTGGTGAGACCTTTTTTAAAAATTATTTAAAAATATAAAAAAAAGACAAATCTTTTATATTTTTGATTGTTATTTTGATGAGAGCATATAAAAATGTAATTCTCATACACTCAAAAAATAAGTTAGTACAAAAGTTAGTAAAATGTCTTGTAAATTAGGTATACTATTTTTTAGCAAATTTTTTTGCTAAAATCCTGTTTTCAGCTAAAATTTTTGTTATACTTATTCAGCACTTAACTGCTTTATACTAATGCTTTACTAATATACTAATGTTTTACTAATTAATTTTGCTAAAAAAAATTGTGCTGATAAGCACATTAATAGTGTGGACGACAACCAGATTGAAAGATATACGCAGAATGAAGCAGATGTCGCGGCATGTCAAGATGTAGTAGAGAAGAGGAAATGATACTAAAAAGTACAACTCTAATAAGACATATACAAAAAATCAACCATGGAAGACTTTTGTATCTGTTTTTCATACATAAAACAAAATTGAGGATTAAAACAACTTAAATTTTGCGTTGTCACCGGCTTGTGAAAATAATTGTCTATTAATAAAATAAAAGACAAAAAAAAAATATTTAAATTTAATATGGTCAAATTGCAAACAAACATATACAGACATGTAGACAGAGTAAAGCGAAAGACAAAGACACACATCTTAGGTAGACGTTTATGGTTCCTTTTTCTTATTGCAAAAAAAGGGTTGTTTTTTTCGTTTCGTTTGTTTTTGTTTTCGTTTCGTTTCTATAATTATCTTCGGCAGTTGCGTCCTTTAAAAGAAAGCATCATTTAGACTACCATTGATGTAAGTAGTTGAAAGAAAATTTTGTTTATGTTATATATATTTATCTCTATATATTTTCAGATATTTAATTAATTCATGACATCAATGTGGGAAAATAAAAATTTTTATATTTCGTAATTATTGTAAATTATTTTTAAAAGAATCACAAAAATATGTTTTATGATTTTCAGCAAATATATTAACTAAATTACAATTTTTTTACAATTTTTTTGCGTTTTTTCAGTCTACTAAAATTCAGCAAAAAATTTATTAATTTTTACCGACGCTTTTTTATTTCTAATCTACTAAGTGTTAGCAAAACTTTTGCTGAATCTACTAATTTTGTTGCTGAAAGTCAGCGAGCTGATATTAGCAATTTTTTTGCTAGCACCCTCCTGACTAAAATTTTGCTGACTTTACAAACTTTTTTTTTTTGAGTGTACCGCGTATTTATTTAGAACTTTTAAGTTGGTGACCTTAAATTTTAAATATTTTTTTTTATAATTTTCACAGATTTAACTAATTTTAATTGTGTTGCAACTGATAAAACATTTTCTATAAAATTTAAAAATTAACGTAAATGTATGACCTACATCAAAAATTTTAAACACCTGTTGAAACCGACGTTAGATGCCTCTTATTTCTCAAGGTTTTATAAATTGTGAGAATCGATGGACTTGGCTAGGTTGACTGTACTTAAAAGCAAAGACGTGCAAAGATTCACGTTGAAACGGCTTCACTAAAATAATTGATGGGCTTTTAAAAGTCGAAAAATTAAAAAATTACAAGAGTTTTTTTTATTAATTTTATTTTTTTTGCTTATGGTTTTTAACTCTTACATCCAAACCAATACAAAATGGAGTCACAAGACTTGGTAGATACAAAATGTTCATAACCTCAAAAAGCATCCTTATATACAATTTTTAATATTTCGAATGGAAAAGTATTTAAAATGATTTCCTGCAAATACGTAACCCTAAACCTAAGTAAATATCATTAAACCGGCAAAAGATTCGTGTTTTGTAAAATAATCGCGGATTTCTTTTTAAATCCTAATATATTTTAAACAAATTTTTGAGTGTATTTTTGATATATTTTTTGGTGGTGTAATATATATTTTAAAATGTGATAAATGCAATGAAATCTATAAATCTAAGCTAAAATTGTAATTTTAATATTTTTAGTTTGCTTGAAACTTAAAACCGCGAATGGATTAATGCGAATGGATTCAGCATGCTTAAACATAAGATAACTTGCTCACAAAAGGTTATTCAAGTCATCCCGACGAAAAAATGTTGTATAAAGTCATATATATAGCTTGATATAACTTGATAACTTGATAAAGTTACAGATATTGTATACAGTCATATATATAGCTTGATATAACGTGATTTAATTACATATGTAACGATATATATTTACTTACAGTTATATTAGTTTTTTGTTTTTATATACATCGAGATTATTTTTATGTTATTTTATATATTTACATCTCATATTTTTTACGAAAATTTTTAATACAACCCTATATATCATCATATATTAACACTCATGTTATATATAAGTTGATCTTTTGTACCTCATTATATATACTTGATATAAATAAATATGAGATCATATATACTTCCTGCTTTATTTGTTTTTTATATACTCAATAAAGTTATTCTAATCTAATCTAATCTATACTTCCATGTATAATTATATAAAAGTATATATGATACAATAAAACCAAACAAATTTTATCACTTGTATATGTAATAATAAAGGGTCCGCCATCTAAAGTTTTTTTTTCAACTAGTGCTTATTTCGTGAATGGTAACACTTAGCTCATGTCTGATTTGACAGATAATTAGTTGTATCCTTCCGCTGAACAAATATGGTTGTGTATACGCTTGAACAACGCTGGGAAATATTGCGACATTACTTCGAAAATGAGCAAGGAGTGGCCGTTACAGTCAATGGCGATCGTTATCGGGCCATGTTGAACGAAGAAGGAGGAAGGATATTGGCAACATTTGGTTTCAACAGGACGGCGCTACGTGCCACACAGCCGAAGCTACACTCGATGTTTTGCGCCCTGTTTTTGAAGATCGCATTATCAGCCGCAGATCTGATGTCGTTTGGCCACCTTGGAGCTGCGATTTGACACCGTTGGACTATTATTTGTGGGGTGTCGTCAAATATAAGTGTTACGCCAACAAGCCAGAGACAATTGACGCTTTAAAGGACAATATTCGTGAAGCCATTGGTGAAATACAGCTGCACACAATCGATAATGTGCTTAAAAATTGGACCGATCGTGTAGGCTACTGCATGGCCAGCCGAGGCAGCCATTTGAATGAAATTATTTTCCATTATTAACCGGAAGGATTGTACTTTCAAATAAAAAAAGAAATTTGAGAAAATATTCAGTAGTTTTTTTTTATAGCATTTTCAAAAAAAAAAAGTTATTTGGCGGACCCTTTATATGGCATCACATATAATTCTATATAAATATGTGTTAAAATTCAAAAAGAAAAATTCGGACAATTATATATAAACATATGTGGTAAACATTAACAAAAAAAAAATCTATCACTTTTACCAGAAAACACAAAAAACGCTAAATTCAATGAATTTAAAGCTAAAAAAAAATATATTGTAAAAAAAGTAAAAACATAAACAAAAACAAAAAAAAAATCTCCATGTTATTTGAAATTTTATCAAATTATTGAAATTTTATCAAATTACAATTAACTTGATCAAATTATATAGAGCCATTTTTCAGATCAAATGATATCAGATGAGATCCCATGGGAGCCCATGAGATAAGGTTATGTATGTCATTTTTCGGATCAGCTATGATATGATGTGATAACGAATTATATATGACAAAATATGATTATATATACCTATATCGGAACTTTTTTCATCGGAATCCAAAAAAAAAATTAAAATATTTACCTCAATGTGTCGTAAATATTTGAAGTTCGCCGTATACAAATAGTGTTGTATGTGCCAAAAAGTTAATTTTTAAGAATGTTTAATTGGACAAACGAAACTTTTAAAATACCAAACATTAAATATTTGTTCGTGGATTGTAAATAATTTTTTAAGAACTGACCGATTCGAAAATTTTAAAATATAATCAAAAACCACCATATTTTTTACGATTTATATTCTGTCGAAATTTAAACTATTATAGCTAATATTTTCATTAGAAGCCGATTTAAGATAAAACAAATTACAAAAATTTCTTAACGAAGGAATATTTCATACATATATCTGAAAAATACATATATCTTGAAAAATTTCTAGCGAATAGATGACTTGCCCGTAAAGAGTAAATAAAACATATATGTCGCAGGGAGACTTAGAAAATCTAATATAAAACCAATATAAAAGCTGAATTTAGTTTTTTTTTTTTTAATAATTTGAAAGAATTACGTTAAATTAAAAATACTGCGATTAATCGATAATCGCGATTAACGGCATATTTTTTAATCTTAATCGCGATTAATGAAAATTTCGATTATATGCAAACTGTAGTATAGCGTATCTTATGGTCCGTTGTACCTTAATAATATTTAAAATTCAACCTGTTTTATTATACTCAAAGAACCCGACGAAAAAAGTATATATATATAAATTAGGGCATGTCGATTTAAAAATCGCTCAACGTTCAAGGAAAATCGTATTCTAGGGATCAAAATAAGAAACTTTGCCGAAGGAACCATACCTCTAAAACGAATTCTGATGTCCCGACTCTTGACCAAAGGGTCAAATTTTGAAAAAGCCTACTTTGATATTTCAGAAAGTAGGAGGAATCTCTCCAAGATTATTGGAGCTACTTCTTCTCCGGGAGACGCGCTAGCAGATTAATGCATAAATCACCATTCTAGGTGACCGTTAAGGGGTTGAAATTTAAGTTGAAAGAGGGCCTTTTTAGCCTTGTTTTTATAGCAAAATGTACAAATCTCGGGATAGAGATATTTCAGAAAGTAGGAGTCTTTCCAAGATTAGGGTCTCTATTTCTTCTCCGGAAGACGCTCAAGCAGATGAATGTATAAATTATATTCGATTGGGTTGGATTCGATTGGGGCACTCTAAATGGGTCAAAGTGGAATTTTTCAAAATTTGACCCTACGAGTAGGGTTGCCATATTTGAAAAGTGAAAAAAAGTACATTGATGAAAAAAAAAAACAGTACTTTTCAAAAAAAACAGTACATTTTTGTATTTATTGTTAACATAACTTTTACTTCAATACAGCACATATTTACTTAAAATAAGTTAATACAACCAAATAGCGTAGGTAAAATCAACAAAAAAATGTTTGTAGATCTTTTTTTTTTTTTTTTTTTTTTTTTTAAAAAAGAGAGGCAACACTCAGGATATACTTCCTATATATTTAGTGTGTTGCTTTCTTTGGAAAGGGATAGTATAGAGATGAAAGGTGGGGAAAGATGAAGGGCTTCAGACATGGCAACACTGTAATTGCGCGAGATGATAAGTCTTAGAACAGTTGTTGCTCGCCACCTGATGGAGAGTTGGCGAACTTATTGAAGCTTTTTGGTTCATAGCCCTGATTCATTATTTTACTTCGGTGGGGTTAATTGCTATGGGAACACCGAAGGTGGACATTGCGATACGTATGAGGGATAGAAAAAACTCATACATATTATTTTGATGTTGCCGGCACCGGGGATCGAACCCGGGACCTTCTGTGTAAAAGTCCAACGCGCTAACCATTACACCACAACGCCCACAGATTTAAGATTTAACAAAATTTATTCAAATCAACAAAATTTCGTCAAGTTTACATCCTCTAAAGAAGTAAAATTGACTAAATTTCATCAAATTGACTAAATTTCGTCAAATTGGCTAAAATTATTAGTTTGGACGCCATTACTTTTTGCATTGGGCAGTGTCATGAAAAAAAATTGTGTTTACAAACATCCATTGCTTGAAAAGTAAACAAACCAAACTTATATATGTACAAAGAAAAGAAGTGGAATTAATACAGGGAGATTCAAAAAATTTATATAAAAAACTATTGTACACACGAAAAAAAACATGGTTAAAAAAATATATATTCTTTGTACACGTAAAAAAACTTGATTATATAAAAATATGTAAAATATACAAAAAAAAACAGTACAAAAACAGTACAAATCCAAAAAAACAGTACTTTTGCGTACTGTTTTAGGGGTTGTGAATAAAACAGTACATTTTTCAAAAAACAGTACATGTACTGTTTAAAACAGTACGAATGGCAGCCCTACCTACGAGTCAAAAGTCGGGACATCAGAATTCGTGTTAGAGGTATGGTTCCTTCGGCAAAGTTTCTTATTTTGATCCTTAGAATACGATTTTCCTTGAACGTTGATCGATTTTTTTGCCTCCATACAAATCGACCCGGCCTAATATATATATATGTATATATATATGAGGCTATATGTAACGATATATATTTTGATCTCATATTTATTTTTACAAAAATGTTTAATATAGTGCTATATATAATCGTATATCGTTATATCTTATGTTATATATAAGGTTATATTTTTTATCTCATCATATATAATTGATAGAACTAAATATGAGATCATCTATACTTCCATGTATAAATATATATATGAGTATATATGATACAATAGAACCAAACACATTCTATTACTTTTATATATAATAATATATGCCTTCACTTATAATTCTATATAAATATATGTGTTACATATATAATATAAACATATATTATAAACATTAATAAAAAAATCTATCACTTTTATTTATAATTATCAGAAAAGACAACTAAATTCAATGCATTTAGTGCAAAAAAAAAAAAATATTGTTATAAAAGTAAAAGTAAAAAATTTAAAAAAGCTACACTTAAAAGCAAAAGTTCAAAGTTAATAGAATAAATAACTTTTCATGAGTATAAAAAAAAACTTTAAATCAAAAAATCTTAAAAAAACAATAAAAATTCCAAAAATCTTATAGAAACATATATGGTAGAAACAAGAAAAAATTCTATCACTTTTACATACAATTGTATATGGCATCACATATCAGCCAAATTGAAATTTCGTCTAATTTTCCAATCCATTGATTTATGGTTAAATTTTCATAATTATTTGGAATGTGAAACAAAATAGTAGTGCGGATTTCCAAAGAATTTTATGAAGTTATATACAATCAACTTCTATCAAATTATATATAACTTGATCAAATTAGATAGACACATTTTCCGGATCAAATTGTATTAGATGAGATCCAATGGGAGCCCATGAGATAAGAGTGTGTATGCCATTGTTCGGATCAGCTATAATATGTAATAATAAATTATATATATGATTATATATGCCTATATCGGAACTTTTTTCATCGGGAATACAATCGATTCATATTATGAATTTATTATTTTCGTTGTTTTATTTTTTAACAATCTCTCATCAAATAAACGTTAGCAAAACAAAGTTAACAACTTTTTTAGTTTATTTAAAAATGTCAACATTAAAAGACGGCTCGTTGTCGGAATAAATTTTTAAAACAAATAAATTAATTTATTTGTTTCTTTGGAAAAAAAATCGTGTACTTCATTTAATAATAAATATATCATAAGTATATAATTTAAATTAATTTTTGTTAAAAAACTTTTAAAAAAAAAGTTAAAGGTAAACATGTGCAAAAAGTGTTTTTTTTTAAATATTTTTATTGCTTCATTACACGAATATATTGAGATGTTTTGAGTGTAAATAAGTGTTTTTGAACAAAAAAAAAATGTATATAAATTTGTTAACGTGAAAAATGTGTTTTAACAGTTTAAATTTATGTATGTAACGAATTCTCAAATTAAAGATAATTTTGAGTTGATTTACATTTATAAAAAAAATTTCATTATTTTACGTTAAAATTTCGAAAAATGAAGCAAAATATACGAAAAAAAAAATGGGGTGAATGATGTTAATATAAAAACCGCGATATTTCATAAATTGCTCATGAGAAATACTTTTTTTAAGATTTGAATTCAGCGTTCATAGGTCTATTATAAAATATGTATTTCACAGCCAGTTTTTTTCCCCGTAGAGTAGTGTAATTAGGAAATTTTAGTAATAATTATAATTATTATGGTCAAATTTTGATCTTACACTTTAAGTAAAATGTAGAAAATAAAATTGTTGCAATCGGAAGAATTTTTTATTTTTTAATATATTTTAAAAATACCGAAATAATAATTGTTATCAGATGTTTAAAATGTTTGTAGAAAAAAATTGGCAGTTATTTTAGCGAAATTGTTAGTTTCTTTTACTGAATTTGTTAGTTGTTTTTCAACAGCTCAAAATTTTTAGTTATTTTAACGGCTATGACCAGGGACCGGAAGTTCATGCAAATGCATGTTTTTTTCCTTAACTCATTATTGACACAGTGTTCCTTTTTCGACCCGGTACTTTTAAACGGCTATATATAATGTTTTATTTGATAAAGATAATTCAGTGATATGAAAATCTTAAAATAATTCAACATCTTGAAAACAATCTTGAATAGAAAAATTGTGGAACATTTTTATTCAGAGTCAGTGTTGCCAAGTTAGGTGTTTTTCCCCTAGATTTAGGGAGTTTTTTAGTCGTTTAGGAGGATTTTAGAGGGTACCAATTTGTAAGGGGGATTTTTGGCGGTAAAAATCTGATTAAAAGAGGTAATTTTGCATTTATAAAATAAAATTTTCGGATCGGTTATTATTTTTTTCAAATTTTTGGCACGACTTAAACTTTTTTTAGATTGTTGGTAAAATGTAAGTCACTTTACTGCGCCCTTAAAATAAAATTTAAGTTTTTGACTATGTTCACAGTAAAACTCTTACGAAATTAGTGTATCATTAGTATCATTTGAAATAAAAACTAAAAAAATTAGTTTATTTTTGGAAAAATAATTTTTAGTGGGATTTGTTGATGGTAGAGTAAATCTGGTTGTTTTTTTTTTTTTGATAATTTAGGGGGATTTGTAGAAAAAAAATACTATACTATAAAACTACAACTCTGGACAGTGTTATTTGAAAAAATACATTTTATAACTCTTTTTGGTGAGACCTTTTTTAAAAATTATTTAAAAATATAAAAAAAAGACAAATCTTTTATATTTTTGATTGTTATTTTGATGAGAGCATATAAAAATGTAATTCTTTGCTAAAAATTAGTTCATCGATTGCATGCCTGTAATTTTTGTGGAAATCTTACCGATCGGATCATGAAATTTTAAAATACACAAAATCTTTGCTAAAATTTTGCTAAAAATTAGTTCATCGATTGCATGCCTGTAATTTTTGGAAATCTCACCGATCGGATCATGAAATTTTAAAATACATACACAAAATCTAAAATATTCCAAAATTTATTCCGTTTTTACTCTTAACATAAATAATGACTAGTTTTTATTTAAACACTAATATACTTATAAAAAGTATAATGTCAGAGTTGCCATATAACAATTTTTACAAATGGTCAAAAACTAAGATATCTTGGGGGGAAAAAATAAAAAATCGGTTAAACTTAAAAAAAAATATTTTTAATATATTTTTGAATAAAGATTTGTTCACAGAATTACACAAAACTAAACATTTTAAAATATCTCCAACCGTCTAGGAATTATATCTTGTCAAAGTTTCAACTTTGTTTGCTAATATTTTCACTTGAGGGCGCTTTAAGGCAAAAAAAAAACAAACAAACATTTTTAAATAAAGCATCGTTCTATTTATCTGCAAAGTTTGGTTGAAAAATGTAAAACGGATCTATGACGTGTCATTTATGAGTTAAAGTACACGAGGAAAATTTTGATACCCATATTGCCAATACTGTGGGCATTTTAAGTTCTCTGAAAATAATGATTAATATTGGTATCTTAAGGTCAGAACTTACCAACCATTTTTATTACACAATATAAAACTTAAAAAAGCAAAAAAAAATATTTAGCATTCGATGGCGACTTTTTAGTGGTTCATAAAAAAAAACTATTTGGAAATGTAAAAAAAAATAGCGTATACCACTTCAGGTAAAAATATTTATAATGTGTAAAACAGGCATTGGCACTCTGCACCGCCCCAAGACCGCTTTATAAATCAGGTCTTTATGATCTTTTACGCATTAAGTACTAAATTAATTCAAATTATAGTTTTCATTGGTGATCGATAATAAACTCTTTCAGCAAAAATGCATGAATCTCAAATTGCTTACGAGCACCTTACACAAAGTTTGATAAAGCTGTTGGACTTCACTTAAGCCCACAGGGCGAAAATACAAACTTTAGAATTATAGCTTAAACATAGCTTCTAAAAACACTTCTGCCACTACATTTCACCCACAAAATGGGGCTCCATTATGCACTCTTTGTATCGCGCTTTTGAAGGCCAATTTGCAGCATTCTAGGGCATCAGGGAGTTTAAGAAAGCCCTGGAAGGACTAAAAACTCCTGACAAAAAATTTTAAATGTATGCACTCAGAGAATTATACTCACTTCAGTATTGAATTTCTTCATAACTTTAATGAAAATTGCCACTGGAACACGTCCATTGAAACTTTTCATAGAATCTATGAAACGCGTTTCATTAAAGTCAATGTTTATGAAATGTTTGTAGAATTAATGAAAATCTTCATGAAGCTAATGAATCATTCCGACAATGAAGCGTTTATACAATTTATGAAACAGTTTATGAAACAGTTTCATTCAATTTTTTAATATTAAGAAGTTTCCTTGAATTAATAAAACTCTTCATGAATGTCTTAAAAAATGCATTGGAACTAATTCAATGAACCGCTTCATATCATTTTTTAAAACATTTTCATTTCAAGCCTAAAATTAATTAAAATAGTAAAGCGAATTCAGAATTAAATCTTAAAACCATAGTTTTAAATGTATGAAAACTAATAAAATTATGCAATTTTATGAAAAAATAAAAAATGTAGTCTTTGAAATAATTTAATAACTCTAAACCAAATTTTCATTAAATTTATGAAGAGATAATTTATGAAATCGAATGATTTTTTTTATGCGACTATGAAATTTCATGAAAAATTTATTAATATTAATAAAATTTCTTGGATATAATGAAATTCTTCATTAAATCTACGAAAAAAAAGTCTATGAAATTTTTTCATTAATAGCAGGAAGGATAATTCTTACAGTATAACTGGGATTAAGATAAACAGTTTGTAAAGTTTTTTTAAAGGAGTATTTTTGCAAGCACTACCCATGGAACTCTTCTAAAACGATGAACAGGGATTTTCAAAGTATCGAAGAAAATTATTTAAACCCAGCAAAACTTTGGTGATGTGTGCGATTAAGTAATGTATTACCATGTAATGTATGCTCCTTACCTGTATCATTATTTTCCAACAAAAAGTAATAAGTTACCGATAATGGGTTACATAATCCATTACTTTGTAATGGACACTCCTCACCTTCAGCATTATTTCGAAACATAAAGTAATGAGTTACCAATAATTGTGCACTAATATATTTCTTTGTAAAAATACATCATTATCTTTTACATTATTTCGAAACATTAAATAATTTCCGATCGTCAATTACATACTGCATGAAATATAAACGTAAAGCAAATATTTAAAATATATTTTTTAATCTATATTTAAACACATTACTTTGTGATTTTTTGTAAGCATGAGGGTAAGGTATATACTATATATATTTTTAACATCACAAACGGAAACTCGAAGCACAGCAATTCATTTACATTTTAAGCAACACATTATTATATGTGACGATTAGTTTCCGACCGAACAGTTCGGCCAGAAAATGCATTTGTTCTGTATTCGGTATTTTAAAGCATTATGGACAAATTTGGCAGATGGAAAAATGTTTACTGGACTGATTAGATGCTATTTTGAGTGTCAAATTTGAAGAAAAGTCTGTAGTTATGCAATGAATTCACTGTTCGGCCTCAGAAAGTTCGGCCAAATCGAAAATAGTTCGGCGGCCGAACTTTTAACTTTATAGCTAAACTTCGGCTTTTCTCTTAAATTTTATACACAAAATCGAATTAAATCGGCTCAACAAACATGTTTCCAATACCAAAATTTGTCATCATTGCCTCTAGATATCAAAAAACCGACAAAATATAGTTTTTTGGCCGAACTATTCGGTCGGACACAAGTGACGATACCTCAGTGGGTAGAGTTCTCGCCTAACAACCAAGAGACCCCAGGTTCGAGTAGCAGCGTAACCACGTTATTTATTTAATTAAAACCAGTTTTTAATAATTTTTTTTATGAAAATCTAGTTATAGACTCATTACTTTTTCCAAACCGGTCACCATATAAGTAACCACTTACTTTAGACCCTACTAAGTAATGAGTCCACACATTACTTTTAGGCTCATCGCCTGTAAAATTTAACAGTGAAGTAAGGTATATTATATTCCTCAGTGAAGGTATATATTATTTTGTAATGCGTGGTTTTGCTGGGAAAGTTAATTTGTAAATTTTATTATATTCTCTACATACGTTTTGCATTATTAACACAAAATTTTAATTATTTATATCAGGGACCGTAAATAATAATTATTGTTCGTTTTTTTAAATCAAAAAATCAATCACTTAGAACAGACATAAAAAAAATTTATTGCGCCATTATTATTATTTTTTGACAGTCTTTGCATATCCGTCATGATTTTTAAATTTCTGATTTTTAAAGTTTTCTTCAATGGTAATGATTATTTTTGAGTAATAATAAATTATGAGTTTTATAATAAAAATTACACAATAATGATTATATTATGAGTTTTAAGGATTTTCTTCAATGGTAATGATTATTTTTGAGTTATATTAATAAAAATCTGCCATAATCATTATTTTTGAGCAAAAAAAATAAAACTCAAAAATAATCATTATTTATGATTTTTATTTTTTTCGCTCAAAATAAAACTCATTTTCATTGACCAACTCGTTATACTATGACAAAAATTTGGTTATAGCCCTAATATGCATGTATACTAGGCATTAAGAATAGTAAAGCTGGTATGTAAATCTATACCCAATTAAAAAAAAAAAAAGTCAATGTCACGAAGACTGCAAGCTGTTATAATTCAAATTGAAAGCAAACGAATACTAAATTTTTCCATATCATTTTTAATTTTAAGAATATTTAGTCTTTTTATAGATTGTTGTTTAAATTGGGTACGAGTAAAATACTATAACTAACTCGGTCAGTTATAAGGAATATTCCAAAGTGAGCACAATATTAAAATTAATAATAATAATAATAAATATTAATAATAATAATAAATTACCGCAACCATTGCTTGATGTTGCAGCTCGTTGGAACACACTCCAAAAGTTCGAGGATTTTTGTGAAATGCACCTTAAAAATTCTATGAAAGTGAGTTTTATTTTGAGCGAAAATAATAAAAATCATAAATAATGATTATTTTTGAGGTGTATTTTTTTGCTCAAAAATAATGATTATGGCTGATTTTTATTAATATTACTCAAAAATAATCATTACCATTAAAGAAAATCCTTAATATAATCATTATTGTGTAATTTTTATTATAAAACTCATAATGATTACGGTTCCTGATTTATATTGATAGAAAAACTTTAAAGTGAATTTTTGCAAAAAACTAAGAAAAATACATTAAAAATATGCATTTAAAGCAAAATATGCATTTTTTGCAAAATATTTATAAATGAAATAAATAAATAAAATTTATAGCAAAAAATATTAAGTGATTTTTTAGGAAAAACTAAGAAAAATGCATTGCAAATATGCATTTAAAGCAAAATATATAAGAATATGCAATAAATATAAAAATTTAAAGCAAAATATGCATTTATACCAAAATATGCACTAACAAATCGATGCAATTTTAACGCAAATTATTTGATTCACAAAGATATTTTGTTTATCCTGTTCTCAGACTTAAGAAAAAAAAACATGCGTTTGCATGAACTTTCGGTCCCTCGTCGTTACCTTTGTGGCTCCTAATTTGCATTTACCTTTGTTTAAAAAAAAATCAGTACATTTTACTGAAAAACTCACGCTCGAATGAATGAACGCACTCAGAGTGTCTTATCATTCATTCATTCGTTTCGATTGCCAACCTTGCAATAAACGTATATTTTTTTATAAAACAAAGCACATGTTAAATATTATGATAAGATTTAACTTAAAAAAAGTTTATTATCGCTGTGCAATCCCATTAATAAGTTTTAATTTGACAATACAATAAGGAAAATATTACAGTTACCCCCCATACTATAATATTTTCTCTTATCATAATACGATAAGATACACTCAAAAAAGTTCTACAGTTACTACATGGCAGTTGTTAATGTAGTAATTAGTAGATGTTTTTTTTTAACTGCAATTACAGTTCTTGTAATACAAAACAACTATTTTGAAAATTATTTTAAAAAGGAACTAAAGAAAACTACTGCATTCTTTACACACAGAGAAAAATTTAGCTATTTGCCAACAGAAATTCGGTTACTACGACTCACATTCGGTTATTACGTATTTCAGACGTATAACTTTAGTTTTCACTTCAAAGTTCAATTAACTCAACTGAATTTTATTTGCAACAAAAAAAAATATTCAGAAATCTAATGAAAACATCGTTGTTCTAACTAAATTTATAAGTTGTTATCATTAATATACACTTTTCAATTCGGTTGGCACTTTATTTCTCTGTGTGTACCAGTACTGTACTTTGAAGCATTAATTTTAGTATTTTAATAAACATCTACAAAAACTGTAATTTTGCAGTAACTAAACAATTCATTTATGTTAGTTATTTAAAAATAGAAGATTATATTCAGTTTTTTAATATTCTCGTTGGTATTTGTTATTATTGATATGTTCATAGTTTGCAAATATTAATTAGAAAATTTCATAGTATCTCCAATGCATAAAAACGTCATAACTGCAGTAGCAATTGGAATTTTGACTTTTAAGTAGGTTTTGGGAAATACAAATTTTGATTGTAATTTAAAGAAAAAAATTTTTTTTTTTTAAATATATTTAAAATAACGAAAAAATCTGTTAAAAAGAGTAGTTTTTTACGCAATTTTACTCTCAGTTGTATTAACATTTTTGTAGTAAAAAATTGTTAGTTATTTTTACATTATTTTTATTGCATTTGTTAGTTGTTTCGCAACAGTTAAAAACAACTACATTTTTAGGTATTTTCACTGTAATTACCTTTATCGACTGAAATTGCAGTTTTAACTGACAATTTCATTAGATGCTATTGTAAAACTTTTTTGACTATTTAGACTGCATATCGCATCTGCGCTGACAGTTTAAGCTGCACACCAAAAAAGTCTTGGTAATAAATAATTCAAAAAATAAATAAGTTTTACTTTCGATATTTTATTATAAATTATGACGTGATCAAGATTTTTCGAGTTAAAGATCATTAGATTTTTATGTTGACAAAAATATAGTGATCTCGCTCATTACTAAATAACTGACAAGATTGTCAAAAAAATACGAGATTTTTGAGTTAATGATGCAGATTTACTAGTTATATCATGCTTCATATTGTGTAAAAATTTCATATCAATATCATGTATAGTTTTCGAGTTGGAGTAAAATATATTTTATTTTTTCTGGAAAGTGGGCTCAAAGAGTATATAATTTATAGAGAAACTGTGCTACTCACGGGTCTCGCGACAATTAGCAAATTCGCACCCAACTCTCACTAAGAGAGTTATGCATTAAAAACTTATTTATAAAAAACGTGAGCAAATAAATAGAGAAATTGTCGAAAGAGGCAGATATTGATTGAAAACTTTAATCACGTTTCCTGCAAAATCGTGTTATATTTATTAAAAAAAACAGTGCAATATTATTATAAAAAATGTTTGTATCTGCTAATGCAATACAGATTTTAACTACTGACAGGCCCTTACATGTTTCTGTTTACGTCACCAAACTTCCTCAGAGAAAAAGATCAACACTTGTCCATATACACAAAATTTGAAGCATTTTATTGTAAAAGTTATATTAGTATTTAACCACAAAATTTGTAAAAATTTTTTACATTCTTCAGCAAACAAAGTTTTATTTTGCGTTTTCGCAATATGTTTCTTTACATTTTAATAAGAATATAAGATAATTTTATTAGACCTTATTTTTTAGCACAAAATTATTTTAATCTCAGTACAAACAAGTACTAAATACGTCAATCAGGATTATAAGAGTTTATTATTAAATAAGAAAATGATAAGCTATAATCGTTAATGAAAAGCAATAAAGCAGTACGTTTCATAGATTACATAGATCTCAAACTCTTTGACATTAGCTGTCAGTACACGTTACTCATGAGAATGTGTTGGACAAACGTCGTATAGCTAACGTGGCCAAATGTTTTTGAAAAAAAAAAGCGGGACTCGGCAGGCGAAATAGCGGGATTTTGGTGCAAAAGCGAGTTATTAATTTTTTTTTGTCTAAAAATACAGATTTTTATTAAATTTGCCATTTTTTAGTTTAATAAGCATGTTTTTTATTAATCTCATCAAGCGTATTCAAAAAGTCTCAAATCATAGAAATCGATTCATTATTGTAGAAGTTACAGCATTTTAAAAGTTTTTTGTACTCGAGGTGGTCTACATTGGCACCTTAGTGCTAACACAGGGTGACTTGAAAATAAATTTTCTGAAAGCTATACTCCTCCTTAACGATTACATATACATTTGGTCTAAATCGGTACAGTAGTTAAGAAGTTCTATATTTATTACCACTTTTTATTTGATTCACTCCACTGTGCACTGGTAGATTCTTAGGTCCTTTTAAAAGAAAAACTGTGTAACACTAAGGATTTATTTCCACTGAAGGGCAAGTTTAAAATGTCAAAAAGTTATAAATGGCAGTAAAAATGGCACAAAAAAACAAAATTTGTACAAAAAAGACAAAAATGGCATGCAATTCAAAAAATTGCTTAAAATAAAAGTTAAGGCTTTTTGTATAATATTTTTTATTTTTTTGGCAAAACACGTGTTTTGCTATCTAGTGTGAATGTGGCTTAAGCCTTAAAAGTTTAAAATTTTCGTGGCTTTAAAGAAAATATTACGAAATTAAATTTTACAAAAAAACTAAAAAATATACATTTTTTAATTTTTTTATGTACAAAATTTGGGTTTTAAATATATTTTAAGCATCCAAAAAATGTAGTTTTTACAAAATAATTGAAAAAAGTGGCAAATGCAAAAAAAAAAAACTTGAACTGCTGATAACATTTGTTTCTTCAGGAGCCCTTATATTCCTCCAATTTAAAACCCCAATTTTATAAGAAATGTTTCATTAAAACATAGCAGGATACTTTCAATCAATCGCAGGATACTTTCAATAACCAAATTAGAGTTCGAAAATTTATGTACCACTAACATAACGTTCCTATCAAAAAAACCAATACAACGATCTCTATTGTTTCGTTCGTATTTATAAACACAACACAAGTGCTCAAATTGTTGTTTGTAATAAAGGGTCCGCCATCTAACTTTTTTTTCAACTAGTGCTTATTTCGTGAATGGTAACACTTAGCTCATGTCTGATTTGACAGATAATTAGTTTTATCCTTCCGCTGAACGAATATGGTTGTGTATACGCTTGAACAACGCTGGGAAATATTGCGACATTACTTTGAAAATCATGGTAATGTTGCAGAATGTGTGAGCAAGGAGTGGCCGTTACAGTCAATGGCGATCGTTATCGGGCCATGTTGAACGAATTTTTGTTCACAAAAATTGAAGAGGAGGATATTGACAACATTTGGTTTCAACAGGACGGCGCTACGTGCCACACAGCCGAAGCTACACTCGATGTTTTGCGTCCTGTTTTTGAAGATCGCATTATCAGCCGCAGAGCTGATGTCGTTTGGCCACCTCGGAGCTGCGATTTAACACCGTTGGACTATTATTTGTGGGGTGCCGTCAAAGATAAGTGTTACGCCACCAACCAGAGACAATTGACCCTTTAAAGGACAATATTCGTGAAGCCATTGGTGAAATACAGCTGCACACAATCGATAATGTGCTTAAAAATTGGAACGATCGTGTAGGCTACTGCATGGCCAGCCGAGGCAGCCATTTGAATGAAATTATTTTCCATTATTAACCGGAAGGATTGTACTTTTAAATAAAAAAAGAAATTTGAGATCAGTAGTTTTTTTTTTATAGCATTTTCAAAAAAAAAAAGTTATTTGGCGGACCCTTTATAACAAACGGAACAAAACGAAAATGTTTCTTTCGTTAAACATTATTATTTCGTAGTGGTTATTTTTTTGTGTTCATTCAACTTAAACATTAAAACGCGTTGTTTACGTTGTGGTTGGCAAAATAAAGAAATGATTTTTCTGCATGTTATCAATGTTTTTTTGCATTAGTTTTATGAAATTTCACTGGAACTCCTCGGTTGAAACTTTTTATTAAACTAATGCAATTATTTATAAAATTCAATGAAAAATTTTTTTCATTTGTAATATGACATAAACACTAAGAACGGTTTACGAATAATTTTGTTCCATTCCGTAAATACAACAAAATCAAACTGCTTGAAATATTGGACAAACAGAACAAAATCGTTTTGTTTGGTCTCTCATCAAAACTAGTTTGTGAAAGTGTTTGTGTTCTGTTTACAAATCAAAATGAAAATAAAGAAATGTTGTGTTTATGTTTACTGTGCACAACAAAATGATTGTGTTGAGTTTCAGCAAAAAGCAAAACAGAACGATAGAAAACCGTTTGCTTGTGTTTAATTTCGAACTCTGCAACAAACACTTTATAAACCAATGTTGTCAACTTTACATGATATTTAACAACAAAAAAACAGTTATTTGTGTTGTTATTGATAAAAACCCAAAGAAATACATTTTAAACAATTAATCGATTAATCGCCAATTTTTCGATTAACCGACCCGTATAACAGGTTAATCCATTTTCGCGATTTTTCGAATAATGCCTTAAGCGGTTAACCGCCTAGGTCGAATAATTGGAAACACTACAAAAAAAACAAATGATTTGGAACTTGAATAATCATGCTCACATCATAATCTTTTTTTCTTCAGAATATTTTTTTTTAAAGTATCTGAATCAAATTTGAGTATTTTGGTATTTGAAATGAAAAATATTTGTTTTACTACTTTTTCGAAAAGTTGTCCAATCGTTTAAAGGGTTTTAAGCAAAATTCTCCCAAGCAAAATGTTTTTTATAAAATTTTGGATTTTACCAAAATGTTCTGTATTTGTTTTTATACAAACTTTTTGTATACAAAATTTTTGAATTTTTTAATATTTTTATCACAAAAACTCTCAATAAACTTCACTAGTAAAAACATTTCGAATTTGAGTATTTAGAGATGCCCTACAGATCATTTTATATAAAAAAATTAAAAATAAAATTGAAGGGCTAATTGTAAAAACTTGATAAGACACAATTATTGTGTTATAGATTTTCGCTGTTTTCTAGCCATATATTGATTAATATTTGATAGAAGTTTCGCTTAAATGCTTGTTGTTAGAGTATAAACGTCCTGCAAAAGTCATATTTTTTGCTTTATGGCACATTATAAATTTCAATTCGACACTAATCAAAAATTTAAAAAAAAAATTGTTATATGTACGAGTATATAAGTTTTTAATTATTAAAACAAGTTTTTCAAATTGTAATAATTTTTAATGAAGAAGTCCCCCAATGTGGAGACGAAATATTGGATCTTAAGCTCGTTTAAGGAGCATATAGACGACATGTATTTGTCATCTGACATGTCAAATTTTCAAGTCACATGTAATTGTGCATGTCTGTCAAAATTGCTGTTTTACATAAGGTTTATAATATTTGGTCACAAACGTACATGTTTTTTGCTTCTGACACAGTCTCTGTTTTTTTTCTTCAACAGCTGATCAGTGCGAAAATTTTATTAAAATAATTTTTTTTTTAAAGTGATAGTCAAATGGAATCAAAGGATAATGCAATTGCAGTGTGCAGTGTAATTTCAATTATAACTGCAATAAAATCGAAATTAAAAAAAAAAAGAAAAGAGGAAAAGAAACCGTTCTCTGTGGAGCCAACAATCAAGTCGATCTGGGTTTCAACATGGCATGCTGCCGCAGCAAAAATTTTTTTTGCGCCGCAAAATAGTTCAGCCATCTTAAATAATTTTTCTTTAAATGCGGACATAACAATTTGGGATATAATTATAAAACTTTTTATAAATATATATATATACATAATTTTATTAAATGGGAAAATGTATATACATTTATTGGTATTGTAAAATGTTAACTTTAGCCGGCTAATGATTCCGTCAATAGGGGACCGCCGCTGTTTGTTTTCTCACGGCATGGATTTATGACAACTTTTTGTTTCATATTTAAAACAGCTGATGTCAGATGGTTTGTCAGAAGAAAATAGAGCACGCTCTAATTGAAATTTTGTCAGATGACTTTGCGTCTGACTTTTACAGAAGCAAAGTTAAAAAGGTCACACACGACATGTATGTATTTTGCAGTGGAAAATTTGACATGTCAGATGACAAATACATGTCGTGTATATGCTCCTTTAAACTAAATAAAACAAGATCAAAGAAAACTTAATATTATTTTATTTTTGGTTGTTTCCACCTTTATCACTTTCTATCAGTTTTTGAAGGCATATTTAAAGTTCCACATTTTAGTAAAGCATTTTTTTTTTCTGGTTTGTATAAAACATCTAATTTTTTTTAAACTTTTTTAATATAATTAATTAACATTAAAAAAACGTTCAAAAATGTTTTAATTTTTGTAGTAAAAATACAAAAATTTTTTTTCGGACTTTCTATATTTCCATATATTTAGTTAGAATATTGTTCTACCTCAAGTCCAAAAATCTAATATGATATTGTCATTTAGATTTTATTTGTTGCTTTTCAAATTTACTTATAAATGAAAGTTTTACTTTTAAATTTTAAAAAATTAAAACCAAAAGTTTATTTTTTCTATCTTTTATCCTAAATTATGATGTGGGCAAGAGAATTCAAGTTCAAGATCATTTGTTTTTTATTAAACAAAAAACAATGTTTGTATTTTGTATAAAAATGTTTGATTTTTGATTTGAATTAGTTCAATTCTTCCAATTTTGTTTTTTACTGCTCATCGGATATATAAAACAATACGGGTAAAGCGTTGAATTATTTTGGGTAAATCTTCTACCCCTTCTGCATTGGTCCTCTGAAGATTTTCGGTCACGCAAAATTAAACATGTAAGGACCTGTCAGTAGATAGACTGCATGAAATTAGCGGATAAGGAAATGTTTTAGTTAATAAATAAACATTGCACGGTTTTTTGTTTAACAAAAACCAAATGATCTTAAACTTGAATAAACTTGCTCACATCATAATTTACTTATAAACTTCAACTTCAGTTTGTTGTATTATAACGGTAATTACAAAAACAAAATCGTAATTATTAGATTGCAACTACAAAGAAACGAAAAGTGAATGCGAGAAAATTTGAATTTTGGCCAAGAAAAGTTATATTTTAAACCACAGTGCACTGGTTCTAATAAATTTCTGATAAAGGGTCCGCCATCTTTTTTTTCAACTAGTGTTTACTTCGTGAATGGTAACACTTAGCTCATGTTTGATTTGACATATAATTAGTTTTATCCTTCCACTGAACGAATATGGTCCGTATGTTCGTTATCTTGTGAAAAAAGTGAAAGAAACTGGCATCCTCATCGATAAACCAAACAGTGCGTACACCCGAGAATATTGCTGCTGCTGTGGCAGAAAGTGTGAGTGAAGCGCCATCAATAACAATTCACCGTCGTTCTCAACAATTAAACATTTCGGAGACATCACTGAGACGAATTTTGCATAAAGACCTTGGTATGACGCCATACAAAGTCCAATTGGTTCAGGAGTTCAAAAAAAAAAAGTTATTTGGCGGACCCTTTATATCGTTTTATTATTGTGTATAAAAATTCTTTTAAGAAGTTCTAATATATAAAAAGCGGGATTTTGGTTTTAAAAGCGGGGAAAAAAATTGAAGGCGGGTCAGGTTACTTATACATATACAAAAAAGATTTGAATGTGTATGAAAAAATGTGTTTGTTGATAAAAGAAGAAGAATAGTTTGAGATCTATGTAATCTATGGTGCGTTTGCTGATTAAAAACTACACTAGAAATAGCTGGGGCCAAAAGAAATTTTTAAATCAAAATTCGGAAATTTTCAAGCGGTCCATACAGTTGCAATATTATGGCACACTTTCCAAGTTGTGCAAACATATTCATGGTATGTGTGTTAAGTTCAAAATTGAACAATATTATGTAGTGAATCAAGAGTTTTTATTTTTATTGTGCAATATGATTATTAGGGTATTCAATCGATTAACCGTTACTCGATTAATCGATGAAATGATGTCGAACAATTGTTCGAGTAATTCGAAGTGGCCAATTTCGAGTAAAGAATAACTCGAACAATTTTGGTCGATTAATCGAGTAACTCGAGTAATTTAAAAATATGAACTATTTTATATTTTTTTAATATTTTGTATAAAATAATGTGACTGTTATAGTGAATATTTAAATGTTAAGTGTATTTCTATATTAAGTGAGCACTGTTAAAGAAACTATATTACGAAAAACGAAGAACTTAATGCGAAAAACTCCGATATCGAAGAAACTTGGATATTTTTTAAAGAAACAAGTTCTAAGACTGGGGTGTTTAAGAATATTTGGTGCGGATTTGAGGGTTAAAAGTGGGATCAAACATTATTTTTTTTTTTTTTTAATTTAGTTGCCATTTGATCTAAAGAAACTACATATAAATACTATATTTTCAAAAAGGAATTTTTAAATGTCATTTACTAAAAACTTTTTGTTGGTCCCTTTTATGTCGTTGTAACAAGCCAATTTTAGAAGTCCTATATGGAAATTCATAGCGGTCCTACGCAAAATTTCCACATATTAAAATTTACATATAGAAGTATTGAAGTTTTCATTAATATGATGAAAATCTTCTTAAATATACATGAAAGTTGTTTCAAAACTTCTTTATAATTTTTTTTAGAAAAATTACATATCTCAAAATCCCAAAATGATAGGACAAAATGGACTATTTTTTCGTTTAGTACTAACACACTAATATAACAAAACTGTGTCAAGCCTGAGTGAAATTACAAAACGGATCCCCTTACAAATATTTTTATAAAACAGTTTAATACATATTTATGAACCAGTTATATTGAAAGAAAATCCATGAAGATTTCAACATATTTATAAAGAATTTCATTGATATAATAACTCTTTTGCTTTGAGTGTACTGAGACAAAACTGTCGCAATAATAAATGATCTTAGCAAATGTTTTTCTCTTTTAGATATACTTTTTACTAAAATTTTTAATTAATTTGTTAATTTTTATATATATGTTAAATTAGTACTAATAAAATATAAAAACTTACAAAAATTAGAGTTTTTGGAAAATAAAATTAAAGTATTAAAATTGTTCGAGTTACTCGAGTTATTCGAGCAATTTTAAAATCTTACTCGCCTACTCGAGTAAATTAAAAACCTCAAAATCGAGTTACTCGATTACTCGAACAAAAGCAAACCCGAGTAAATTGAATACACTAATGATTATACAATATAATCTGCTGACATCATTGTGCAATTTTCATTTTGCGCTGTGTATGTTTGCGTATTTTTTTAGGTTATGTTGGAATTAAATATTGGATAATATATTGTGGGATATTTACTAGCAAATATCTTGCAATTTATTGTGACGATTTAAATACTTTGCCATTATATTCAATATAATATTGCAAATGTTGACAGTTATTTCATGACAGCTGTTTTTTAGTAATCAGTAGTTGTTGTTTTTAACCATAATTACAATTGTTTTTCTTTGAAATAATACAAAACAACTATTATAATAGTTATTTAAAAAAAAAAAAAAAAAAACACTAAAGAAAATTATTAATTTTGTTAAAGTTCTGCCTATTATATAGGCTCTAGCTTTTCTAAAACTTCGGGTTCTGATGAGATCTTTAGCCAGATCGAAATACTAGTATCAACCTAGCTAATATGTTTGATTTGCTTTATTTTTGTAAATATACGGAGGTTGAAAGCTCGTTATAAATTGAAAATAACATAAAAATAATCTCGATGTATATAAAAACAAAAAACTAATATAACTGTAAAAAATATTACTTGAGCCAGAGTACACACTAAAAATTTTTTATATAAATAGAACATTTTTGGTCTTCAAAGTTTAGTAACGTCATGATGCTTGTTAGGAAAAGACCTAACCACGTGGTTGATTACTAAGAAGACAAGAATGGAGCAAAATTGATTATTAATAGGTTTTTTGTTAAAGTTCTGCCTATTATATAGGCTCTAGCTTTTCTAAAACTTCGGGTTCTGATGAGATCTTTAGCCAGATCGAAATACTAGTATCAACCTAGCTAATATGTTTGATTTGCTTTATTTTTGTAAATATACGGAGGTTGAAAGCTCGTTATAAATTGAAAATAACATAAAAATAATCTCGATGTATATAAAAACAAAAAACTAATATAACTGGAAAATTACTGTATTTTTATAACACTTTGTTTGAAGGAGTTATTTTAGTATTTTAACAAACAACTACCAAAGCAGTATTTTTGCAGTAAACAGTATTTTTTTACAAAAAACGTAATAACTGGAGCAATGTTTGGAGTTTTTATTTTACATTTTAAGTACGACCCATGAAAAATAGACATTACCAAGTAATTAAACAAGTAAGTAGCACACAAAGGGATTTACTAATTGCTAGGCTATTACTCGCTTAATTAACTTTGTTCGCGATGTACTGTTCATTGGGGCAATATAGTCGAGATTTTTGTTCACAAAATCCTATTTTTTAATTCAGACTTTATCTCCGTAAAGCAGGCATTTGGTGTATCTCCTAAACTAGGAAAGAAAGAATTTTGAAATTTGCCACTTAGATTCATTTAATGACCAGAACAAAATAAAGCAAAGCATTTATGATTATCCGAATGTTTTAGTGTTAAAAATAGGGTGAGAAGTTTCAAAAATTCGATTTTCGAACGCATTTTTGTTATGTTGGAGGGGGAGGGGCCATATATGTAAACCGTTTTCTTTCTAATTTAAAGACCCCTAACAAGAATCTGTAGTCAAGATATCAATACATCCACAAACAAAAAGTTGGTAGTGAAAGGATTAACCTTATTTTAGAAAAGAACACAAAAAAGGAAATTTGAGGGCAAAGTGCAAAAAATGCTACATTTTTGTCAGAAAAGAAAACGTCATTTGTGTTGTAAGTTGTAGTGCACACTTTTTTAAATTACAACTGCAGTTAAATTTACTGACATAATTCTCTAAGTGTAGGAAAATTTCGTAAGTCCCTTATATTTCATTACCAATTGATTTTGTTACAAAAACAATTTTTACTGAAATAACACAACAATTCACAAATTTGTTTTTGACACTTATGATCTAATAAAATAAAAAGTATTTATAAAAAAATACAATAAGACAAGGTGAATGAAGTGTTTTTTAACTTAAAAGGCAAATAACAATCACTAATAATTCACGTCAAGTACAACATTATATTTTAGTATTTTACTAACAGCCGTTATAGAAACAATCGCGTTAAATATAAATTATTAATAAAAAAATATTAACGTGAAAGAATTTCTATATGCACTCAAAACAAAAGTCTGTAGAGTCAGCAACATTCTTACTGGGAGGATCATTGCAGAAAAATTTGCTAATATCAGCAAAAAATTTGCTAAATTCAAAATTTCTAACGTTGGCAAAATGTTGGTAAAACCATAAAATAAGTAGTCTGAAAATAGATTTTCCAAAATAAAGTTACTAAGAAGTTAATTTATAATTTTATTATTACTGCCGGGATCCGAACCGTGGCCATCAGATTGGCTATACCCACTGAGCTAACAAGACATATAATAAATGTCAGCTTAAAAGGAAAACCAATGATAACTGCTGGGTAACCGTTGGTTGCTCCAATATGCAAGCACTGGCATAAGGGTAGCTGGAAACAACTTGCCAACATTTGGAAAACAAAAACTAAGTACACACAAAAAAATAAGTTAGTACAAAAGTTAGTAAAACGTCTTGTAAATCAGGTATACTATTTTTTAGCAAATTTTTTGCTAAAATCGTGTTTTCAGCTAAAATTTTTGTTATACTTATTCAGCACTTAACTGTTTTATACTAATGCTTTACTAATATACTAATGTTTTACTAATTAATTTTGCTAAAAAAAATTGTACTGATAAGCACATTAATAGTGTGGACGACAACCAGATTGAAAGATATACGCAGAATGAAGCAGATGTCGCGGCATGTCAAGATGTAGTAGAGAAGAGGCATAAAAATCAACCATGGAAGATTTTTGTATCTGTTTTTCATACATAAAACAACCGGCTTGTGAAAATAATTTTAGTCAGTCTCTTTACAGGAAGAAGAAGAAGAAAACATTTTTACTAAGGCAGTGAGTTCAAATACCAGTACGACACCAAAAAAATAAAAAGTTATTCATATGGAGCAAATTAACAATATAAAATACTTTGTTCAATTGACACATAAATTAACCACTGACGAGTCCCAGGAGGGGGACGAAACTGCGGCAGTCTGGTGTATCCCTTGTGTCCGTAAAATTTTTCAATAAAAATGTTTTCTTCTTCTTCTTCCTGTAAAGAGACTAACTAAAGTAATATTCTACAGTAATTAATATAAAAATTAATTACGATTGTCATTATCTGACGGTTGCAAAACAGTTTCTAACATAAAATAATTGTCTTTTAATTAAATAAAAGACAAAATAAATTATTTAAATTTAATATGTATTTCTAAACTAAATGTTTATAGATTAATAATCTAGTGTGGTCAAATTGCAAACAAACAAACATATACAGACATGTAGACAGAGTAAAGCGAAAGACAAAGACACACATCTTAGGTAGATTTTTATGGTTCCTTTTTCGTATTGCAAAAAAAAGGGTTGTTTTTTTAGTTTCGTTTGTTTTTGTTTATTTTTTCTTTTTCTTTCTATAATTATCTTCGGCAGTTGCGTCCTTTAAAAGATAGCATCATTTAGACAACCATTGATGTAAGTAGTTGAAAGAAAATTTTTGTTATGTTATATATATTTATTTCTATATATTTTCAGATATTAAATTAATTCATGTCGTCAATGTGGGAAAATGAAAATTTTTATATTTCGTAATTATTGTAAACTATTTTTTAAAGAATCACAAAAATATGTTTTATGATTTTCAGCAAATAAATTAACTAAATTACAGTTTTTCTACAAATTTTTTGCGTTTTTTTTCAGTCTACTAAAATTCAGCAAAACATTTATTAATTTTTAGCAAGGCATTTTTATTTCTAATCCACTAAGTGTTAGCAAAACTTTTGCTGAATCTACTAATTTTGTTGCTTAAAATCAGCTCGCTGATTTTCAGCAAAAGATTTTGCTGACATTAGCAATTTTTTTGCAAGCACTCTCCTGACTAAAATTTTGCTGACTCAGAAAAATTTTTTGCTGACTTTACAAACCTTTTTTTTTGAGTGTAGGTCTTAAAAAAAGGCTTTTCCAAAAACAAAAAACAATTTTATATAAAAAAAAACAGGGATGGTAGACAATGCCGCTAAAATACGGTTATCGATTGAAAACCCTTTCAACTGACTATCGTTATCCCTAAAATACCGTTACCAAAATAATTGAAACACCGTTATCCGTAAAATATCGTTACCGATACCTTTAAGTAAACTACCAAAACCCTTAAACCTCCGTTACCGAAATAACTAAAATACCGTTATCGCTTAAATATCGTTATCTCTTAAATACCGTTACCGAAATAATTTAAATAGCGTTATCTTTAAAATATCGTTACCGAAATAATCTGGCAAGATCAGAAGAAATAATCGCTGTAAATAGATATATTTTCCCAAATTTCCATCATAAACTAGCCAGTCCACCCACTGAGGGATCAAATGATGTCAAAGTGGCGATTAATTGAAATTTAGAAATCAAGTTTTTATAACTGAATTTGGTATCGGGTCAAAATCAATTAACTTATTTGTTTACTTTTTTTGCAGTGAGCTGTCAAAGTTAGAAAATGTTTGCAGTGTTTGCAAAAGGTGCACTTAAAATACTATGTAGGTAAAGACCACTGCAAATGTAGTTAAAAACAAATGAAATTTCACTTAAAGAAAGGACGACTTACATTTCATCAAAACCAACTAACAGTGTCATTTGTTTTTTTTATGTTCCAAAAATGACTAACAATTGGTAGTAAAAATGAACCACATGTTAGTAAAAAATAGAAAAACATTTATTTTTCTATTTTTTTAAATAACAAAAAAACTACTGTAACAACTAGGGTATACAATCGGTTAACCGTTACTCGATTAATCGATGAATTTTATTCAAACAACTGTTCGAGTAAAATGTGTAATATTTCGTTTATATTTTATTAAAAAACTTAAATTGTTTCATATTTTTTAAAACTAATTTTTTTCTACTTTCAAATTCCAGACAAATTTTAAATCGAAAACGTATTTTGTGGTTCAATATGAACGTAGTATAAAATATAGAGCAATGTATCAGTTACCGTGCTAATGTACATATTATATATGTGAAGTAGAGCTACAACTTTTTTACGTGGCACCACGATATAGGCAATACTGTACTGATAAAAAATATTTGCCTTTGGTAATTTTGGAGAAAACGCGTTCGGCACCGAGACCAGTGCCTAAAATATCACAATTTTAGCAATTTCTAAAGATATTTTCAAAATATCCTTGAACAATTACAGAATTATAGTCAAAAAAAATGCTCGAAAATATAAACAAAATGAATACCAAAAGGTCCGATTTCCATAAATGAAGCGAGATGTTTAAGTATCTAAATATTCATCAAAATAAAATCGCAACAATCGCAAAACCATTAATTTGTGTTAAATTTTTTTTGCCAGATTCGAACCTATCATAATTGTTGGTGTTACAGCTCGGAATGCCCGTTCACTCTTTTCTGCAATTCGGATATATATTCAACTTAATCAAATAAATTAAAAGTTAATGTAATTTATATAATTTTTACTCTATATTTTTCCTAGTCATAAACTGCTATGCCATATTATTTTTCATATTCCTAAATTCTAAAAGTGTATATCTCTAACGTCTTCTTAAAGTCGAACTTTATAAAAACGAAAGAAAAAAATTTAAAACCGCTCAGTTATATCTTGTTTTAGAATAATTTTTAATTAATTTCCCGTGGGCCCGGTAGGCTAGTTGGTAGCGTGCTGTTTAAGCGTGCATTTCGGAACTCCGGACTTTGTATTTATTTTATGTTTTATTATGAATTTTTAATGAAAAATTATTTTAAAAAAATTTTTAAACTATTGAAATTATTCGAGTTACTCGTGTAATTTTAAAATCTTACTCGCTTAATCGTGTAAGTTAAAAACCTCAAAGTCGAGTTACTCGTTTACTCGAACGAAACCAAATTCGAGTAATTTAAAAACCCTAGTAACAACTGAATGTAAAATCATAAAACATTCATTTGGTGTGTTTTTTTTCTTTTAAATGAACTACAAGGTTAGTAAAAAATTTAATTTGTTCTACAAATGACTGAAATTTACATTAAAAATAAAGAAACTGTATTACAACCCAAACAACTACATATGTTTAAAGCAAAAGTTCCCTGAGTGTGAAAAAAACTAAAATTCTTAGCTATTCAAGTGCTTATTTTTTCTATTAAATCTTTCAAAGCTAAAACTTTTATGATGGAACCTTCAACTTCAGGTATTTTTGTATACAGTAAATACGTTTTTGTTTAAAAAAAATATGTATAAATATTTTTCTTATTTTTTTAAAGAAGGTCAAAAATTGGAACAAACTGAACATTTCAAAGTTTAGTAACGTCATGATGCTTGTTTGATTACTAAGAACACAAGAATGGAGCAAAATTGATGATTAATATGTTTTTTGTTAAAGTTCTGCCTATTATGGAGGCTCTAGCTTTTCTAAAACTTCGGGTTCTGATGAGATCTTTAGCCAGATCGAAATACTAGTATCAACCTAGCCAATATGTTTAATTTGCTTTATTTTGTTAATATATGGAGGTTGATAGCTCGTTATGAATTAAAAATAATATAAAAATAATCTCGATGTATATAAAAACAAATATCTAATAAAACTGTTATTCTTTTTTATTTTATGTAGATTATGATTCGAGAATTTTTGACTAAATTGATTTGCTACAACTGGACCGATTCATTTGATTTTATGAAAATAATCAATCAACATCAACATGATCAAAATTCAATTAATAAAATTAGTGTTGCGAGTCGATTCGTTAAAAGTTGAGCTGCATTTAAAAATCGAAGTAAGGTTTTACATCGATTCAGAGATAGGAAGTGTTACAATTTAAGTGCTTTTTGTCAAATTCGCAAAATATGTAAGCTACACCCAGAACACAGGCTCGAAATTTTATTGTGTTGGCAGAACTTCTGTTGTTTCAATAGAATGATTGTTATCACAACCGAAAAAATCGGTCGCAGCAACATTCGACTGGCAACAAATACGGTACGCACGACAGAGTCTGTTTTCTGGGCGTACTGTTAAAACAAAAACACTTAAATAAGTAAACCATAATTAAAAAATTATTAATTAATTATTAAATAGAAAATATCAGCATTAAAACAAGAATCAAACCGGTTAAATATAAGGAAAATTGTCCCTAATGATTTCAAAATTTGTATTTCGGTTTTGCCTTCGACATGGTGGTAGGCAAATGCTATTATTTCAAATCTGAGACGGTATCTAAAGCTATGTACACACGGTTGTCAGATCTTACAATATTGTAAGATCTGGCAATGTGCTGGCAATGTACTGGCAATGAAACATGTTTAGCAAAAGGTAAATTGACAGTTCAAACGATTGTAAGAAAGCCTTTCAATTTCATTGTCAGACAATTGTCAAACAATAAATTTATCTGCCAACGAAAATTGTCAGTTCACACGGTTCTCAGATTCTTCTGTGGCAAAAGTTGTAAGATCTGTTGTTAGACATTGCCACAACTGTCAAAGCATTTAAAAGAAATAATTAATTGTCAATTGTGTGTTTAAATAAATTGAAAAAGTAATAATAAAGGGTCAGCCAGATAACTTTTTTTTTTGAAAATGCTATAAAAAAAAACTACTGAATATTTTCTCAAATTTCTTTTTTTATTTGAAAATACAATCCTTCTGGTTAATAATGGAAAATAATTTCATTCAAATGGCTGCCTCGACTGGCCATGCAGTAGCCTACACGATCGGTCCAATTTTTAAGCACATTATCGATTGTGTGCAGCTGTATTTCACCAATGGCTTCACGAATATTGTCCTTTAAAGCGTCAATTGTCTCTGGCTTGTTGGCGTAACACTTATATTTGACGGCACCCCACAAATAATAGTCCAACGGTGTTAAATCGCAGCTCCGAGGTGGCCAAACGACATCAGCTCTGCGGCTGATAATGCGATCTTCAAAAACAGGGCGCAAAACATCGAGTGTAGCTTCGGCTGTGTGGCACGTAGCGCCGTCCTGTTGAAACCAAATGTTGCCAATATCCTCCTCTTCAATTTTTGTGAACAAAAATTCGTTCAACATGGCCCGATAACGATCGCCATTGACTGTAACGGCCAATCCTTGCTCACACATTCTGCAACATTACCATAATTTTCAAAGTAATGTCGCAATATTTCTCAGCGTTGTTGAAGCGTATACACAACCATATTCGTTCAGCGGAAGGATAAAACTAATTATCTGTCAAATCAGACATGAGCTAAGTGTTACCATTCACGAAATAAGCACTAGTTGAAAAAAAAAACGTTAGATGGCGGACCCTTTACTAATTTTCATGGAACAAAAAAAACAATTGTAACGATTTTAGCTGCATAACAAAATATTTTTGCAAATTGCAGTTGAAAGAGGTGCGGAGATTTGCCCATTTTCCTTTGCAATCGTTCACACTTATCTGGATGGCATCTGCGACCTCTTGCCATAAAATATCTTTGGGAAGTTTATACTCAGCGCAACCAGCATCCCATAAACTTCGCCGTACCTCAACTTTCTCGATAAGTTTGATAAAACTTTCGTGTGACCACACGGATTCCACCTTTTTGCAATAGGATCTTTGTTGGGGTGTTGGTTTTTTCCCGGCTTTAGAGCCTGTTGGCGACTAGGAGCCTCTTGGCGACTGGGTACGAAACATCAAGTCAGTTGGCTCATAGCTGCAATCTATGACGCAGGTTTCATTAATAGAAATGTCGCCATCAATTTTTTATTTAATTTGATTTCCTATTTTGTTTCACTTTTGATTTTTAATATTATTAATATGAACTTTTGTTTTTTTTTCATTATTTACAGTGCCGCCAATAGAAACATTTCTATGACAATACTGTCATTGTCAGATGCATTATTTTAAACACATCTGCCAATAAAAATTTGGTTACAATGTCCTGCAATTATCTGACAATGGCAACGTAGGGTGTTCACATGAATGTCAGATGTCTGACAATATTATTGTCATACAATGTACAGTAGGGCGGGTCGATTTAAAAATCGCTCAACGTTCAAGGAAAATCGTATTCTAGGGATCAAAATAAGAAACTTTGCCGAAGGAACCATACCTCTAAAACGAATTCTGATGTCCCAACTCTTGACCCGTAGGGTCAAATTTTGAAAAATCCTACTTTGATATTTCAGAAAGTAGGAGGAATCTCTCCAAGATTATGGGAGCTACTTCTTCTTCGGGAGACGCGCTAGCAGATTGATGCACAAATCATCATTCTAGGTGCCCGTTAAGGTGTTAAAATTGAAGTTGAAAGAGGGCCTTTTTAGCCGTGTTTTTATAGCAAAATGGACAAATCTCGGGATTGAGATATTTCAGAAAGTAGGAGGAGTCTTTCCAAGATTAGGGTCTCTATTTCTTCTCCGGAAGACGCTCTAGCAGATGAATGCATAAATTATATTCGAAGTGGGATTTTTCAAAATTTGACCCTACGGGTCAAAAGTCGGAACATCAGAATTCGTTTTAGAGGTATGGTTCTTCGGCAAAGTTTCTTATTTTGATCCCTAGAATACGATTTTCCTTGAACGTTGAGCGATTTTTTTGCCTCCATACAAATCGACCCGGCCTAATGTACAGACAATGCTTTTTCTGACAATGTTGCAAGACAAAAATTGTAAGTTCACACTGTTGTTAGACATTTTCAGAACATTTTTCTGACAATATTGTAAGATCTGACAACCGTCTGTACATAGCTTAACTTTCAAAGTTTTTTTCTATTATTAACGCTCACGGGGATTTTTCTTACTTCAAGAGTGTAGCAAGAATTCAGATAAGGTCATAAATTTAAATCCCAAATCTAAAGTAGCATTGAAACGAGTTCCTTTTAAATTTGCTAGATAATACAAAGCACACATTTTAACACTCTAAACTAAATCACAAAATAGGATCTAATCTGAAAAAAAAACTTTCAAATAAAATGTGACTGATAGCTTCTGCAAATAGTTAAACATAAAACTTAATTTATAGTTATATTTAAAAAAAAAAAAAGTACAAATATTATATTTGCTAATAAAACAATAAAGACAAAGGTTGAGTTATTATGTTGGTTTTTTTTTACAGTGATAGAAAAAAATTAGTAAATTTTTTGCTAGAACTACTGAAAATTTTTTAAAAATTAGGTTGCGGAAAAAACTGGTCCAAATTTTTTTTTAAATATTATTTAGATAAGAATAGCAAAATTAAATCTGTTGAGTCTACAAACATTTAGTTAAATTGGAGCTAAATTTTAGTAAATTGAAAGAAACAAATTATTTAGCTAAAAATTTGCTAAATATTAGTAGAGAAAAAAAAACATAAAAAGATTTTGAAATTTTTAGTTTTTTTTTATAGATTTTTTTAATACCATTGAAAATCTGCTCTTTGGAAAACACAATTTTTTAGAAAAAATTTCTGTTGAATTTAGCTAAATATACTGTTAATTGCATTCTACAAAATTTAATGTAAATATAGCAAACATTTTGTTTATATTACAGTTTTTTCTAATTTTAGCAGAGTCAATTGATATTTTAAATTACCTTAACTTCAACTGGAATAATTACTAAAATTTTGTAAAGTTAATAGTTTTATTTTTGCTGTTCTTATTTTATTAATATTTACTACTAAGTTTTTGTTATGATGTCAAAATAAAAAAAAACTTTCGTAAAATAAACGAAAATTTCTTCATTTAAATAAAGTTTTTCTTATTTTTACATTATTTTCGTAATTTTTATATATGGATTATTACACATTGTGACAGAAAGAAATTAATGGGAAGTGAAATCAATGGGAAGACCTTTGCAATGGTTAATATGAGAAATCTGTGTGAATTTCTCCAGAAAACACATTTGTTTCTTGCCATTTTTCAAATTCGGAGATGTCTTTATAAAGTAATTTGTAAAGGAACCGTACTATATATGATGTTATTAACAAAACAAATTTATCTAGGTGTAAAACGCAACTTCGTTTTTAAAAATCCGTTAAAAATTTAATGAATTATTAAAATTTTTATTAAAACAAAATTTTCGCATTAATGTCTGCATGATGTTTTTCGTGTTCTTTTTATGCGCTATTATGATGCAGGTAGTATTTTATATACACTCCAATGGGCACATAATAGAAAATTGGTACAACAGTGTTCTCCAAAACATTTTTGTTTGAGAGCCAGATTAGTCATTTATACAAAACTTTACATTCCGCTAAATTAAAATTTGTGTTAAATTTGATTTTACCGGGGATATCCTAGATAACTCATTAACGCCCAAATGAAATCTACTGAAAAGAATTTAGTAAAGATATATTTACATGATAGACATTTGTCTCATATAGGATAAAGCGAAATCGAATTCGAATTTAAGAAAAGTTGAAAGATGTTCATGTTTATTGCCAAGGAGCAAAAAGTGAAAAACCGATCCCCTAATCGAACCGTTTCGAAATTCGTTTTTTGTAAAATTTGTTTTAAGAGATTTAATTAGTGACTGAATAAATAATAGATATTGATATTATATCACTATTATTAAAAATTTTAAAGACAAACATTTTTCCTTTTTCAAAAATTTAAGTTTTTTCATTTGCTTTCAAATGATGTGAAAATCGAGATGTACCCGTATTGGGACAGTGGGCGCCAGTGGGTTGATATGAAATACTTCGATGGAAGCGTATATTGTTAGTAACCTATACTAACTATAATAAACAAGATTGATACAGTCTGAGGGCCGGAAGATGAAAATCACTGTATGTATCACACTATGTAGCCCAAGTTAGAATTACCGGAAAAATTAGCAATGAGAGTTTTACTCATGTAATTTGACGTTTTGTTTTGATTTGTTTGTTTGCAATTTAATAATAATCGTGTACAATTAAAATAAAAATGTGCGACAAACGTAATAAATTTTGCTATATTTGTGGCTTATTTACTGATATCGGTTATCGGTCATAGGCGTGATTTTATTATTGATATTGGTGCAAGTATACAACATACTCTGACAACGGACCTTCACCTTCTTGTTGTTGAAACTGAAAAAGATTTGGAGGAAGATGAGTATGAACAAGCTAAGGTCCGTTGAAAAACGTGCATGGAAGAATTTTGTTGCACTATGCGAAATTTCCTTGGTAATTACAGAAGCGATAGTAGTCTCTAATGAGTTTTTAAGTGCGTATGGCGAAATGGGCTAAAACATGTCCATAAATTTCATTTACTGCATTCACAATTAGACTTTTTCCCAGACAACCTGGGCCAGCATTGAACAATGCGAACATTTTCACCAAGAACTTGTTTTAATGGAAAACCTTGAGGGAAAAAAAAACAACAAAAATAATTTCAGAATATTGTTGGTCACTTCAACGGGATACTGATGATGCTGAATTAAAAAGAAAAAAAACGGTCATGCAAACATTTTTAAGTGGAATGCATAAAATTGTATTTTTTGCAAATATTTTGTGTTACGAAAAAGTAACGTAAAAGTAAAAGTAACTCATTCAATTTTTAACGGATTATGAAAATCGAAGTCGTGTTTTACTTAAAAATAAATTAGTTTTGAAAAAAAAATACATACATAGTACGGTTCCTTTACAAAATAATTTGTAAATTCACAC
The DNA here is from genome assembly GCA_021234595.1 of Delia radicum. NCBI lineage: Eukaryota > Metazoa > Arthropoda > Insecta > Diptera > Anthomyiidae > Delia > Delia radicum. Next base: position 139,600,981 of record CM037855.1, read on the forward strand.
AGATTTCTCAAGGCAACTTAAATAACATTCGAAAGGTCTCACTTTCTTCTTTATAAATCCGATGAAAAACTTAATGATATTCAACTAAGTTACTGGCTTATAAGTGCATAAAGGTACGAAAACCCTTTTTTTACTGGTAACTCAAGATTTTGTAGGTGTTTGGCAAATTTCAAAAACAGATTCTTGTTGTACTCGACAACATTTAAAAGGTATTTCGACTTCATCCTTTTTGTATCAGTGTAGCGAAAAAATCTGCTAATTTTAGTAGTTTTTTGTGCTGTTTTTACAGGTTTATTTCTATGAGTGTAGCAAAAATAGTTTTTTGAAAGTAACAAACTTTCAAACACAAATATACATTTTTGTATTATTATTTATTTAAATATTTTAAATCAAATATATTAGACTGGCCTCACTTGTATGGAAAAATTAATGTATATTCCGATTCCTTCTCCACAAGCTTGCTTTTCTTCCTTTTATACAAAATATATGTGTATACCAAAAGTTAGCTCAATCGGACGATATTTAGAGGTCGCTATAAAATACGACTTGTGGTTTTCGTCCCATATATTCCGTGCAATTCCTAGTGTTTCAGCGTTAGTTTATTTGTTTATAGATTTGTGACTTGTTGTCTTGTTTTACGGTGTATTTATATAATTTGGTAATTTTTAATACTACACTCTTATGTGCTCTTAACTAGCTTTAATTTAATCAAAAATATAATAATGAGGGACCGAAAATCCATGCAAATGCGTGCTTTTTCCCTTAAGTCTGAGAGCAGGGTAAAAAAAATATATTTGCGAATCAAAGAATTTGTGTTAAAATTGTTTCGATTTGTGAGTGCATATTTTGCTATAAATGCATATTTTTGCATATTCGGCTTTAAATGCATATTTGTATTGCATATTCCTAATTATTTGGCTTTAAATGCATATTTTTTTTTTTTTTTTTGCTTTAAATTCATATTCTGAGAGCAAGGTAAACAAAATATCTTTGCGAATCAGAGAATTTGTATAAAAATTGCATCGAATTGTGAGTTCATATTTAGCTATAAATGCATATTTTTGCATGCTTTGCTTTAAATGCATATTTCTATTGCATATTCTTATTTATTTGGCTTTAAATGCATATTTTTCGTTTTTTTTTCTTAGTTTTTGTAAAAATTTCTTTCAATTTTATTTTATATTTGGCCAAGCACTATCCACGTACTCCGCTTTTTACAAGCTGAACTGGGCTTTTGAGAGTTTCACAGAAAAATAACAAAAAACGTGTAAAGAGAGAAACAGTTGAAATCAATTATGTTTCATGGTTTTAAGCAATTTTAATTTTATTTTAAAAATAGGTTGAGTTGCTTTATACGTTTTGCAGAATACGTTTTACAAAATTAGCACAAAATTTTAATTTAAAAACACTAAAAACCGTTTCTTATCTATCCCAACTTGCATATAAAATGTAAGAGGACACTTAACAGTGCTGGGGCAGCTTGGATCCTATTTAGTCAACTGAGACTGAATTAAAACATATTATTTTTTTGTTATGTTTTTTTAGTAAAATTAAGAAAGAAAAAAATAAAGCCATATTTTTTTATTTTTAGTGCACATTTTAAGATTTTAAGGCGCTTAAAACCACTTGTTTAGTGCATGAAGTTCCTGTCCCTGAATAATAAGTTAAAATTAATTTCTAATCATAAATTACTAATTGCAGATGAGTTTAAACTTTTTTAAAATAGTTTAGCCTCCTAAATCCGAATCTGAAGTCAAAAACGTTCCACCGGCTCGCCTTTCCGGGTTGTGAACCATTATTTTTTAACCCTCTTGCCCTGATCATATTGGTTAATATTGCCGAGATGTCTTTATAATATGTTTTATTTTTTATGGATTCGAATCCTACTTAAATTTAACTCCAATTTGAGTATAACTATCTCGGTAAATGTGCAATGGTATTTTGGAAACCGGAGGGGTCTTGAAAATCGTATTTTTGAGAATTGTACCTACAACATTCAGATTTGTTAAAAAAAATTTACATATTAAAAGCATATTTATAATATGCACTTCAATAATTAAAACGAGGGGTCAAACTTGGAAATACATGCAATAGATCCAGAAATATAAGAAAAATAGGCCATAGTTTTGAACCAAATTTTTTTTTAGGTACACTAAGTTTTATTATAAGTCAGCGCAAAAACCTTTTTATATCCATTAAATATTTTAATTTCTAAACCAAATAATTTCTAAACCAAAGAAAAGGTAATAAAAAACATTTACATATTTTGATATTTGAATTTTTATTAAATTTCGGCCTAACCCTGAAAGATCTTTAATTTATAGCGACCTCTATGTATTGACCGATTTGGCTGAAATTTGGACCTAGCATTACTGAGCACTGTTGACACAGCAGGGGCAGCCTTGTGGAGCTCTAAAATTCGACAGTCTTTTTTTTTTTTGGCACCCTAAAGTACACACATTTTTAACTTAAACTTTATTATTTTCAGTTAAAATATGGAAGAATCTAAAGACGGCGAAGTCAATAGAGGATTTTCAAAAGATGAGGTAAGATATGAAAAAATTACATTTGAAAATAATATGAAGTTCTTTTTAAACATTTCCAGTTCATTGAAAATGGTGTTGAAACTTATAAGACTGAATTTGAAATAGCTGAAATCGATGATGACATTAGGGATAAGAAGGAAGTTAGTAAATTTAAGAGAATGGCAATGAGATCCATAATATGTTTAATACATTGTGCAGTGGGTGCTTATTTCGGTTATGCCACCTATTACTATATAGAACATAGTAAGTAAAAACATAATTGCTATACTTGCTACACAGAAAGAATTTTATTTAGGCGAGTTTTAATGCAAATTTTCATTAAACTAATGCAGTCTTCTTTATAAAGTGAATACAAAATTTCATAATTTTTTTTTTTATTTTTTCTGATACAAGTTTTTAAAGAAACTTGTATTAGAAAATGGGAAAAAATTATATATTATAAAAAATTATATATTATAAAAAATTATATTATATAAAAATTATGCATAAAATTTTTTGACCAACTGCATTAATTTAATGAACATTATTAATGGACGAATTCCAGAAAAATTTGATTAATTAGAAATTGATTTCAAAATCAGAAATTTAATAATATCATGTAGATAGAAACAATATTTAAAAATTTTAAACAAATAAGCAACCCTGAAAACAAAAATGAGTTACAATTTAAATTTGTTTATGGAAGTGGTTGATCACAAAGATAATCCTTTTTCGATTAAAAAAAACTCAGAAATGTATTTAAAAACAAGTCTATATGCTGAAAAATTAATCTGTCCGGCTGAAAATTATCATATATGTTCATTAAAAGTTAGGGGTCATATATGGAAAGGTATGACACCAAACATGATAATATATTGTATATCCATTATGGCATATATATTCATATATGAGTTAATATATTATTCCATATATGGCTTGAATTTTCTTATTTCAATGTCAGTTGCCAAATATATGGAGACTTATATGTTTTTCCGTAACAGTATCTGGTTCCATACATGTTCGTATCTGTAAATTGAGGGTTTTATGGACATATGTGCTCATATGTGGACATATGTGTTTATAGATGGGCATATGTGCTCATATATGAGCATATGTGCTCATATATGGACACATGTGGATACCCGGTTAAAAATTTTAATATGGAGTTTAATAAAATTATACAAGGTGGCGCAAAAGTAATCCTCCTATCAGAAAATGCTATAAATTTTGCGATTGGCCCCTAATGTCAGTTATGTTTTGACATTTGTGTAGTAAACACATGCGAAATACACGTTAATAAACAATGTTACGCTACACTGCTCCAGAACGCGGAATATTGGTGACTATTTATTTGACCAATAATCGGTCGGTGACTTTGGCACAATTTCCATTCCCATTTCCATCTTCGCGGGTACGTAAATAAGCTAAATTTACGCTTCTGGGGCACTGAAAATCCGCGTGTAACCCACGAAGAGCCATTACACCCACTCAAAGTCACTGTATGGTGTGCTGTTTTCGCTGGAGGAGTCATCGGACCTTTTTTCTTCGAAGACGTCGCGGGCCAAACAGTTACTGTGAATGGTGGGCGCTACAGAGCAATGATCAACGAGTTCTTTTTGCCGCAACTTGATGAATTGGGATTGGAAAACATGTGGTTCCAACAGGACGGTGCAACGGAACACACTGCACATGCCACAACCGATATGCTGAAGGATGCATTTCCCGGGCGCCAATAAAAAAGGGCTCAAATGACAATCTACTGTGGCGGCGGCCATTTACATGACATCATATTCTCGACTTGATGTAAAAAAAATTAAAATACCAAATAAAAATAATTCACAAGAAGAATCAAAGTTTTTAATTTTTTTTTAAATTACAGCCAAAAAACATCGGAAGGTTATTTTTGCGCCACCTTGTATATCATTTGATAAGTTCCCATATATAAGCTCATACAAATTGATCCAAAAACTGGGTCATCTACATGTATATAATTATATCAAATTAGATATAATTGGATACAATTTTATTCGAGATTTGCCCATATCCGGGACATTAAATTATATCTAATTAGATATTAATATATCCGATTTTATAAAATTTTAGTCGATAGTAGTTAGGTATGCTTTTAGTAACTTGAAGTAATGTTTAAAAGTATTTAAGTTTAAAATTTAAATATATATCTAGAAATCAACAATTTTAAAGACCAACATGATTAAAAATTATCAAGAACATATTTGGTGTTTCAAAAATATATAATTAAGTGGTATTGTCTTATAAAATCTACACTTTTTTATTTGAAATTATATGAAATAAATCACTTGCAAATAATGTCGTTATGAAAATAGTATGGTTATATGTAAAGCCATATGTTAGAAAATCTTAACTTGCGTATAACTTAATTTGATATTGAGCATTACCAAAATATGTATGGGATTTTATATAATGCTATATAAAATTATGAGGAAAATATTTTCAGTTTGGCGTCACATATAGTTTAACAAGACTTAGCATGGGACCGCATATAATCATATCGATCACTACATATATATTTGGATTATTACAATATCAAGTACTATATAAAAAATGTATCAATAAAAATTATCAGATGTATTTGTATATAATGATATTAGCCGAAATAAGACTTCATTCAAAGTCAGATATGACTTAATCATATTATATATGAGTAGATATAACTATTTTTACCCGGGTATTCATAATCTGCTCCTTTTTTTATCCGGCGCGGATCCCAAAATTATAATTTTCAATACAAAAGTGTTAGACATTAGAAAATTTTATAAAAACTACTCTAAATTTTATAATGATTACTAGCGCTTCCTTTATGTGCTCTAAGAAGCAATAAATTCATGCATTCGTAGGAAATGAAAATCGCTTTTTTGTGTATAAACAACATTAATGCATTATTCACTGCTACATTGTATGCATTAGGGCGGGTCGATTTAAAAATCGCTCAACGTTCAAGGCAAATCGTATTCTAGGGATCAAAATAAGAAACTTTGCCGAAGGAACCATACCTCTAAAACGAATTCTGATGTCCCGACTTTTGACCCGTAGGGTCAAATTTTGAAAAAGCCCACTTTGATATTTCAGAAAGTAGGAGGAATCTCTCCAAGATTATGGAAGCTGCTTCTTCTCCGGAAGACGCGCTAGCAGATTAATGCAGAAATCATCATTCTATGTGACCGTTAAGGGGTTAAAATTTATGTTGAAGAGGGCCTTTTTAGCCGTATTTTTATAGCAAAATGTACAAATCTCGGGATAGAGATATTTCAGAAAGTAGGAGGAGTCTTTCCAAGATTAGGGTCTCTATTTCTTCTCCGGAAGACGCTCTAGCAGATGAATGTGTAAATTATATTCGATTGGGTTGGATTCGATTGGGGAACTCTAAATGGGTCAAAGTGGGATTTTTCAAAATTTCACCCTACGGGTCAAAAGTCGGGACATCAGAATTCGTTTTAGAGGTAAAGTTTCTTATTTTGATCCCTAGAATACGATTTTCCTTGAACGTTGAGCAATTTTTTGCCTCCATACAAATCGACCCGGCCTAGTATGCATTCTTTACTGTTTCAGAAAGATGCCTTCAGAGAAGCACAGCAAAATGAATTCCCAATTGCTTTTTTGTATGCGAGACGGTTAAGCGCTTTCGTGAAAGCATACAAATGTAGTTACTGCTTACTGTCTATTATTCTAGTATAAGAGTGCTTCTGTTCAAAACAGGGAAAATTAACAAGGCTGATTGTGAATACAGCTCGTGTTTTTTTAAAAACTAACAAAAAAAAAATGCTTTTTAGTACACGATAAACAACAAAAAATCTTAAAAAAGCACATGTTTTTTGTCAAGGTATAACTCTTAAAATGCGATACAAAACGATTAACAATTTTAATTTTTGAGTGAGTTGTTATGAAAACGCGTTTTTTTCTTAATAACTCACTGAAAAATTAGGATTTTTAATAGATGTGTGTCTCACTTGAAAGGTTATACTTTCCATGACAAATAACATGTGATATTTTCCAACTTTGTATATCTTTTTTAAAGATTTTGAAGCTGTTTGAAACGAAAAAATTGTAAATGTCTTCCTATTTGCTAGCATTTTTAGGTGAATTGCGAAGTTTTATATAGTAAAAATCTCTCTTTTTTTTGGTTATCATATTATGCTCTTGACCACAACCATAATATAGTATTTATTATTATATTCCTCTCTCTAACTACTGCCATATTATATTTACGCCAACTATAAGATGATTTTTTTACAGTTTTGTTAGTTTTTTGTTTTAAATTACATCGAGATTATTTTTATGTTTTATTTTTTTTAGTTTATAACGAGCTTCCAACCTCCGTATGTTAACAAAAATAATAATATCAGTCTGGTTTTTAAAGCGTCTTCTCTCTTTTAGTGTAATTCTTGTTCAAGATTTTATGAAAAGAAGTTGTTAGAAGCAGTCACTCCGAACAAATTAAATAATATCAAACAAAAAGACGTAACAATAGAAAACAGTGGTGTTATGTGGTATGGTGATATATTTAGTTGACGAAATAATAATTTGGTAGTTTCAACCCGGTCTACCATAGGAGCCTAGGCAAACCTTAAACTGACACGCATCCCTTAGATAAAGTTATTGTTCATTATTCCTCAGATGAGTACCCAAGCCTATACGATGGCACCCAATGTTGAAATAAAAAAAGGTTCTACAATGAAATGGCCATAGTAGTACGAATTCTAAATTATAATTTTTAAAATAATAAAGGGTCCGCCATCTAACTTTTTTTTTTCAACTAGTGCTTATTTCGTGAATGGTAACACTTAGCTCATGTCTGATTTGACAGATAATTAGTTTTATCCTTCCGCTGAACGAATATGGTCCGTATGTTCGTTATCTTGTGAAAAAAGTGAAAGAAACTGGCATCCTCATCGATAAACCAAAGCGTGAGAAGCCAAAAATAGTGCGTACACCCGAGAATATTGCTGCTGTGGCAGAAAGTGTGCGTGAAGCGCCATCAACATCAATTCACCGTCGTTCCCAACAATTGAACATTTCGGAGACATCATTGAGACGAATTTTGCATAAAGACCTAGGTATGACGCCATACAAAGTCCAATTGGTTCAGGAGTTCAAAAAAAAAAGTTATTTGGCGGACCCTTTACGATATCTAATATTGTGTTTTTCTATCGCAAAATGAATTTGTTGAATAAACCATTTATTTGTTTTTTTATAATTGCTTAAATATTGTAGTTTTTATCGATTTCTACACTCATAGAAATAAACCTGTAAAAATAGCAGAAAAAACTACTTAAATTTTTTTAAAAATAAGCTTGCAGGAAAAACTGCAAATTTAGCAGATTTTTTTGCTAAATATTAATAAAATAAGAACAGCAAAAATAAATCTGTTGACTTTACAATATTTTAGGTTAGTTTAGATGTGAATTATAGTTAATTGAAAACAGCATTTTATTCTGTAAAATTAGCAAAAACTTTTACTAAATATTTGTAGGCTCAAAATATCAACAAAGACTGTAATATTAATCAACAGAAATGTTTGTTAAAAAAATGTAGATTGCTGATTTCATAAGGACAGACTTTTATTCGCATTAAACAAAAAACTAAAAAAATTAACTAAAATTTATATCAAATACAACTAAATAATTGTAAATTCAACAGATTTATTTTTGCTATTCTTATATTACTAATATTTAGTACAAAAAATTTGATAGTTTCAGCAGTTTTTTCTGCAAGCTTATTTTTAACTAATTTTTAGTAGCTTTTTTTTTTTGCTATTTTTACAGGTTTATTTCTATGAGTGTAAAGCTAGTAAACCCCTTAAGCTAAAATCTGTTTTCTCTAAATTTTATAGAAGATGATTACGAATGTTTATTTCCGAATGCTGTAAATTTAATATATTGCAGTATACGATTTTGTAGTGGTTATGGACTTTTAATACTATTTCTTGGCTTTATCTATTTGGGATTAATTTACTATTACATATTTAAGCCCACAGTGGGAATGTGGTTATATAGAAAATACTTGCAACCATTCCATAAATGGTGGATGACATTTAGTAGAACAAGGTAAGTGAAAAAATTAAAAATTTAGCGATAAAACATAAACACACTCAAAAATGTTTTGCAGTAACTACGTGACAGTTGTTCGTGTATTAATCAGTACACTCAAAAAAAAAAGTTTGTAAAGTCAGCAAAAAATTTTGCTGAGTCAGCAAAATTTTAGTCAGGAGGGTGCTAGCAAAAAAAATTGCTAATGTCAGCAAAATCTTTATTAGTAGATTCAGCAAAAGTTTTGCTAACACTTAGTAGATTAGAAATAAAAAAGCATTGGTAAAAATTAATAAATTTTTTGCTGAATTTTAGTAGACTGAAAAAAACGCAAAAAAATTGTAATTTAGTTAATATACCTATTTGCTGAAAATCATAAAACATATTTTTGTGATTCTTTTAAAAATAATTTACAATAATTACGAAATATAAAAATATTCATTTTCCCACATTGACGACATGAATTAATTTAAAATCTGAAAATATATAGAAATAAATATATGTATATAACATAACAAAAATTTTCTTTCAACTACTTACATACATCAATCGTTGTCTAAATGATGCTATCTTTTAAGGACGCAACTGCAGAAGATAATTATAGAAACGAAACGAAAAAATAAACAAAAACAAACGAAACGAAAAAACAACCCTTTTTGCAATAAGAAAAAGGAACCATACAAATCTACCTAAGATGTGTGTCTTTGTCTTTCGCTTTACTCTGTCTACACGTCTGTATATGTTTGTTTGCAATCTGACCACACTAGATTATTAATCTATTAACATTTATTATAGAAATACATATTAAATTTAAATATTTTCTTTTGTCTTTTATTTTATTAAAGACAATTATTTTCACAAGCCGGTGACAACGCAAAATTTAAGTTGTTTTAATCCTCAATTTTGTTTTATGTATGAAAAAGAGATACAAAAGTCTTAAATGGTTGATTTTTTTACATGTCTTATTAGAGATGTACTTTTTAGTATCATTTCCCTCTTCTCTACTACATCTTGACATGCCGCGACATCTGCTTCATTCTGCGTATATCTTTCAATCTGGTTGTCGTCCACACTATTAATGTGCTTATCAGCACAATTTTTTTTTGCAAAATTAATTAGTAAAACATTAGTATATTAGTAAAGCATTAGTATATAACAGTTAAGTGCTGAATAAGTATAACAAAAATTTTAGCTGAAAACACGATTTTAGCAAAAAAATTTGCTAAAAAATAGTATACCTGATTTACAAGACGTTTTACTAACTTTTGTACTAACTTATTTTTTTGAGTGTAGTAGTTGTTTGTAACTGCTATTACAGTTATTTTTTATGAAATAGTAAAAAACAACTATTTTAACAGTTATTTTAAAAAGCAACCAAAAAAAAAAATCGGCTGTATTTTCTAACAGAAAATTTTTTGCTGAATTTTCTAATTTTTTTTAGCTGATATTAGCAATTTTTCTGCAAAGACTACGCATCCCAGTAAAAATTTGTCTGACTTTACAGACTTTTTTTAGGGTAGTAGTTTACTAAAATAGTAATATAACTGCTTCAAACAACTGCTAAAAAATACAGTAGTTTTCTTCAGTTGTTTTATAAAATAACTGTCAAAATCGTTGTTTTTTACTATTACATAAAAAAATGTTGCTGAGTTTTTTTTTTGTGTACCAAAACATTAATTTTGAAGTAAACACTTAATTTTTGTTAGTTATTTAAAAATATAAGATTATATCGAGTTTTTAAAAATTCTCATTTAGTTTATATATGTAATTATTAATATGCTTTAATGCATACAAACGTTATAACTGGAGTACCGTGTGGCATTTTGACTTTGCATTTTAAGTATACTTAGTTAAAACCAGGAAAAAGTGTCATCAATATTTATGAAACATACAATTTTTGGATTTTTAAAATATGAATTATTCTCGATAATGTCTAACAAATGACAATTATATGCTGTGTTTAAGGTTACACATGTTTTCTTTTGTTAATTTTTAATTAAAACTTAATTATAATTTTAGCAAAATTTGCAAAATATGCAAAAACATGCAAATAAATTGAAAATATGCAAAATATGCAACAATAAATGTCAAAATATGCCATAAAATATGCATTTTTAACAAAATATGCTAAAATATGTATTTATAACAAAATATGCAAAAATTTGCAACAACAAATCGAAGCCATTTTGTTTCAAATTCTTTGATTCTGAAAAGTATTTGGTCAAAATCGCATTTGCATTTGCATGACATTCCTTGCCCTAATACTGACCATATCATGGTCTACATGAATTTTTTTCTACATAAAAATATTGAAATTCTTACTAATGCAAAATATGAAAAACATTTCTTACTAATACAAAATATGAAAAAGATTTCATTAATATGATGAAATTGAAATGATGATAAATATGATGAAATATAAAATGGACGAAAATTGATGAAACATGTTATAAATATGATGAAGCTTTTCCTTGAGTAGGATGTAGGAAATACTAATTTTTATTGTAATTTTATATTTTTAGTTTTTACCAATTTTTACAGTTGTTTCAAAATGTTTGTAGTAAAGCATTGTCAGTTGTTTTTTGACATTGTTAGTTGTTTTTACTATATTTGTTAGTTGTTTTTCAACAGTTTAAAACAACTATATTTTTAGATATTTTGAAATTACAGTTGTTTTAACTGTCATTTGCAATAGATTCTACTGTAAAACTTTTTTGAGTGCAAAATTTCCAAGTTTTTTAACAAAATCATTTCTGTTTCAGATTAATTTCTACCGTTTCGATAGTCTTGCTATTGATAGCATTAGCCATATTTGTATTTTTTGAAACTAGAGATGAACCTCAAAAGTTAACATCTTTAGTGGCACCCTGCTGTTTCATATTATTAGGATTTATCTTTTCCACCAAACGTTCTGCCATCAAATGGCGTATTGTCATCACTGGCATAACATGTCAATTTATATTGGGTATCGTATGTATACGTTGGAGTGTGGGTCGTAATATTTTTGAATGTATTGGTAATAAAACGGCCACTTTCTTGGCGTTTACCGATCAAGGAACTCGTTTTGTTTATGGTGATACCATCTTAAATGAAGGTGTATTTGCATTTGCCATATTGTCCGTTATATTCTTCTTCAGTTTCTTTATATCCATATTATACTATTTGGGAGCTATGCAATGGGTTGTTTTAAGATTAGGTTGGATATTACAACAAATATTGGGTACTACGGTCTGTGAAAGTGTTACTGCAGCTGCTAATATATTTTTGGGAATGTCTGAAAGTCCTCTACTGATAAGACCCTATATTAAAATTTTAACGGCTAGTGAAATCCACTCTATAATGGTTTCTGGATTTGCCACTGTTTCTGGTACAGTATTGGCAGCATATTTGAGTTTTGGTGCTTCTGCTGCACATTTAATAACATCAAGTGTTATGGCCGCACCTGCTACTTTGGCTATGTCGAAATTGTATATGCCAGAAACGGAAGAAAGTAAGACTAGTTCGGATAATATTCAGCTGGAAAAATCGTAAGTTATCAGATTTATATCCTTTGATTCTTTTTTGGTAATTATTTTTCTTTTTATTTATTTTTCAGTGAAGATTCTTCCATATTAGATGCTGCTTCAAATGGTGCCAGTAATGCTGTACCCATTGTACTGGGTATTATTTCCAATATAATTGCTTTTGTGGCATTTGTAGCTTTTCTAAATGCTGTGGTCGCTTGGTTTGGCGACTTAGTGGGTGTAGCCGATATTGATTTCGAATGGATTTTCTCAAAGATCTTTATACCTTTGGCTTGGGCTATGGGTGTACCTTGGGAGGATTGTGATGAAGTTGCTAAAGTAGTGGCTACTAAAACCATAATTAATGAATTTGTGGCTTATGAAAAATTGGGCAAATTAATAGCTAATGATGAAATAAGTGTAAGTAGAATTTATAATATGTTAAATGACTTTAAAATCTGAATTTCCACCAATAAATCGCAAAGAAATTGCTCATATTATAATCTACGATTTTTTAGGAAAGTAATCTTTGATTTAATTTGTAGAAAAATGTTCAAGACTAAATAACGCTAAAGAAAACTTTTTTAAAGATTATCAGAATCTAAGTTGTTTTATATATTAAAACTAATCTCAGTTTTACAAAGTACTAGACTTTTCTTTCGAAATTTTAATAGCTTTTTCAAAAAGAACATTAAAGTCAGGCTAAAAGGGAGACCCGACTTAATTATTCTAAATTTTCTTCCCACAAAAAGCATTTTTGAGAAGTCGAGTAGAGTTGAATGATATGTGACCAACTGCGAATGCCCTCAATTTCCTAACACATCCTCTCGAGATCCAGGACCTAACACCATCTGGATTTCCGAGAGACCGGACAAATATACTTCTAGTAGACTGTCCAATTCCCAAAGAATCTAATTCCCCGATGACTGAGGCACCGCTTCTTCAGCCCTATTCATTCACAGAGTAGAGTTTTCATAGTAATTCTTTACACATCTCCTATAGTATTCTTAGCCATCCTGCCTATCGTTCAGTGCCCAGTGGGAGCCTTTATAAGCAAGTTGCTTGATTGCTTACCAAAACTAAAAAGAGTTTTCGTTCTCGCACTGCGAGAAGAAGAATTTTTTATTTACATTATGAAAAAAACTTCATTAGTTTAGTGAAAAAATGGCATTAAAACTCGCCCAAGGAATTATCTCTGTGCAGCGGTCATAGGATTCGATATTTCTCAGGAGTAGTTAAGGACATTCAATTCGATCTCTTCTCCCTACCAAAAATTTTAACCAAATGAACTAGGTCATCCATTTGCATCGGATCATAAAACGACTCAAACTCATTCCTTGCATATTTATCAGTCAACTCATCGCTAATGACATCAAAGTGATGTGGAACCCATTTCAGTCTGACCAGGTGCCGAAAATTTGCCAATAGCATTCCATACAGTCCCTCACACACTTACATCCGATCGGATTCCAAGTCTTTTAAAAGAATGTCATCAAAGATGTTATGGATAATGAATTCATATTCCGTTACATAAAGTTCCGTGTGGCTTTAATAATTACATGGAAAACTGAATATCTAGTTTCCTGAAAAGATTTCTAGCCTTATTCGCATCTCCATCTTTGATCTTTTTGTGAAACCCGAGATACATTCCACCTAAATATTGAAGTTACACGTGAACTCGTCCATTGAAACTTTTTATTAACCTAATGTAAGTTTTCACTCACTCAATGAACAAGTTTCATTAAAAAAATAAACAGTTTCATTAAATTAAGGAGATTTTAATTAATTGTATGAACTTTTTGGTTCGTTTCATTAGCATACTGAACATTATTATCGTTTTTTCCGCCACTAAAATTCTCTCTGCTCTAACCTCGAAAGGATGACCTAACAAACCCTTTTCATTATAAATCAAGCGCAACGGGGATTGCTCTAAAATTACAGGTATATTTATGTTTTGCAAAAATGCTGCAGCTTATTAATTATAAACACAGTTTCACTACTGAAATTTGTTCCGTCCAATTGATATCTCAACAGATTTAACGGAAATTATTTCTTAACGTTGGTCTTCCTAATCTGACGAACACGCATGACAGTTTTAAATTTCCAGTCTTAAATTACAAACCGTTAGAAAATTAAATAAGACGAATACTAAGGTATTAGAATATATAAGTAAGCTAAATTTGACAATTGCCTTTGTCACGTATATATGCGTATGTAGCTACTAACCTTACAAACCTAATATGTAGCTAGATGATATTTCACTAAAATGTGACTTAGCACTTTTGGTACTTATTTGTCAGAGCCCTAATTATTAGAAATGCTGATGCATAAGTTGTTTCAAGCACTTGATGTAATTTCCTATATAAAAATTGATATCATATAGAAATGCACTCCAAACTATCATTCGTTACAAATGGCGCCCAACGTAGGACGTCTTAGAATGTCCCGTAACCTGTTACCCGTTTTTTTTTTTTTCATTTTCAAAAAGCGGCTTCGAATATTTTGCATTTTCGAAAAACGAATATTTAGCATTTTCAAAAAACGGAATATTCGAATGTTTTCAGTCAAATATGAACATATCCTAAAAAAGTCAAAGACAATTAGCGATTTTAGAAGTGATCCAAATAGGTTAAATTTTTACGATATACGCTAAAGGATTGCTAAGTGTCGAAATTTACGTTATATAACTTAGTGGAAAAAAATTTGGCGGAAAATAAGTATGAGAAAATTAAAATTTTTTATATAAATAGAACATATTTGGTGTTCAAAGTTTTGTAACGTGATGATGCTAAGAAGACAAGAATGGAGCAAAATTGATGATTAATAGGTTTTTTGTTAAAGCTCTGCCTAATCTAGAGGCTCTAGCTTTTCTAAAACTTCGGGTTCTGATGAGATCTTTAGCCAGATCGAAATACTAGTATCAACCTAGCTAATGTTTGATTTGCTTTATTTTTTGTAAATACACGGAGGTTGGAAGCTCGTTATAAATTAAAATAAAACTGTAAAAAATTACTAAAATTATATTACAAAAAAATTAACGGAAAAAAAGGCGAACATAACTTTGTGAAAGTAACTAAGGATCAATAAAATTATACTGGCGGAAAGTTATTTGCGTAGTAATATTTTCGCTAAAATTTTCGGAAAAAAAATAAACTGTAGAAAATAAAACTGCGAATAAAAAGTTCACGGAAAAAAAATTTTAAAAAAAAAAAACTTTGTTAACAATTACAATTAAAAAAAAAAAAAATCCATAGACTATGAATTTCTTTCATCGAAGTTAGTGGGTGACCTGGTACAAAATCTTTATAGTAAGCAAAGTCTTTTATATCATTCGCATTCAATTTAGAGAACCCTTGAAAACTAATCCAAAAAATGCTTAATTCTCTGAACTTTTCTGCTTAAAATGAATTTGAAAATGGCGTATAATTCAAGAAATGTTGAATAATTCGAATAACTCAACACCGCTCTTTTTCAAAACCATTTAAACCCGAAAATTAAAAAACGGTTTGACCACTCTACCAGATTCGAAAAAAAAAACCTGAGAAAAGTTTTTTCCAGATCATCCTTAAAGGGAAAATTAGAAAATATTTTAAAAAATATTGTTTTACTGAAAATCCTTCCAAATAGAAAAAGAATTAGATTAAAAAATGTTTTCTGTTTAAGCAAATGCTTTAAAATTCAAAGAATCAAAACCGTGTATGAAACGGAACAAATAATACCACAGACCTTTTAAATAGATTTTTTTCAGTTACAGAAAAGAAAAGGGATGAATCTTACAGATTTATTGACGCTAAATTCGGATAATTTTTCTCAAAATTCATTTTAAATTTTAACTATAATTTTTTAGCTGACATATAAAAGTTAATTTTTATCTTTCTTTATTTGTATATTTATGAAAGAGTAACGTTACCGCTGGAGCTAGGAACTTGAAATTTGTTAAGAAGGTGAATCCTCCAACTTAGACGTCCGCGCAAACACCTTTATCTAGAAAACTGAAAAATGTGTTACCTTGTTATGGTACTTTTTGGAATCTAACCCAGAAACGTGGCAAAATATGGGTAAAAGGGGGACTAAAAATTTTAAATACTAAATGTATGTACCTTCAAATATGATCTAAATTATTAAGGAACGTATTTAAACGGAATTATTTCCATGCATTTTGTATGAATATATTTTTACTAGGACTAAAGTGGGCACAATTAAGCGGATACTATTGTAATTAGCTTTATTTAGTAATACTAACTATTTTTAACCCAAAAAATAACAGATAGCCCAATAATTCGTATATTCTACAAGTATTAACGGTGTTTTCCAAAATTTAACTATTATTTCACTTTTCTAGCAAACAAAAATAGCTGTTTATAACGATTTTTGGGTCAAATTCAGTTACTTTTTCTGAACAAAAGTTGGCAACAGTGTATGCAAATCAAAAATGAATTTAGCTTGTTTTTTTCTTTGAATGTGTTTTGAAAAAATTTTGATTTTATAACATAAAATCACATTTATAACATACAAAATTCTTATAAAATTTAATCTTCAGCCGATTATCAGCCGCCGTCGACAGTTTTTGACTCCAAGCCGCGGCTGACCATATTTTCGCGTCTTCGTGAGATTAAGCCGCCGCCGACAGTTTTTTGCCTCGAACCCCGACTTTTTGACACGGATTTCATCTCTGATTCCTATTACCGCGTAAAAATTCAGTAAGACAGAAACTTCTATGGGTAGGGGAAAAAATTGGAAGGTATCAACATTAGCGGCCTGACTAAATACTTTTGGCTAACATGTTGAAATTTTGAATAAGTGTTCCTTCTAATAAGATCTAACTCACTAAAATGGTACCTTTTGAAATTTTGCCCGGGAACTTAAATGTAGTTTTTTGGCGGCCTGGCTAAATCACTAAAGCGAAGAACTTTAAATTTGGTAAACTTGAAATTTGAACTTGAAATTTGAACTTGAAATTTGATATTTAAAACATGCTCCTTCGAATATGACCAAAGTTTCTGATATTATATTATTTGGATTTCTGGCCATGAACGGGGTAAAAATACGGCCTTAGAGGGTGAAAAGTCTCCCGCTAGATGGCCTGAATAAACCCCTAAAGCGTGGATTTTGGATATTGGTATATGAGTTCCAAACCCCGCGTTGACATCCGCTTAGACAGAATATTTAGAAATTCCTACGGAAAGGGACACGAAGGGGGAAATTTCACCCCTTCTAAAATCATCCAAAACCTGACGTGCTAGACAATATCTGAGCCATGATTCGAATTCAGCTTAAAAACATTCGTAAGATTCATCTCTGCTTAGCAAAATATTTTGTTTTTTTCACCAAAAATAGTTTGAGATAAATATTTAATATACCGTCACCTAAAATGCAAAAGGGTGCAACAGCACTTTTTATTTGTTTTACAGGAGCAGCAAAAAACGTTGTAGAATTAAAGATATTTTAGATTTAAAGGACATATTTTCTTCTATTGCTTAAAACACGATAACACACTTATTTTTTGTTAATCGACATATGGATCCATACATGAGCACACATGCTTCATACATGTCCACATGCATTCATTCATACATAATTCACATGTGTTCATAAATGAATTATACATGTTCATATGTTGAACCATACATGTTCATGTGTGTGCATTAACGAAAATTGAGGTAATATTTATATGTATGATCGTACATTTACATACATGTTCACATTTGAATATTCACGAAAATTGAGGTAATATTTACGTATGATCGCATATGAACACCTATGGACATATATGAATCACATATGACGGTATATGGAAATTTATGTAAACATGATTGAGATCATACATGTCCATAAATGGATACATATGCATATGTTGATTTTTAACTCTGAATTTTTAACTAAAGAATTTTTTGGTTAATATTCTACGAGATATGACTGTTATACCTTTTTGACATTGAACATGAAAAAATGGGATGATGTAGCTCAAAATTATGATTTTTTTGGGATATTACTATAATTTAGTTATTCAAAATATATTACTTTTTTTATACAAGTGTGCTGTTAAGACTTTTGTTTTTGAAATTCATGCACTTGTTGTTAAGGCCTTTTTAATTTCGTTCATAAAATCGTTATTTGTTAACCCTCTAACGGATAAGCCTGCCTCAGGGCAGTCTTCATAAAATTTACAACAAATGCTTCGAACGAGAGTTTTATACTTAGAAATTAATGAATTCCGATAGAAAACTAAATTTGCTAAATATTTTGCGAAGAAATTTTGCGTGTGCCGTCCACGGTTTGGAAACGAGAAAGCTTTAAAATCAAAATTTCATAAAATTTCAAAGACTAATTAAAGGGACCGCCATCTAACGTTTTTTTTCAACTAGTGCTTATTTCGTGAATGGTAACACTTAGCTCATGTCTGATTTGACAGATAATTAGTTTTATCCTTCCGCTGAACGAATATGGTCCGTATGTTCGTTATCTTGTGAAAAAAGTGAAAGAAACTGGCATCCTCATCGATAAACCAAAGCGTGAAAAGCCAAAAACAGTGCGTACACCCGAGAATATTGCTGCTGTGGCAGAAAGTGTTCGTGAACCGCCATCAACATCAATTCACCGTCTTTCTAAACAATTGAACATTTCGGAGACATCATTGAGACGAATTTTGCATAAAGACCTTGGTATGACGCCATACAAAGTCCAATTGGTTCAGGAGTTCAAAAAAAGAAAAAAGTTATTTGGCGGACTATTTATTTTAAAAAGAAATTGTTTTCAAAAATCTAAAAAAACAATTTAAGTTGACTAAAAACTCTTTATAATAAAATATAAGTAAGATGGAAGCTTTATCTTTAATAATAAGTCCTTACTTTAGTCTAAGGATTCACAGGATTTTGTCAGGATTCCTCTAAAGGACATCGTCTTAACTTATAAACTAATAGACGGATTTTTATGAAGTTTTGCAGAAAGAAGATATTAAGTATTACTAGCAAAGCGTTGAAGTTTAAACAATATAAATTGAAGTTTGGATACTTTTTCGCCTAATTTCGCTTTTTCCAAAAAGCGAAAATCGCGACCTCTTCTTAAATAGGAGCAGAAAAAAAATAGTTTTTCGAGCGTGGTTATATCTTGGTAAGAGAAATATTTTTTGTCCAAAACTTCTCTTTTATATTTATTTTATATTTTATATTTTGGCTCATATCGCCTAAATTAGGCGACGACAAACAATTTTGTTGAAGAACTTAGTATTTGTTTTTCGAGTGGAGCACATGGTAGGAATTTCGTTGCAAAATATCGTTTGCCAGTTAGAGGGTTAACGTATATCTTCAAAGTTTTGTAGCGACATGTAATTTAGTCTAGTGCATCATAATCAATCAAAAACTCAATTTTTAATTTTTTTGTTGTTCCGCCTTTTTACATATTAGGTAACGATATAAAATCGTTTTAGATTCATATTTAAATTATAGTTACGCATTTGTTAATATTTTTACTTATTTTCTATTTCATTTCAGGCTCGTAGTGCGGGTATAACAACTTTTGCTATTTGTGGTTTTGCTAATCCTAGTTCTTTGGGTATTTTAATAGGCTCTCTGGGAGTTATGGCTCCAGGCCGTAGAGCTCTCATTACATCCGTAGCTATAAGAGCATTTATTGTAGGCAGTATAGTATGCTTTGTTTCAGCTAGTTTTGCGGGTAAGCATTTAAATTAAAAAACGTGGAATAAATTCTAAAATTTTTTTTATTTTATTTTCAAGGTATCCTAATGCAAGAGGACGAAGAGTACCGTACCTATGCGAGAATATTTGAAACTTTACAACGTAAAAATGTTACAGTAGCATTCTTTCAGGAACAAATTTAATGTAACTGATTAAATATAAATTAAGCTTGCCCTTTTCCCCAGTAGTTTTTTTAAGTTTTGTTTTAAAAATGAAAGAAAAAAATTTATATAAATTTTAAAAATAAGTTTAACTATTTTTTACATGTACAATTTTATAAACAAAACGATTGTTTAGATTTATTTTGTTAGACATTTGTCTATGTTATTTTTTATACAATTTAATAATTCCACATCGTTACTATCCATAAGTTTTGAGTCAATTTTCATAAGATGTTGGGTATGTAAATTAATTTCATTTAAAATAAATTTAATATTTGAAAAATGACACTCACCCAAACGTGGCTTTTTTGTAATTTGTGATAATTCGTTGGTGTTATAGTAAGTATTTGAGGATTTATAATGTTGGCTTAAGTTTTGAAATACTTTCAAATCAATTGGTTTTTTAGCAATTGGTGATATTTTACATTCCATTAAGTTACGTATATTGTTAAGTTCTAATGATTTTAAATTGTTTAATAATTCTGTAGATTGTGGTGTTAGTTTAAGTAAATATTCTATTAGAAATACACTCCACATATTCTCTACGTGTGTTAAATTGTCTTTTAGGCAGTGAAGTATATTGTTATTGATGTTGCTATCATCTAATTTAATACATATTCTAAAACATTTATTTAAAAATTCACGAAATTTATGAATTTCTAAAGGCGGTATGGAGAGTAATGCCTTGAAGGTTTTAATGAACTGAATTCTTAAAGAGAAATTGATACGAGTAGGTTTTAAAATACAGATCTCCAGCAAGTTTATCTAGAAATTAAAATAATTGAAATTAAAAATAAAAAAATAATAACATATTTATTAAATTATTTAATTATACTTACCAATTCTCTGTATTCGTTTTTGTTAATTTGAAATTTTTGCATTCTTGTTAAATTTTCAATTAAGTTTGTATTAAAATACTGCAATAATTGATGATTTTCTTTGTCGGAAATCAGCATTATGATTTCTAAATTATGGGAATATTGCTGCGAAATTATAGCATCAGGTATTTTGCGAATTATTGTTTTCAACACTAATTCTATTAAAATCTTTTGTGTTGACATTTCTGGCATACAGTTGTTACATTTATTCCATATTTGTAACCAGAATTCCAGACAAGATAAGTAATTTTTTGTTGGCTGGTTTTTGAATATATAACTGAAAGAAATGAGAGAAAGGGTTTATTTAAATGTACGAAATAATGCAGATACATTAATAGTAATTAATTAAAAATTTCATGATTTTTTAAAAAAAAAATCTTTAGTTTGGCAGTAATTTCAAATTAAAACAAAATAAATTTAAAATACTTCATAATAATCATTAATGTAAATACTATAAAAAGCTGAAAAAGTTATTTAAAAAAACCCCAAAAATGTAAGCTTATAAAATTTTTAAAATGTTGAAGGTTTTTGGGGATGCGAACACACGTTTTTGAGTAAGCTTTCCGTGCTAAATCCGAATTTGGTTTCCAAATTTGTCCAACACATCTGGTTTTAGCTTAAATTGAGGTCAAAGTTAAAAAAATTCAACTTGAATTTGATAACTATTATTACACTCAAAAAAATATGTTAATAGAAAAGTTAGTAAAATGTCTTATAAATCAGGTATACTATTTTTCAGGAAATTTTTTGTTGAAATTGTGTTTTCAGATAAAATTTTAGTTATAAAGGGTGATTTTTACAGCAACTTTCTTTTTGGCAACACTGGTTTTGGCAGCTCAGCTGTTTTCGTGTAACATGTTACTGTTAAACATGTTCAGTTTGATCTATAATTTAACCATCGACTTACAAACAAACAACGCTAGCAGATTATTGAATTTTATTATCAAAGTTCATGCTCGGTTAAGAAAGTGCATCGTGCATTTCTTCCACTTAATAATCAGTTTGGGCTACCTTCTGAGGCGGCTATTCGGAATCTTGTGTCAACACGCATACGTAGAGTGCGCACAGAGGAAAATATCTCAGCTGTATCCGCCAGTGTTGTTGAAGACCGTGAATTATCGATTCAGCGCCGTTCGCAACAATTTTTTTTTTTAAATACAGCTGGTGCAAGAATTAAAGCCACAAGACCTACCACAACTTTGGATGAATAGACGCTGGCAAAGTTGGATGAAGATCAACTTTTTTATCGGAAAGTTGTGTTCAGCGACGAAGCTCGTTTCTGGTTGAATGGATACGTGAAACAAGCAAAATTGCCGTATTTGGTGTGAAGAGCAGCCAGAAGCGTTGCACTGCCAATACATAACGAAAAATGCGCTGTTTGGTGTGGATTATGGGCCGGTGGCATCATTTTACCGTACTTTTTCAAACACGACGAAGGCAGGAACGTTCCTGTGAATGGCGAGCTCTACCGTGCGATGATTACAAAGTTTTTTTTGTCCAAAATGGAAGATCTGGACTTGGGTGACATGTGGTTTCAACATGCCACACAGCACGCGAAACAATGGCCAAATTGACAGGCGAGTTCGGTGAACAGTTTATTTCACGTTTGGGGCCGGTCAATTGGCCGCCTAGATCATGTGAGTTAATGCCTTTAGACTTTTTGTGGGGCTATGTTAAGGCTCATGCCTATAGGGTTGACGCACTGGTTGACGCACTGGAAGCCAATATTGAAGAATTTATTCGTGAGATACCGGCCGATATGTTGGAGAGAGTATGCCAAAATTGGACCCAGAGTATGAACCATTCAACATTAACATGAAATCATCTTTAAACATTGAATTATTTAGATCGTTCTATCGACTCAAATAAAGATTTCATACATTTCTCTAAATTTTATGTGTTTTTTTTTTAAATCAAATCCGAAAGCTCTTAAAAAATCACCCTTACTTATTCAGTACTTAACTGTTATAAACTTATATTTTACAAATATTTTACTAATGTTTCACTAATGGATTTAGCTAAAAAAAAATTGTGTTGATAAGCACATTAATAATGTGGACTACAACCAGATTGAAAGATACACGCAGAGCGCCGTAGATGTCGCGGCATGTCAAGATGTAATAGAGATGAGAAACATGATACTAAAATGTACAACTCTTGTAAGACATATAAAAAATCAACCATGGAAGATTTTTGGAATACAACAAAAGGAATCCAACAATGTGTATCGTATACATATAAATTGCGGATTAAAAAATTTAAATTTTATGTTGTCACCGGCTTGTCAAAATAACTGTCTATTTATTAAATTAAAGACAAAATGAAATATTTAAATTTAAAAATTATTAAAGGCTTAATTAGTTTGGAAGTAGAAGTAAAAAAGTAAAGTATCATTCTTGTAATGAATAAAAAAGAGTATAATAATAGTTTTGTTATAATTTTCTTGTACATGGAAATAAATGTCAATTATAGAATTTGAAAATTTGAAAATTTCTACAGATTTTTTTTATGATTTTACTTAACAACAGTTTCAATGCATAGCAAAAAGACAAACTAATTTTTCTTTACTTCATTAACTCATTTAATTATCTATAGATACGTTTTTTTACTATACGAACAGAATAATAAAGCCTGAAATGTGTAGTTGTAAACTAAATGTGTATAGTGATTACTAATGTAGTGTAGTAAAATTGCAAACAAATATACGTTCAGGTAGAAGGGCTAAAGCGAAAGACAAGGAACCACATCTTAGGCAATTTTCTATGTTTCCTTTTTCTTATTGTTATTTTAAGGTTAAAAATGTTTCCTAGATACGGTATTGAATCGTTATGGGTATTTTAGGGTTAGTGTTTGCCTACCATGGTTATACCCAATTTCATCCTTAACTCGTTATATTAAAAGGTCTTATACCAATTTAAAAAACAAACAAAAAGTTGTCAAAAAAAATGTATCATTGTTAACCGAATTTACTTGTTGAAATATTTAAAAATTAGTGGTTTCGCAATGACTTCGACATATTTTTTATGGTTTATTGTGCATATTTCCCTTTAAATGCATATTTTGCATTTATTACTGCATATTTTAAACGCATATTTGCCCTTTATTAGTGCATGAATGTCGCTGCCCTGATAAAATATAATAGAATATAACCAGGTCGAAATTGCTAACCGTATCAAAAAAATAGTACTGGCAAACCACTATTTTTTTAAATCCATCTGTGTTAAAAATTACCAAAGGTACAACTACTATTTTACTAGGTAACTATTTTGTTTGCAAAGCATGTGTTTTAAAGGTTAAAATCGCAACCAATATTACAACAATTAGAACTATTGTGTTTAATAATTTATTATATTTCACACATTTAAAGATGATGTATAAAATTAAGTCCGAACTGTATTGCTGCTTTTACATACATTTCTCAA
The DNA here is from genome assembly GCA_021234595.1 of Delia radicum. Lineage (NCBI taxonomy): Eukaryota > Metazoa > Arthropoda > Insecta > Diptera > Anthomyiidae > Delia > Delia radicum. The sequence continues at coordinate 139,625,229 of CM037855.1, forward strand.
ATTAATTTAATTTAACCCAGTCAGAAACTGAGATTGGTACAAAAAATAAAGCATACCACTGGCTAACCGAGGAATTGTAATTTAATTGCTGACAGATACACTTTTTTAAGACGTTGTACCAGCGTTTGAAAAAAGCGCTTCACCAGTATTTTCTTTACAATAATTTCAGTGGTCTACAAAAAATGGCATTGGCAAAGAATTAGCTGAGACTACTATGCCAACGTTGGGAAAAAGTGTTTTGCAGTCAGAAATTGTCAACGGCTCAAAAGTGTAGCCACCTTATTTTATAAAAATTATGATATTTTGTATAAAAAAGTTTGTAGTCGGAAGGTGCCGAGTTCCATCCCAGTTTCAGCCTTTCGCACTTTTTAATATTTTTTTTATATAAAATTCAGTTTTTTGTTTCTGGAAAAGCTCTTTTTTTTTGTTTTCCCAACGTTGGCAAGTTGTTTCCATCAAACTGTATGACAGTGCTGACACATTTGAGCAGCCAGCTGTTACACTGATAGAATTTTCCTTCATAGTGTCAATGAAACGATTTCATTAAAATCGATTCATTGGTTTAATGAAAAATTTCATTAACTGAATGAAAATTCATTAACATTGGTATTTTTTCATTAACATTTTTTATGATCTTTTCATAATTTCATAAAAAAAATTCATTAAATTAATGAAAAAAATTTTTTTTTAATAAAAATTTTGAATTGTAATCAGAAAAAAAAAATTTATTTTGTACTATCATTTTAAAATAAAAAGTTTGCCTAGAGCTAACAGTTTTTGACGAATTTGAATAGTTGGTCACTAAATTCCAGGGAACAGATTCTCTAAGAAAAACGACATAGTTTTGTTCAAAACGAGACCTAAATTGTTATCGTTTTGACGATTTTACACAAAAACGTTATGCTAAACGATAATACTTTTTTGTTTTTTAACAACATTGTTAACAATATTTAATATTTTTATCTAATATGGTCGTAATTTAACTACAAAAAGTGGACTATAATCGTTGATCGTTCTACAGAATTTCAAGCCAGATCGATAAAAAATTACATATTTTGTACCGACATATAAGAAAATATGTCATCTTTTAACACAAATTATCTTACATCATATTCCAAGTAACGAAAATTTGCTGAATCAGGCTGAGTTTAATAAAAATCTGCCATCGCTTTTGCAGAACAGCCTGTGATGTTTACTTTCGAACTTTTCCAACTTTTTTATAAAAATATTTTATAGATCCTATAAAGACCAGACCTTATAAATAATATCAACGAATGATAATTTCTCAATAACCACCAAATTAATGATATGCTAAAATAATCATAAAAAGTGCAAATTATTAAATATCAACGAAAATATTTCATACAAACTATGAATTTTATTCATTAAACACATGAAACTTTCATAACGATTAGGCTAGGAAAAATGAAAAAAATGTCATATACTTTATGAAATTTTCATTGGGTCAATGAAATCATTCATTAAAATTGATTTAATGAAACACATTTCATGAAACGTTTTTTTGGTGACTTTTTTATGAAAAAAATCATTGGATTAATGCAGGAATTCATTAATACTAGGCACAAATTTCTATCAGTGTACCCGGTAGTTTTCATTTACTTACGTTTTAAGCTATCAAGTATTGTATCTCGGGTTAGCTCCGTGGTTACAGCTGTCGGCTGCCAATCTGGCAGCCATGGTTTAAATCCCGGGGGACCAAAAAAATTATACGTGAAATTTTTTTTATTTTATTATGAAAAACAAATAAAAATATATTTTCATGGCTTTACCAACATTTTGTTAACGTTGGAAATTTTGTTTCTCTAGTGCCTATCCGACACTTTTTAAACAGACGAACCTTTTGTCTAATAATGTTATCATTTTGGGCTTGGGAAATCACTTGTTACCAGCACTTGTATCACTTGCTAAAATGCCTTGCCAGTGGTAGTCCGTTTGTCTTTTTCTGACTGGGTACGTTTTAAGCTATCAAGTATGGCAAGTTAGATGAGTGGTTAGAGCTGTCTGCTAACAATCTGGCGGCCAGGGTTCGAATCCCGGCGGGACCAAACAAATATAAATGAAGGAGACTGACTAGCTTTTCTAAAACTTTGGGTTCTGATGAGATCTTTAGCCAGATCGATATACTAGTATCAACATAGCTAATATGTTTGATTTGCTTTATTCCGGAGGTTGAAATCTCGTTATTAATTAAAAATATCATTAAAATAAACAAAAAATCGTTTTAGTAACATTTTGCCAACGTTGGAAATTTTGTTTCCCCAGTGCTTGTCCGACACGTTTTAAACAGACCGTCCTTTTTGTCAAATGTTATCATCTTGGGAATGGGAAAGTATTTGTTGCCAGCACTTGTGTAACACTTGCTACAGTGCCTTGCCAGCGATGGTCAGTTTGTCTTTTTGTGATTGGGAAACTATTTTAAAAGCACCAAATTTTTTTAATTAACAACGTTTTTCTAGCAAATATGCTAAAACCAACGGTTGGTCACTGTTATTAATCGGGTAACACAAGAATACTGTCAAGATTGTTAATCCCACATTATATCAACGCATAACCGACTGTCGTTGACGCTTTGCCAACACTGTGCCGATTGTATTTTTCTACTTGGTTAGGCTTTAAAATCTTGTATTTCATTTTTAATTTTCGCATTTTCAGAGAATTTTTAAAAAGTTTTCGTCTTAAGAACATTCTTTTTTTTTTAAAGATACCCTACCTATTGTAGTTTCATATGGTATATAGCTCTTTAAGATATCTTATTCAGTTAGGGGTTAACAGTATTATTGCAAAAACATGTCCATATTGTGTCGCCCACTACAAATTCCGAAATTTATATTTTCAACAATTAAAAAATAAAAATATTTAAGTTTACATTTAAAATCCCCTCAAATCGCAAAACTTTTTAATATTAAACTTCCAGTTTTCGTTTTTAATTGCACTATTTTTGCACAATTTCTTATATTTTTAGTCTGAGGTTTTCTCCTATTAAAACACTTAACTAAATCAATATTATACAAATCTTACCTATAGTAAATTCTCAAAATCTCGGCGCTAGTATAAGCTTTCATCCATGATGAAGAATCCATCACATAATGGCAGAGTTTCATATGTAACTCATTCGTAACATCTAGTATAGTTAAGGCCACATAATATTCTAAATATTTAGAATATTTATCACCATCAATAAATATTAAAGGACCTTAAAGTAATTTTAAAAAAATATATATACATAAACAGAATTTTCAAATTAAAATCACTAAAATTACCTTCAAATAATATATTATATATATCCAATAATTCATCAATAACAGGCTTATATTTAGTGAAATCTTTTTGTGATTTTTCAATAATTTTTTGTAAATAATTTAGAATTAAATCACAAGAATTAAAGTCCAACATATCTCGTTGAAAATGTTGTAGTATAGACTGTAAGTTAAGTAAACATTCAAACATATTTCAATATTAAAAAATAGCAAAAACTAACCTCTTTAAATTGTGACTGATGTTGTATTAGAGAAAATATTTCATATAGATCTTTGTTAATAAACATATCAATTTTGGATTTGTAATGCATTGCTAATTGACTAAAAATATTAATTTATTTAAAAAATTAAGAAATGATTTCGATTTTATTAAATATATTCTACACCAGTTTCAATTGAAATTGCGAACGAATTGGAAATGTGAATTTTTAAATGAATTTTAGATTTTTCAATTAAAATTAAGAAAATTGTATATAAAATTGATCATTTCTAATTAAAATTGAGAAAATTCTATATAAAATTCAGATTTTCCATTTAAAATTGGGAAATTTCTAAGTGAAAATGAGATTTTTTTTTTTAAATTGTGCAAATTCTAATTGAAAACGGGATTTTCATTTAAAATTTAGAAAACTCCAAATGAAGTTGAGAAAAAAATTATAGTAATAGTATATTTGCTTTAAAAATAAAACATATTTCGGAAAGACTGACCGATTTTCGAAAAACTTTGTTTGAGATTTAACCAGGGATGGTAGGCAATACCGTTAAAATACCGTTTCGATTCAAAACCCTTTCAATCGTTATCCCTAAAATACCGTTTCCGAAATAACTGAAGTAAAGTTATCCGTAAAATACCGTTACCGATATAAATAAAATATCAATATCCTTAAAATGCCGTTACCGAAATAATTGAAATAAGCGATTTCCTTACAATACCATTACCGAAAAATTCTAACAAGATCTGAAAAGAAAAATAAACTAGCCAGTCCTTGGAACTCGTTCATAATGGGGCTAAAATTTATCGGTGTGCATTGACATTACCTAAATAACTAAAATAACTTTACCCTTAAAATACCGTTACCGAAATAACTGAAAACCCGTTGTCCCTAAAATAACGTTATCGAAATAATTAAAATACCGTAACCACTAAAATACCATTACCAAAATAAGTAAAATACCGTTAACGCTAAAAACCGTAAATATCGTTACCGATATAAAAGAAATTAGTGTTACCCTTACCGATACCCGCATCGAATCGGTTACCATCCATGGATCTAACCTTTATTCTCTGGGATTTGTGTAAAACTTGTATAACATAAAGAAAAAACAATTGAGATTTTTAAATTTATTTCAAAAACTTCAAAATGTTTAACGAAACTCTTTTTATTGGCGATTTTGTTCGACATAAATACCACTTAATTACACGGTGCTACAGTGAAAAAATAAACTTGGAAAACGACCTAGCGTGGGTTATAGGTCTTGTTGAGTACATTACAAATCGTGTCAAAAAATTTCAGAAACACCCTCAAATAAAAAACCGTTTTCAGTGATGTTCGTCATCTTATCGACTTGTAACTCAGTGAGTTTTTGTCCGATTTAAATTTTTTTAACGGGTTTGGAAAAAAAAACTTATTACGCTTTAAAATGAAGTGCATTTTTTGATACATTTGTAAGTTAAAAGTATTGTTTTTGTTAAGAATATCTACAAAAAAAAAAAACGAAAATTATAAACTTTTTGGATTTTAGTAGCTTTTCATTGCTTATTTTAATATGAAAGCTTATAAAAATTTATACCAACTTATAAAGCAAATTTAGTTCTTAACAAAACATGGTTTTTATTTTTTAAATCGGATGAAAATTGTAAAAGTTATTCAACTTTTTATTAACACCTGTTTTTAACTATACGTGTTAACTTAGGTTAAGCTATTTGTAGAGTTTTTAATTTACGTTTGTACGTCAAGTGGTTTACCAAAGGAAAAGTCTACAATCCCAAAATTTTTACTTTAGAAAAAGTTTAGTAACTTTTGCAAATATAAACCGATTTTAACATATAATATCTCGTTTTTTTTATATAAAATTGTCTTTAAAATACAGCGCAAAAACAAGTAGGTTCATAGAAAAAAATGAAAATAACTCGTTGAATTTGAAAAATTTGGAAAAAAAAATAAAAAAAATGAGAAACTTTTGATAATTTTTTGGAATATATATTTTATGAATACATTAAATGAAAGCTTAGTTCTTTGCCTTTGCAAAACTGTTTAAAATTTTGAAATCGGTCAAAAAATGTGTGAGTTAGAGGTACTAAAGTGCTACGACCTACCCTAAAACAGTTTTTTGAAAATAACTCAAAATTTTGAGGGTGTTTTAAAGTTTTTGAAAACGGGTTTTGTATGTCCTCACCTAGGCCTACAACCCCCCACTAGGTCGGTTTTCAAGTTCTGACAAAAAGTGTTTTTTTTTTTGTGGCAGTGTGTTATTATTTGCTTTTTTTGTTTTTAATTTTAAGTTTTCCATATTTTTATTCCATACACACAGAAAACAGTTTTGAAGTTTCAACCGAATTTTTTTGCCAACCGAATTTTTGTGTTTCCACCTACTATCACTATTATTAGATTTTAACACTATTGTAACAACCTACATTTATTTACAAATTTTGAATATTTATTGTAACAATTGAATATTTTATGTGTCAACAAAATTTATTTTATTAATAAAAATTTTTTTTTCCTCGAACCGGCGATCTTCCGTTCGTCAGGCAAGTTTTTTACCTCTAGCCTAAACCCAATTTAAATATGTTTTTTTTTTAATTTCAACGTTGAATATTTTCTAGTTTCAAATTTAAATATTTGTTTAAAAATAGATTTGTATGTACAACAGAAATGTGGTTGCGAATCTCAATATTTTATTAGAGTTACCAAAACTATAAAAAAAAATTATATTATTTTAAAATTATTTTATTAAAAAAGTCTTATGCCTCGACCCGGCGAGCTCCTGCTGATCAAGCAATTACTTTACCTCTAGCCTAAACTCTATTTAAATTTGTATTTTCCAATTTCAACACTGAATGTTTTTTTGTTTCAAATTCAAATATGTATATTTAAAAATAGATTTGTATGTACAAAAGAAATTCGGTTGCTGATCTGAATATTTTATTTTACAAAAAAATAAATATACTGTTTTAAAACGATTTAATTAAATACCGCTAACTGGAGTCAAACCGGTGACCTTCTGCTTGTCAGGCAATTACTAGCCCACACCCAATTTGAATTTGTATTTTCAAATTTCTACCTTGAATATTTTTTTTTCTTTTAAGTTTAAATATGATTGTCTTAAAATAGATTTGTATGTACAACAGAAATTGGGTTTCTAATCTTAATATTTTATTAGAGTTAGCAAAACTATTCAAAAAGTTTATATTATTTTGAAATTGGTAACGAAAACTATTATTTTAGATAGAGTGATTGTATTTTTTTGCAATCAAAACTAATATTCGATTTTAACTGCAAATATTTTATTAAAGGGATAAAATCTTCGAAAAGTGGTTGTTTGTTGGTATTAAAGGTAATGTAGAAGACAATATTTTTTCAATATTGATTAGAAAAACCAACATTTTGAATGATGTGACTGTGGTTTGGTGATTTTATATATTTTCTGTTTACAATATAGTTTAATTATTCTGATGATGAATTTTAAGTACTTACAATTAAAATTATTGAATATTGATTAAATGTTGTTGGTTACAATGGAATTCCAACCAATGTATTCTCTGTGTGTAAGTTTTTCTATTTTACAGAGAGTTTTATAATTAAAAGTTAAAACCCCAAATTTATTTGGAATTTTCACAATTTCATTTGGAATTTTCTCAAATTTTCTCCATTTCATTTATAACTTTATCAATTTTAAAAGCAAAATCTCAATTTCATTTATAATATCCCAATTTCAAATGAAATGTCTTAATTTCAATTGAAGGGCTTATTGTAAAATCTTAATAAGCCACTTTTATTTTTTATATATTTTTGCTGTTTTTTAGACATCCATTGAATCATATTTAATAGAAGACTTGCTTAAACACCTATTGCAAATATCTAGAGTATAAACTTCCTGAAAAGATCATATTATTTGCATCTTTTTAACCTTTAAAAGGCGAAAGTAAACTAAAAAATAAAATGTGGCTAATTGTGTTTTTACAATAAGCCCTTCAATTGTATTTTTTTCAATGCCAATTGAAAAATCTCAATTTCATTTAGAATTTTCTTAATTTCAAATACAAAATCTCATTTTAATTCGCAATTTTCTTAATTTCAAAGAAAAAATTTAAATTTCATTTGGAATTTTCTCCATTTCATTTAGAACTTTATCAATTTTAAAAGCAAAATCTCAATTTCATTTATAATATCCCAATTTCAAATGAAATGTCTTAATTTCAATTGAAGGGCTTATTGTAAAATATTAATAAGCCACTTTTATTGTTTTATATATTTTTGCTGTTTTCTAGACATCCATTGAATAATATTAAATAGAAGTCTTGCTTTAACACCTATTGCAAATATCTAGAGTTTAAACGTTCTGAAAAAGTCATATTATTTGCATCTTTTTAACCTTTTAAAGGCAAAAGTAAACTAAAAATAAAATGTGGCCAATCATGTTTTTACAATAAGCCCTTAAATTGTAATTTTTTCAATGTCAATTGAAAAATCTCAATTTCATTTAGAATTATCTTAATTTCAAAAACAAAGTCTCATTTTAATTCGCAATTTTCTTAATTTCAAATAAAAAATTTCAATTTCATTTGGAATTTTCTCAATTACAAATAGAAATTCTCAATTACATATAACATTTTCTTAATTTTAAATAGAAAATCTCAATTTAAATTTGATTTTTCTTTATTTCAAATAAAAAATCTCAATTTCATTTGAAATTTCTCAATTGTAATTAAAAAGTTCTCAATTTCAGTTGAAAATATTGTATTTAGCTTACTGATTGCACAATGTATACAACTCGAATAATTCTTTAATAGCTGGAAATTCACAGATTTTATCAGATGAATGATTTATAATAACTTTTAATAGTTTCAAATAAAACTGTGCCACTTGTAAAATGTTGTCATTATTTGAACAAGAATTCTGAAAATAATAAATATGGAATATTACTTACTTAAGAGTTTTCCTTAGTTTCCTTCTTTTACTAAACTTACCGCATCTAAAATAGATTTTAAAATGTTTGTTAATTCATTCAAAATACCAAAAATGGATTTTTTAAGCCAATCGCATTGTAAATTTTTAGTACTTTCCGATTGTATAACTGATGAAATTGTACTATTACACATACCACTTAATTTGGCAACCACACGCCAAGTTTCAATAGAAGTTTTAATATCCGCTGAGGAAATTAAAGCACCAACATCACATAGCGAAGATAATACTATAAGATATGATAATAAATTTAAAATATACTTCAAATAGTTTTTAAATTAATATTTCATCTACCTTTATTAAAACCTTTAAAGTCATCTTCATTTTGAATAGGCATTGGAAACATGAAGTTATTTATTGTACTTACAACCAGTTGTTGTATTGTAAATATCGGTTTTAAGTTTCTAAAAGTAATATTTTTAAATAAAGAATGCTTACGAAAAAAATTTTACATTTTGTTTTCATCACAACTTTGTAAAATGAAAAGTAATAAATAAGATACAACATTTATCAAATTAAGCACAAAAATCTAAAAATTTTTAGCGTCGAAACAATTTACGAAATGAAGCAATTTGATGCGAAATGAAGCGATTCGATGCGAAATAAAGCGATTTTTTGCTTTTTAGCCTAAAGAGAACCCGGTCGGTTTTGAACAAATTTTTTACAAAAATCAGTCGTTGGTTTTATCTGTATGAAAATAGATATTGTGTTATAAATTTGTTATAAATCTGAATAGTTTATTCAAATCTAGAAAACCGCAAAAGGTTGAGCAATTAGTAAAAAAAAAAATCTGACCCTGACAACACATTTTGTTTTCTAAATAAGAAACACTTTATAACAGTATTATTATTGTTCAGTTCATCTACACTCGTAAAGTCAGCAAAAAATGTTGCTGAGTCAGCAAAATTTTAGTCAGGAGGGTGCTTGCAAAAAATTGCTAATGTCAGCAAAATCTTTAGCAACAAAATTAGTAGGTTCAGCAAAAGTTTTGCTAAAACTTAGTAGATAAGAAATTAAAAAAAAAACCCTTGCTAAAAATTAATAAAATTTTTGCTGAAAATTAGTAGTCTGGAAAAACTCAAAAAATTTGTAGAAAAATTATACTTTAGTTAATTTATTTGGTGAAATTAATCATAAAATATATTTTTGTGATTCTTTTTAAAATAATTTACAATGCGTTACAAAATATAAAAATGTTCATACTTTCAAATTGACGATATGAATTAATGTAATATCTAAAAACAATAGAAATAATTATATATAATATAAACTAAATTATCTTTGAACTCCTTACATCAATTATTGTCTAAATGATGCTATCACTTCTCTTTAAGCTCTCGGTGTGTTAAGAACAAAACGGATAATTGTGTTTCTGCGTTTTCAATAGAAAGCCGGCCATTTTGAATTTTGTTGTTTTTGAGTGCTTTTTCTTTTTTTCCTTTGGAAAATTCTAATTGTTTCTTTTCAATCCCTTTTAATCTTGTGGATCCGAACGTATTGTTGATTGGTGAAGTAAATAGGGAATGAGCCTGCCGGGCTCTGTACCTCTGACTGTTCCCGTGAATGAATTTGAGCAGTTTGTGGGTATTCGAACGGTTTCGAATTCTGCGGGGGCAAAAAAATTAAGATTGGATGACGACTTATTGCTAACTCAAGAAGGAAATGCTAATTTTACTGATGCTGATGAAGAAATGATGGATGCTGCTATGGATAATGACGATATGCTTACGAATAAGGTACATGCTAAAGATAATTTGGGTGGAAATGTTAACAACGTGCAGCTAGGCAATATGGCGGCTGCTATTAGATCTAACAACAAAAGTATTGAATTTAACACTGATCTCACTTCTAAGACTGACATAACCTCACAAAATACAAATTCTATTGATAACATGAAACAAACTCAAGAGGCTGGTACTCAAGGTAATAACTCTTTAAAGAAAAAGAATAAGGAAGTAATTTTTTATCCAAATGATCATCAAGGACCATATCATGTATTAGTTGATACTACCACCGCATCGGGTCCCAACAGCAAGGGGCCACGTAATGAACTTTTTTTCTATGAGAAAATTAAAGATTTGAAAATTGATGGTATTCTTTTGATAAAGTCAATTGGCCGTACGCTTTTTAAAATTAAATTTAACTCAGCTGCTAATGCAAATGCTTTTGCGTCTATGAATTTGAAACATCTTGATTTAGTGCCTTTCATTCCTGCCAGTATGGTTTATAAATATGGAGTACTACGTGGTGTACCTTTAACTTTTTCTGACAAATATATTATTGAGAACATTGAATCCCATGAAAAGGTGATATCGGTGGAAAGATTTACGAAGAGAGTTAAAGAGGGTGAGTCCTTTATTTTTAATCCTACTTTCTCAGTAAAGATAGGCTTTTTGTCGAACTCTCTCCCTGAAGAGGTTTATTTTGCTCATACTATTATAAAGGTTCATGTCTATTACCCACCAATAAGACAATGCAATAACTGTGGTAAATTTGGACACACTGCAAACTCATGCCGTGGTAGAAAGACTTGCCTAAAATGTGGTAGAGACGGTGTATGTCAAACAGAATGTGATATTGTTAAATGTTCTTTGTGTGGAGGTAGCGACCACTCTGCACTTATAGAAGAATGTGCCCTAAGTGGAAAGAAGAAGAGGATATTAAAAAGATCATGGTTTTAAAGAACTTCTCTAGACGAGAGGTAGTATATACCTTTTCTACAAATTATTTCTCGCTACTTGATAATTATGATGGGGATTTCCCTGAACTTCCAAATCGTAAGAAAACCTACATTGATCCAGATAAAGAGGTAAATAGAATTTTAACTAGAAGAGTGAAATATAGTAGTGCGGTAACTCACAAGGCTATCCCACGAACGCAAAAACCGAATTTTCCCCCCTATGAGCACGAGCAGGACTCGTCTGGGTATGGTGTATTCTTTAAATCACAATTTGAGAAAGTTTCCTCTTTGGAAAAAACTGTAACTGAACTAATGAAATTGGCAATGGATTATTTTGCGAAGGAAGATAATGTAAATGGAATTCAAGCCATTAATCACTTGAAACAACGAATCTCAAAGAGCTTTGTTGATATTGGTAATAGTTTTCAATCCACATCTATAGATAATAATTATGAAAATTCTCCAACACAATTGTCGGAGTTTTAAAAGTAAAGAAAATGGATTTTGATTTTTTCTCTATATTCTCAAGACTTTGATCCTGTATGTTTTAAATTCATTTCATATAATCTTATTATGAAATTTAGGGGTGATGGCTACGGTGGAGTGGCCATTGGCCTTAAGAAACATTTTAAATTTAAGAGGATTAGATATAGTACAACCTATGACATCATCATTGTACAAGTTTTAAACTCCGGACCTAAGATTAATATTGATATTTCTGATACCGTATTGCAATATTTGTGACATTGTGAAGACTGCTGAACATCTTGTATTTGAATGCAGAAATTTTCGAGCTACACGTCTTACTTAAGTAATATTTCAAATTTATGATAATTTAACAGACTTGCTTAAGTCGGGGAATATGTATCATTTCTCTCTTTTGCTGAATTTTATTGAGGAATGTAAAATTGAATTTTAAAGGAAAGTTTTAGTTCAACAGTTTGGTTTTACTCTGTTAAAGTTGTATTTATTTTTATAAGAAAATAACATTCACAATTTTAAAATGGGAAATCGAAAGTGATAAATATAAGAAAAGGAAAAAGAGACGAGAAGAAGGATTTAAATTTGGCAAGGAAGGGAAAGAATATGGTTATAATTTCGAATCTTTGAAGTGGGACTTCCTGGCAAGCTGTGTGTTCTTTATTTAGACGCCGCCAAATTTTTATTTACACTTAGTCAAAAAAAAAAAAAAAAAAAAATGATGCTATCTTTTAAAGGAACGCAAATGCCGCAGAGAATTATAGAAACGAAACGAAAAAATAACAAAATATAACATATACAACCCTTTTTTTGCAATAAGAAATAGGAAACAGAAAAATTTACCTAAGATGTATGTCTTTGTCTTTCGCTTTAGTCTGTCTACCTATTGCATATTTGTTTGCAATTTGACCACACAAGACTATTAATATATATTAACATTTCGTTTCGAAATACACATTTAATATTTATTAAATTTAAATATTTTATTTTGTCTTTTATTTAATTAATAGACAATTACTTTCACAAGCCGGTGACGACGAAAAATTTAAGTTTTTTTAATCCACAATTTTGTTTTATGTATGAAAAACAGATACAAAAATCTTCCATGGTTGATTTTATTAGTGTCCGACCGAACTCATTTTTTTTTCAATATCAATGTTCGGCCTAAGCCGAACTTTTTGTTTTAATAAAAAAAAATATAAATTGTTTTTTTAGATCAATAAATTTAAACCAAAAAGTTATTAAACATAAACAAAAATAAAAATTCATAGGTATAATTTGTAAAAATTCATATTTAGAAAATAGTCTATTTTGTACAAAAAAAGAATAAAATATTTGTACTATATTTTATAGTCAAAGAAAAATAGTTGATCGATTTTTAAGTTGATATTGAAAAAAAACTTAAACTTTAATATTTAATATTTAATATTTAATATTTAAAATTAAAAAGTTTGATATTGTAATGAAAGAAAAGCAATTTTTCCGCATTCACACCATGTAAATTGCTTCGTCTATCAGAATAAAGCTGTCCGGCAGCGCTAAACAGCTGTTCGCTAGCTACACTAGTTGGTAGGGCTGATAAATATTTTATTGCTACAGCTTTTATATTTGTAAATGGACTTGAATTCCAATACTCAAATTATTTATATTTCGGGACCTAAAGGCTCCGTAATAAACATTTTAATTTATTTTTCAATAAAATTTTCATTTGGTTCTGCTACTTCTAAGTCTGGTACTGCATCATGTCTATCCCAAATTGATGAACCTGTTATTCTCATTTTAGGATTACTTACCACTCGAAATTAATTTCAAAATATAAAAGTATACGTTTATTTAAATTATATCGCATTAAATTTGATTATTTGCTTATAAGTCTTGTAGGTATATTTCTGGAATTTTTTTTTTTTAACTCTTTTGGCTTTTTGAAATTTTTTTTACACACATTGATATTTAAATAGCGTTGTATTTTTTATGTAGTTTTTATGTAAATTCTGAAAATTAAATATAACCACAGTTGTTATTTATTTGTGCTTTTTATAAATAATCATGAAAAGTTCGGTAGTTCGGCCAAATTCGTCCAAAATTTGGCCGAACACCGAACTTGGCCGAACTTCACTTTTTGGCAGAACTCCGAAACCCAATACTCGGTGGGACACAAGATTTTATTATATTTAGGGAATTCACAAGGTGTACTTTAGTGTCGTATGTGCTAATATTATACAACAGTTGTAAAAATGTTGTTGGTATTCTTCGTGCAAATATATTTTACGACAATACAACTTGAGCACGTATGTTTTTCCAGTATAGTATGTATGTAGTATGTTTAGTGTAAGCTGTTTTTGTTGAAAATCCCTTCTTCTTAAATGTATCCCAAATAAGATTCCTTGGAATTTTTCTTTTATATAAAATAATTTAATTTTAATTGGAATAAAGTTGTTGACAATTTCAAAGTTTTTTCAAGAATACAGAAACAAAATATTTTTCAAATATTATGAAACAAATTTCAATGTTCATAGAAATATTCATGTTGTATTTAAGAAAAGTGTTTTTATCAAAGTACACTTTTCAACACTCCTCCTCAACATGTATATTCCTTTCAATAACAAAACTAATTTAAATTAATTAAATTAACAAACTTAACATGTTTAGCTTTTGTCAAATTCTTTGTGAATATGTCAGCTACCATATCTTCAGTTGGACAGTATTTTAATTCAACTTGTTTTGACCGTACAACTTCTCTAATGTAGTGGTATTTAATATCAATGTGTTTACTTCTATTGTGGTAAACAGGATTTGTCGCCAGCTTCATAGCACCTTGATTATCTACATTTAGAATTACGCTTTCTTTCCCCCAAAAACCAAGTTCTTGCAACAATTTTCGTAAGTATACTGCTTCCTTTGATGCATTTGTTATCGACATATACTCGGCTTCGGTACTGCTTAATGCTGTTGTACATTGTTTTTTCGATTCCCAAGATATTGGGCAATTTCCAATATAAAAAATGAATCCTGAATATGATTTTCTATCATCTGTACAACCACCCCAGTCAGCATCTGCATAACCTTTAAGTTTCTTACTACCAGAGGAAAACCTTAATTTTAGATCTTGTGTTCTTTTAAGATACCGTAATACGTTTTTCGCTGCAGTCATGTGCTCTACATGCGGATCAGTATTTCTTTAAGCTAGCTTTGAAACTGAATGTAGTATATCAGGTCGAGTTGTTAAAGCCAAATACAATAACGTTCCGATAAGTGATTGGTATGCAGTCGTGTCTACTTTTTCACAGCTTTCGGTACAACTTATTTGAAATCCAGGGTTTAGAGGAACTGATGATGGCTTGCAATTTTCCATGCCATATTCTTGTAACATTTCCTTGATATACAATTCTTGGCTTAATTCAATATCGCCCGTTTCTCCATCACGTTTGACTTCCATTCCCAAAAAATGTTTAATTAAACCTTTATCGGTAACTTCAAAATTCTTGCCTATCTCATATTTTATTTTTAATAATAACGTCAACGTAAACTACTAAGATTACTAAATTATTATTTTTTAACATTTTATACATACAAGGCTCATTTTTACAGCTTTTGAAACCTATTTTGCATAAAACTTCGTCAAGCTTAGCATTCCACTCTCTTCCTGCTTGCTTTAAGCCATAAAGTGATTTGTGAAGACGTAGGACCTTATTTGGATGTATGTTATCTTTAAAACCCTCGGGCTGTTGCATGTAAATTTCATCGTGCAGTTCTCCATTTAGGTATGCTGTCACTACATCTAGTTGATGCAAATGCATTTTATGCTCTACTGCTAAAGCTAACAGCATCCTTATATTTGCATATCTAACTACGGGCGAAAAAGTTTCCTTATAATTAATTCCATACCTTTGACTGCAACCCTTAGCCACTAGTCTAGCTTTGTAGCGTTCTATTTCACCCTTTTGGTTTTTCTTATGGGAATACACCCATCTACATTTAATTGCGTTATGACCGGAAGGAAGCTCTACTAATGCTATTTTTACTTTTTATTATTCCATTTTGAAGAATTTTTGTTGCGCTTCTGCAACATTTAAAACAAATAAATATGTGTGCCAATAAAAAGGGAAATTTGTCAAATCAATTAAATGGAAGCAAAAGGAATTATTTCGGTAAGTTTTTGTACAAAAATATACAAAAAAAATAACTTAAATGATGTTTCAGATAAAGCCGAAGCGGGCATTGAAAAAACAGTTAAATTCTTATTTGTTTTTACCATAAGTATATCGGATGCATATTTTTCGCACAAAGCCGTAATAGTTTTATCTTTTTCGGTTTTTGTCGGCATTTTTTAATATTTTTATTTCCGACGTTTCGATTTTGACGTTTTTAGTAATTAAGAATTAGAAAATACAACCCGCTGGTCACACATGCACTATTTGTTTTGCATATGACTTTGCGATTTAAGACTTTAAGGCACCATGTGAATTTCCTAATTATGTCTTACTAAAGTTGTACTTTTTAGTATAATTTTCCTCGTCACTACTATATCGTGACATGCCGCGACATCTACTTCATTCTGCGTATATCTCTCATTCTTTTCACACTATTGATGTGCTAATCAACACAATTTTTTTAGCAAAATAAATTAGTAAAACATTAGTAAAATATTAGTAAAACATTTGTTCAAAACAGTTAAGTGCTGAATAAGTATAACTAAAATTTTAGTTTAAAACATAATTTTAGCAAAAAATTTGCTGAAAAATAGTATACCTGATTTACAAGATGTTTTACTAATTTTTCTACTAACTTATTTTTTTGAGTGTAGTTAAAATGTAATGTTCATCTAGTAAAAAAAAGGATTGAAAAACAAAGTATTTTTATTTTACTTTTTTAATTTTTATTCTGTAAAATTCTTTTCGATATACTAAAATTTAGCAAATTTTTTGATGATTTTAGAAAATTAATTTTAAATTGCAGTTTACTGAAATTCTACTAAAATTTAGTAGCGGTTACTAATTTTGTCTACTAATTTCATTTTATTACCGTTCAACAGACATGTGTTACTAAATTTTTTTAAAAAATACAGCAGGCCTCAAAATAGTTAAATTTCACGTAATAACAGCAAAATTTCAGTAGCCATTACGGATTTTTTTTTTCTAAGTGTGCACTCATAAGATATTTGAAAATTTTTTATATATTTAGTTATAAAAATGTTCACAATTTGCTTTGAAATGCCTTAAAAACAACTATGCTTTAATATAACTTTATTTTTAATGAGGAATTGAGTAAAATATAAATAGAGGCCGTCGATGAAAGTGGCATTGAATTTACTAAACATTTAAAAAAAAATCATATTCTTCAATTTAAAATATTTCATTAAAATGCTGAATAAAATTTTGAGTGATGTTAGTGAGTTAAAGGAATCCTGTAAAAAGCGGAAAACACTCAAATAATTACATTTGCCAACTGAAATTTGATTACTACGACCTAATTCGGTTACTATGGCTAAAATCTGTTGGTACAACATAATATTGGTATTTATAACAAAACTATGTTAATACAGTAGAATTTTAGTTGAAACTTCCAAAATATCCAGAAATCAAATTTGAATATGGTTGTTTAAAAACATAAAAAGGATTAAATTGTATCTATTTGATATATATGTACTTTATTTTAAAAAATTCTTCAGTTATGTATTAAAAGAATTTAAAAAATTTTCCATTAGAGCCACACTCAAAAAAAAAAAAAAAAAAATTGGGGAAAAACAAGTGGAAGCATTAAAGTCCGATGTGCCGAATTTGGTATTAAAAAAGATTAAATTCGGCTGTGACGAATTTTTGGATACCCTCCATCTCGGTGTTTTCATAAACCAGGGAAAGTGCAAACAATATTAATATCTATATTCTTTGTAAAAATAACAAAAATAATGTTGTTTTTATAAGTAAAACAAAATATGACTGATTGATTAATGTCTTTGGGATGTTTCAGAAGAAAAAAATGTTTAATTAAAGTTTACTAAAATGAATCTGAAATTCTGCAGTGGGTATTCAAAGGTTATTCTGATTACCTAAAGAAGAACGTGTAGTGAAAAATATATATATTTGTATAGTTCCTTATGATGTTAGAAAAACTGTAAAATTCGCCTGTTGTTTGTCTCTTTGCCTATATAATAATGAAAGAAAGTTACTAAAATATATTTTTGGATCGTTAGAAGAGATGCAATGAATACAAACGCATAAAAACAGTTTCGAATAATCAGAATTTTAGATAAATTTAAGGGAACAAAAATACACTTGCGGAGACATACATAATGAAATAATTATGAAATGCCAGTTTACATTACAACACATGTGTTTATACTATACATCACATAAGTAAAACGGAAAGTGTGATGAAACTAAGTTTGTCAAAAATTATAAAAGAAAATCTTTCGAGTGTTTTCGAGATACAAAAAATTAAAGAAACTGGTATTTCAAATTATTGTTTTTCAGCTCAGTTGCTTGTGCAATTCTCGTTTACGACTCCTAGAATAAGAACCCTAAGAAATTTTCCCAAAATCGATGGGTTTTTACACATCAATACTTTAATTTAGATTATTTTTGTATGTATCAAATAAAAATTAGGGCTTTTAAGGAAAACAAATGCATATAATCAAAATATTTTAAGATGAAGTATGCACCTTATATGTCTTAAATAAAAAAGTTCTGAAAGTGAATGTCCTTTAAATTGAATGGGGTTTTTAATAAATGTAATTAGAATGTAAGAGTTTCCTTGCAAATTTATTAAAGGTTGAGAATGAAAATAAGTAAAAATAGTGTACGAAAAAAAGTTATGAATTTACATTGTTGGATTCGGGGATTTTGTTCCTGGATATTTTTTTGATCTGATAACGATTAATGTGTCTGGCAACTCCGGTTAATGCAGTCAAATAAATAAAGAATTTTAACTAAACTATTTTGTTCTACCTTTTTCTTATTGGTGATTTTTTGATTTGTTGGGGTTAACAAAAAAAGGTATATGGCAAGCCTGGTATATGGAAAACAAAAGCATACTTTATAAATTAGCTTAACAATTTTTCGAGGGCTTCTCGCATTTGCACTTACAACCAGTGTTGCCAGGTTTGCAAAGCATAAAAACTACAAACTTTCTAGAAAAAATCGTCAAAATCGTCATCATATTTTGAAAAAATCGTCAAAATAAAATATATTTGTTAGAAGAGGGATAAAGTTTTAATAAAAAATAAAATACAATAATGTTATTCACATTTCAAATGTTAACGTGTTATCGTTGTAATATAACACGATTTTTGACACTTCTCTTTGGTTTAAACTTCGAAAATCATTATATTTTACAACGATATTCATATTTATAAAATGTTGAAACAGTGTGCCCCAGTAGGCTAGTTGGTAGCGTGCTGGCTTATCAGTGCGGGGGTCGTGGGTTCGATTCCCACCAGAGGCACTGATCTGTTTTCGCTACAACGCGCCGAAGGCCATAGTAGCTCGGTTAGGGTAATAGTATATAACTTGTAATTATATGATTATTAATTAATAAAATAACAAAAATATAATGTTGAAAGATCAAATAAATACAACTTTAAATCAAACTAATTTTACCACTTGAACTGTTAAACACTTATATCTGCATAATTCTGTGAACAACATTTCAGTGGCACAACTTTTTAAATATTAAATTCTTTTACAAAATTTGGAAATTCTTTAACAATAAGTCTGTTCGATTACTTTTCCTGTAAAGTTCAGTAAAAACTACTCAGTAACAAAATTACAAATAGTAAGACAAATTTACAAAAAAGTAAACGAACAGAAAATTTGTAGGAATTATTAAATTATATAAAATAGCTTGTTTTAAATATTAAAAAAAAAATCAACTGGTCATTATGGAAAAGGAAAAAGTTAATTGAAATTATCGACCAAAAAGAATTTAAATGTTTTTTAACTTCTTCCATAGTTAATTATTTAATAATTTTCACTTTCAATCCATAAACAATTAAAATTTAATTTAATTTTTGTTTTTGTTTACTGAAAATACAAGCATATTTTTTTAGTCATATGTTTTTTTTCATCTTACAAATTCTTTCTGGCAAAAATGTATCCAGTAAAAACTTGTAAGTTCTTTGGCATCAAACTGTCACTTTACTCTCTCTTTTTACCAGTTTTTACTGCGTATTTGTCTAAACGAACACCTTCCAGTAAAAACTTGTACAAATTTTTGTGTTATCGAACAAACTTAATGTTATATTTTTAATTATTAAATTTTGGCACTTTATTTATATTATTAGGCCTGTTTTTTAAGCACCGGATTTATTTTTGGATTTATTTTGTTTCATTTAAAGTTGTATATATATCATCTTTCAACATGAAATATATTCGGGCTAGAGATCTGTTTGTTTCGCAAAAAAAGTCCATGCCTTGTGTTTTAACATGAAAATTTTTTTATTTTTATTTAAATCTAACTCCAATTAAATTTTATAAAAATTTAAAGAAATGTTCTAAACATATAAACACAGAAACTAAATTAAGCTAAACCCGTAATGAATTTATAAAAAAATAAATGCGGTTTGGATTAAGTTTTATTCAATTCTAGGATTTGCATTTTTGCAAAATTGTATTTCACATCATATTAGCATATAAAAGCTAGCTATCGATCAAAAAACAATGTTTTTGCTTTCAATTTTTAACGAAATAATATAAATTTAATAATCGAACCGGCGATTTTATGAGAATGATAAATAAGTAGATCTTGCTGACATATTAAATTATTGTCAAAAAATCGTCATTTTGGAAGCAAAAGTCGTCAAATAGTCATTTAGTTATTTTGGGTATTAAATATCATCAAAATGACGACAAATCGTCAAACCTGGCAACTCTGCATGCGATTGCTACTAATTCATACGTACATACATATATATATATATTCCCGTCGTTCCTATAAGGAGCATAGGGCCGTACATACATACTGTATTACAAAACAAAACAAAAAAACAACAACAATATTTTGTGGGTTTTTTTTTGTTTTTAAGTGTTGATCATGACCATGGATGGTAACCGATTCTATGTGGTTATTGGTCGTAGTAACGCTATTTTCTTTTATTTCGGTAACGGTATTTTAGGGGAAACTATACTTCAGTTATTTCGGTAACGGGATTTTAGCGTTAACGGTATTTTAGCGTTAACGGTATTTTATTTATTTCGCTAACGGTATTTTAGCGGTAACGATATTTAGATATTTCGGTAACTTTATTTTAGGGAAAAAGATTTTTCAATTATTTTGCTAACGGCATTTTAAGGATAACGTTATTTTAATTATTCAGGTAATGTTAATGCACACCACAATTTTTAACCGCATTATGCCCGAGTTTAAATGACTGTCTAGTTTATGATCACACTTTGGGAAAATATATCTATTTACAGAAGTTTTTTTGTTTAGATCTTGTTAGATTATTTCGGTAACGGTATTTTAAGGTAACGGTATTTTACGGATAACGGTATTTCAAGAATATCGGTAACGGTATTTAAGCGATAACGATAGTCAGTTGAAAGGTGTTAGAATCGTGGACGGTAATTCAGCGATATTGACAGCCATCCCTGCTTGCGTATATTCTTGTGTATAAGCATTGAATGTACGTATGTATGTATGATGAAATAAAAAAAAAAAAATTTTAGAGGTCTTCCCACATTTTCACTCATAACTTTTGAACGCGTTAACCGATTTTGATCATTTTCACTAGAAAACTGCTCATGATATCAACAAACAATTTGACTGAAAATTAGCAGTACCTCTTCTGTATTGGAGGAGTATTTTGTGTTTCCACAGACAGACGGACGGACAGACGGACAGACGGACAGACGGACATGGCTATATCGACTTCTCTATCCATGCTGATCAAGAATATATATAGTTTATGGGGTCCCAGAATTTTTTTAAAAGAATTACAAACATTTGACAAAGTGAATATACCCTCCTGCACTATGGGATGGAGGGTATAATTAGTAAAAAGTCTTGTAAATCAAGTATACTATTTTTCACCAAATTTTTTGCTAAAACGTTAGTTATACTTATTCAGCACTTAACTGTTTTGAACTAATGTTTTACTTATATTTAACTAACGTTTTACTAATTTCTTTTGCTAAAAAATTGTGCTGATAAGCACTTTAAAAGTATGGACGACAACCAGATTGAAAGATATACGCAGAATGAAGTAGATGATACTAAAAAATACAACTCTTGTAAAAAATATAATAAAACAAAAGGACGACAATAAATTTGGGTTTGAAAAAACTTAAATTTTGTGTTGTCACCGGTTGGTCTAAGTAATTGTCTATTAATTAAGTTAAAGACAAAATAAAATATTTAAATTTAGTAAATATTAAATGTGTATTTGTAATTTAGTGTGGTAAAATTGCAAACAAATAGACAGACTGGTAGACAGACTAAAGCGAAAGACAAGGACACACATCTTACGTAATTTTGTATGTTTCTTTTTTCTTATTGTAAAAAGAAGGGTTGCATATTTTGTTATTTATTTTTGTTTCGTTTCTAGAAATATGCCATCAATTAGACAACCATTGATGTAAGTAGTTGAAAGATGATTTGTTTATGTTATATATGATTATTTTTATATATTTTCAGATAATAAATTAATTCGTTTCGTCAATGTGGGATTATGAACATTATAACTTATTTGTAACGTATTGTAAATTATTTTTAAAAGAATAACAAAACAAAGGTAAGCAAATAAATTCAGCAAATATATTATATATATTTAAATATATTAAATTTTTGGTTTTTTTTTTAGTCTACTAATATTCAACAATAATTTTATTAACTTTTAGCAAGGATTTTTTAATTTTGAATGAACTAAGTGTTAGCAAAACTTTTGCTGAATCTTATTTTGTTGCTAAAAATCAGCTCGATAATTTACATCAAAAGATTTTACTGACATTAGCAATTTTTTGCAAGCACTCTCATGACTAAAATGTTGCTGACTTAACCCTTAAATGCTCAACAGCTTCGATTTGAATAAAATTGTGTTTTTATGATATAAAATGCTAAATAAAAAAAAACTGCGTACCAAGATTTTTCAAATAATTTTTTTTACGCTTTTTATAAGCAAAAATCCAAAATTTTCAAAATTTTAAATTGCCCGTTACACAAAAACGGAGAGACTTAGGAACAAAAAAGATATATCATTCAAAAGCTTATATTTGCCTCTTAACGCTAATGCCTTTTATTTAAACTTTCTAAAATTACATGCGCCCTTTTTTCGATATCATAAAAAGCGCAATTCTTGAGTTTTTAATTAATTTTGAAGTTTTTAATTCTTTTGACTTTGATGGTTAATAAAAGTTAGGACTCTAAATATTTATTTATAAATGTATTTTATTAAAGAGCGCTTGAGAGTTCTTAACACACTAGTAAAGTTTTCATTTTGATTAAGCTTAAAATAAAGTCGTAGGAAATTTTTGAATGGTTGTATCTTTAAAGATACTGTATGCATTTAAGGGTTAAAATTGTTTGCTGACTTTACTAACTTCTATTTTGAGTTTAGATAATGAGACCTTTGTGTATACTGTTCGGTTTTTTTGACGCAATAATTTATGAGTATTTTTAAATAAACCCTTATCGCTTAATTGGGTATTTTAAAAATTTTTTTATTGAGCGGGAATACCCGTTATTCCGGGAAATTGAATAATTAATTCTGTTTTCCCGGAAAAAGAAAAAATCTAGTACAAACAGAGTTGTAAACCTAAAACCTCAAAGAATTACAACAAACCAAAAATGTGCAGTTAAAATAATTGAAATTCACGAAATATATTAAAAGTAACGAAATGTAACAAAAGTAATACACTGCGTTGCAAAACTATAATTACAAAGCATTTTTGCTATATATTTTCTAATATAACGAAAAAAAATTTTAAAACTTATAACTGTTTTTAGAGTGTGATAACTGATTTCTTATTGTATACAATTTAAGAGATAACTTATTTGATTTAAGAGAAATATTGTGTAATAATATTTTGATAATTTCATAACTTTAATTACTATATTAAAAAAACTGATACTTTAACTTGAATTTTATCTAATTTAATATGACCCCATAATTAATTATATAAAATTTCATCCGAAAAATCAAATAACATCTAATTGTATCATATCAGATTCATTAAGATACAATTAAAAGTGATTTGATACAGTTTTGTCCGAATTTTGTACGATGTGATTATACATTATTATATATACATATATTATTTAATATCAAGGGATATAAAATTTAAACATAAATATCGTGACGTTCCTTCCAATTTTCAAAATAATAATATAAGGACTCCCATAAATATAATATAAGGACTCCCATAAATCTGTTAAACATAAAATTTATTTTAGTTTTCAAGACACACACGAGTTTGTTGTATTTATTTACCACTTCAGTAGAAATCAAGAAAATTTCAAATTAATTTTAAAGTGTTTGAAATGTAGAATGTTTTGTATTGATATTGAAAATTTGCACTTGTTATTAAAGAAGTTTTAAATTAACTAAAGATTTATTTTAAATTTTTAAGTGATAGCGCAAATATTCGAATTGAAATTTAGATTTTTGTAGTTATTAAACATTTTACTGAAAATTTTCTCAATTTTAAATAATAAGTTGCAATTTAATTCTAATGTAAAATTCCAATTATGTTTATGTTGTTATTTTATAAATTTCAGATTTATATATTACGCTTTCTGATGAAATTTTAAATAGAAAATTTACAAATGGAAATATCATTTTCAACTTTTGTTAAACTCAATTACATTAGACATTTACAAAATTTTTAATTGTAACCCACAATTAAATTTCCAAAGAGAAATTCAAAATTCAATTGTCATGTAAAATGAAACTTGTATATGATACCTTATAATATTATACGTAACATTGCAATAAACCATATAAAATTATATATGAAATTATGTAAATTAATATATAGCATATGTAGTAATATATAACACATATACGGTAATATCAATCAATATATACTTAGATATACAAAATCCAAATCCAATTTTTGTTTTTTATGCAATTTTAATCAATTAAGTTAAAATGCCATGTGGTTCATATCTAAGTGATTTTGAAAAAGAGCAAACTTTCAGCCTATTTAAAAAGTGGCTTAAGTTTTCGGGAAATTGCTAGAAAAATAAACCGTTCACACGTGGTTGTCACAAATTTTGCAAATAATCCGAGTGTTTTTGGTAAGAATAAAACAGAAACAAAGGACTTCGAATTAATCTGGTAGACAGTAAGTCTGCTCGAATTTTCGAGTTGATTCAAAAAAAAGAGACTTCACGCATTATTAAAACTGCTGCTTTAAAATTTTTTTTTTTAAGTTTTGTAAATTTTGATATATTAAGTTAAGTGTATTTATAGTTGTGAAACACTAATTGATTTTTTTATTCCTTTTTAAATAGTAAATATTATTAATTTTACATTGGTTTTACATTTATGCCGGTTAAAATATTCTACTTTTTTTTATTTAGTGAAATTAATGTGTAGTTATAGTTTTGCAACGCAGTGTATTTGTTTTCAGATTTGTATTGAAAAAAACCAATAAAAAATATAGTGTGCAAAACCAATAATGGTTCCTTTTGACGAAAAATTGAAAAATAGCTAAGTTTCGCAACGAATTGCAAATTTTTAAAATCTTTAAAGTTTTGTGTTTAATTTGACGTAAAAATCTTGTTTGTAGCTTTTCATTTCATAACGTTATGATGTATACGAAATGTAACAATGTATTCGTAAGCATTCTTTACGATGACGTTAGAAAATATTTTATATAATAATTACCCTTTGTTGGTAAATTTACATGTTTTCATAATAACTTCTAGGACGAATGTTAAAATTAAACTTAGTATGCAGACATCTAATGTGTTAATAATTGACTCCAACCATTGAAGAAGTTCTTGTGTATCTGACCACCATAAGTTTAGTTGCTTTAAAGAGTTGTCATCCAAAGAATCTACATTTTTGACAAACTTTAAAGAAAATTTAAAATTAAATTCATGTTTTTTTTCACATAATCGCTTAAGTCAAAATTCTTGCAAGTAAACTACATAGTGGTGAATCCAAATCTGCAGCCGAAACTTGGATATGTTGTAAAGGCCAAAAAATATTGTACATGTGTTTTTTTTAAGTTGTTAAAAAGTGGGGTCAAAAATTACCCACACTGATAGAAATTTGTGCGTAGTATTAATGAATTCTTTCATTATTCCAATGAATTTTTTCATAAAAAAGTCCCCAAAGAAACTTTTCATTGAGTCAATGAAAGGTGTTTCATTATATCAATTTTAATGAATGGTTTCATTGACCCAATGAAAATTTCATAAAGTATATGAAATTTTTTTCATTAATCCTAGCCTAATCGTTATGAAAGTTTCACGTGTTTAATGAATAAAATTCATAGTTTGTATGAAATATTTTCGTTGATATTTTATAATTAGCACTTTTTATGATTATTGTAGTATACAGATTACAAATTTTGAAAATAAAATTTTTTTATCCATAAAAAAGAAATATTTTTGAATTTTTTTAATTTTGAGCTAAGGTTTGTTTTTTTATATAACAGTTTTTTATTTTCGATATTTCGCTACTCCTTTGTGTAGCATCTTCAGGAAAATTAATAAATTAATAAATTTTCAAAAAATTTTAAAGTTTGAAAAATTTTTTGAAAGTTTGAAAACATATTTAAAATACTTGACAAATATTTCTAAAACAAAAAATATAAATAATTAACACTTAAAAAATCTATTATGTAATATTTGTTATAAATTAATGTAGTATGTGTTATTTCTTTTGTAATAAATATTTATAATTCTGAGCTAAATTTTCAACATCTATCTTAAAATTAATTCTATTTGTTAGTGGTGTATTAATTATCTGTAACATTTCTAATAAATAACGACGTTTGTAATTTTGTTCTGTATTTAAAATTGAAACATTTTCAAAGTCTGGATAGTGATTATATCTTGAACAATGAGAAGATAATGCTGTTTTTTGTGAATTAATATTCCTATATTTCTGATCTGATCTATGTCCAGCTAATCTAGTTCTCAATTTATTTTTCGTTGTACCTATATATACTTTATCACAATTCTCTACAGTATTTCCACTACATGGTATTTTATACACTATATTTGCCATGTCTAATTTCTGTATTCTATCCTTTGTCCTATTATATAATTTATTAACTGTATTGAATGATTTAAAAGCTATTCTATATCTACTAGTATCGATGATATTCGATCTTTCTAAACATTCTGATAATCCCGGTACATAAATCATAGACTTGTAAATTCTCTGTTCATTCAAGTTATTTGTGCTGTTATTTCTTCTAAATTTATACTGATTTATTAATGAACAGATTAATTTTATTGGAAAATCATTATCCATTAATAAATTCTTAATAATTACCTCATTCTTCATGTGAAATTCTCTGTCACTAATAGTTAAAACCCTTTCTATTAAATTCTTTGCAGTATTAATGATTATTCTCCTATTATGTTTTGAATAAAAATTAATAATTCTACCTGATGCGGTTGGTTTTTGATACCAATCCATTATCAAATTGTTACCTCTTCTAACTACCAAAGTATCTAAATAAGAAAGTCTTGAGTCGCGTTCCTTTTCCATGGTAAATTTAATATCCGTATTAAATTCATTTAATGCAACCAACATATTATCTATTGCATTCTCAGAAATAACACAAAATATGTCGTCAACATATTTTGTTATTATATTTGGTTTGATATCAAGTTTCTCAATACATGTGTCCAGTAATTACCATAACTATATCAGCAACAATTGGAGAAGCAGGGGATCCCATTGGGAGTCCTTTTTGTTTTAAATAAATCTTCTCATCGTATTGAAAGTATCTATTATCCTCTATACAAAATTTTAAAATACGTAAAAATAGGTCTTTATCAATAGTCGTATATTCTTTGATAACATTCCATTCTCCTTCTATAATATTAATTGCTAAACTAACAGGGATACTCGGGAATAATGAAACCACATCAAATGAAACTAATTTTTCATCATCCTGAATTCGTTTGTCCAATAATCTATTCTTAAATTCAATAGAGTTCTTCACATTATACTTAGAATGTTCTGTAATCTTATTTAAAATGTTAATAATGTATTTACATAGTTCATATGATGGAGAATTAATGAAAGAACAAATTGGTCTCAATGGAAAATTATCCTTATGAATTTTAGGTAGTCCGTATAATCTAGGTGCCGTAGCAATATTAGTCTTAATATTAAAAAAATTCAAAAATAAGAAATAAGGTTAAATAAACGAAAATAATTAAAAAAGAAATATTTTAATTATTGTACATTTTTTAAATTATGTATATTAAGAACTTTAATGATTGAAAAAAAATCGTTTAAATATAATTAACAGGCATTAAAATATTAAAAGCTGAACTAAAAAAACCAATTTTAATTTATTTCTGTTTTTATTGTTTTATTTTTACAAAATTGTTCAACCTTTCTTTACATTTTTTATATTTTGTGTTTAAAGATGATATTTTCTTATATGTCAATACAAAATATGTAATTTTTTATCGATCTGGCTTGGAATTCTGTAGAACGATCGACGATGATAGTCCACTTTTTGTAGTTAGTTACGACCATATTAGATAAAAATGTTAAATATTGTTAACAATGTTGTTAAAAAACATAAAATTATTATCGTTTAGCATAACGTTTTTGTGTAACATCGTCAAAACGATAACAATTTAGGTCTCGTTTTGAACAAAACTATAGTTTTTCTTGGATAATCTGTTCCCTGGAATTTAGGGACCAACTATTCAAATTCGTCAAAAACTGTTAGCTCTAAGCAAGTTTAATAAAAAAAATTATTTATATCAAAGTTTTGGTTAATTCTGTTTAAAAGAATTTTTTCAGTTTTTTTTTGTTTCAAAATGATAGTACAAAAAAAAATTTTTTTTTCTTATCACAAGTCAAAATTTTTATTGAAAAAAATTTGAAAAGTTTTCATTGATTTAATGAATTTTTTTTATGAAATTATGAAAAAATCATAAAAAATGTTAATGAAAAAAATACCAATATTAATGAATTTTCATTCAGTTAATGAAGTTTTTCATTAAACCAATGAATCGATTTTAATGAAATCGTTTCATTAATACTATGAAGGAAAATTCTATCAGTGCAATTTAACGTTTTTTAATTTAATTCGTATATAAGTAAAAAAGAATAAGTAGTATAACACAACTTTTCCCGAAGAGGTGAAAAAAACATTTGTTTACTACTTATAGTAAACAAAAATTGAGGTGAAAAAAAAATTCGAGGTGAAAAGAGTTTGAAGTGAAAAAAAAATTCGAGGTGAAAAAAAATTCGAGGTGAAAAAAAAAATTGTTGAAAAAAGTACTTGAGGTGAATATTCAACACTATTCACCTCTATATGTCCGATTACAAAATGGACAAGTCACGTAATTTAGTAAAATTCGCACATTTGTATGAAAATTTTGAGACAGTCTTACATTTTCACTCATAACTTTTGAGGCGCTAGACCGATTTAACTCATTTTGAACACCACACTTCTAAAGAAGCTACCAAACAGTCTGTGTAAAAAAAAAGAGCAAAAATATGCTAAAAGGAGTCAACTTCAAGGGCCTATAAAAACAAAACAAGAGCAAAGATTTCAAAACCCTTTGGGGGTTTTAGTCTACTAATAGTCTACTTTCATTTTCCGCTGGAATGGTACGGGATGTTTTTTCTTGTTGCACAGTGTTATGTATAACCCATATATTCATGATCTTTAACCGAACTAACCAAAATCTCTCACACAATTTTTAGATCAACAATAAAAATTCACTGTATAACCCATATTTTAAATATTTCAAATAAGTGACAAAATTGGGCTCTGAACAATAGGGGTATCAATTTTTTGTTTTCTAGAGTACCGTGAAATAACTCCCAAATGAAATAAGTCCCAATGAAATAACTCCCAATGAAATAAGTCCCAAAAAAAATTAAATTAGTCCCAATTTTAATAAATAAAATAACCTCAAAAGAAAAAATGAAATAAGCCTCAACATTTGGGAGTTATTTCGTAGTAATAAAATAACTCCCAGCAAAGAATGAAACAACTCCCAATGAAAAAAGTCCCAAAAAAATTAAATAATTCCCAATTCAAAAATATCGAATTCTGCGATTCGCGGCCGTTGCCGCTCCTATAGGACGCGAACTACGGTGGCGCCGCATTACGCGAAACGCGGCCGCGCAGCAGGTCGCGAATCGTACGCACAGCTTTCCAGAGGTGGCATATCATAACGTCCAATGACATAATGTCCATGGACATAGCGTTCAGACTTTTTAAAATAAAAATATTAATAATATTTAGTATATCAATACAATTTTTTTAATATATGTATATCACAAAATAAAACTTAACTTATAAATCGTATAATCGCACGCAGAAAAACTTTATTTCGCGAAGCCGCCTGCCGCGTTCTACGGAGAAAAAAACCCCTAAGAGCGGTCGAAGGGCGCCACACAGAAATACTTGTTTTTACAAATTACTTGATGTCTTAAAAATATAAGATTTCAACGGATTCGACATCTGATTTAAAAAACAAGTTCTTCTAGGTGGCGGCCTTCGGCCGCTCTTAAGGGTTTTTTTCTCCGTAGAACGCGGCAGGCGGCTTCGCGAAATAAAGTTGTTTCTGCGTGCGACACAAAAGAAACTTCAAAATTACTGATCTGTTTCCACACTGGAGTATAATGTCCATGGACCTTATGTCACCCAAAAAGTTTCATAATGTCCATGGACTTTATGTCATTCCATTTGAGGACATAATGTCACAAGGCAGAGTGTCATAAAGTCCATGGAAATTATGACACTTTTCGAGTGACATAACGTCCATGGACATTATGTCATTGGACGTTATGACATGCCACCAAAATTAGCAAAATTCTAGCAAGAACTGCGTTCCTTTTGGTAAAATAACTCATTGTATTGCTATTATTTACTTTACGACAATTTTAAGAACCGTTACAAATGCATAAAATTTACCAAAATGTAATTTTAATAGAAATGAAATAACTCCCAACAAAAATGAAATAACTTCCAACGATAAAATCACATTTAAAAATGAAAATGAAATAAGTCCCAACAAATGTGAAATAACTCCCAATGACAAAAATAAGTGAAATAACTCCCAACAAAATCTGGTTGGGAATTATTTCATTTGGGAGTTATTTCATAACGAAATAATTCCTAACTGAAAATCGTGAAATAAGTCCTAACACATTGGGAGTTATTTCATAGTGAAATAAATCCCAATTTATATGGAAAATTTTTGAGAGTTATTTCATTTTTTTTTTTTTTTTTGAGTTATTTCATTTGGGAGTTATTTCACGGTACCGTACTTTAATACTACGTGCAATCTGGCCGAACTCCGAATACTCGGTCGAACACTATTAGTTTAATTGTATAAAATTGGTTTATATACGCAAAGGGTGTAAACGAAATATTTTTTACATATTAAAATGCTTATTATAGAACAACTAAAAGCAGTATAAATAAAGTTTATACACCAAATGAAGGGAATTTTATTAAGTTTTTAAACTAAGAAAACTGTTCGCCAGTCTTTGTGAGACGGAACGAATTTTTGCATGCTCGTTATAAAAGTCGTTGATAGGTTTTGTTTCTATTTCTTCTCATTTTTTAATTTTAAGACCTTCTTGAAAATTTCCTGCCTTTTGGGTTCAAAATTGATACATTTATTGTTGCTTAGGGCACCAATATAATATTACGTCTATAACCTACTTGAACCATTCTAACATATGCTAAATAAATAAATGGTAAATAGGTTACTGGTTCTCAGGTTAAACCAATTAAGACTAAATTTTACCAGAAATCTAATGAGGTGAACTGATTACTATATAGGATCAATATTCAGTGTTTTATTCTTACTTTCATATATATTCGTCTGCCCGATGAAAAAAGTTTCTATATACGCATATACAACTTGATATCATTATATATGCTTATATGTGTGGCAATATATTACAATATATGTTCATATCTTATACTTAGTTTATGAAAATTTTTTAATATGGCGTAATATAAAATCATATATCATTGAATCATATGTTATATATTAGAATATCTTGTATATCTGATCATATGAAATAGATATAGATCCATATATTACCATATACCCTATATGTTCATATGTAAGTGTATATGGTACACTTAATCAAAAATAATTCAATCACTATAAAAATATTGTTTTTCCCCTTAAGTCTGAGAACAGGGTAAACAAAATTTCTTTGCAAATCAAAAAATTTGCCTTTGTTAGTGGATATTTTTGCATATGGTGCTATAAATGCATGCTTTTGTATATATTTTTTTAAATGCATATTTTTACTTATTATGCTTTAAACGCATATTTTTACTTATTTTGCCAAAAATTGCATTTTTCTTAACTTCTAGTAAAAAATAACTTTAACTTGGATGTAGAGAAACAGTTTTTGGTGGTTATTTAAATGTGTATTCTTTAATATAAATAATTAAAATTTTGTGTTAATTGTGAAAACGTATGCATAGCGATTTTAAACAATAAAAATAAACTTTAAAATTTAGTTACAGTTGCTGAAAACTATGAAAAATACACCATTTAAAGTGCCTCTCTTGTCATGTTTTTCTTATTTACCTTCGAAACACTAAAAATCTCAGTTCAGCTTCTTAGAAGAGTCTATACGGCTTAATTTACATCAATAAATTGTAATACAAACTCATAAAATCAATGCACAACAAAAGACTCGCTTTAAAATCTAACGATCACAACCGCAGACGTTGAGCGGTCATACTGTATTTTAACAAATGTATGTGTTTTAAGTGTTTTATATGCTTTGCATTTTACAAAAATAATGAGAAATAAGTCTTAACTTTTGTTGTTGATTTTGTTTTTAAAAATATTAAAAAAAAATATAAAAATTTAAATTTTTAATGCGTATTTTAAAATTTTTCATGCATATTACACATTTTTTTAGTGCACGAAGTTAATGTCACTGATTATTATATAGGACAAAACATAGCATTATATATAAATATGTATAGTAAAATTTAATGAAAAAATAGTATCATTTTATATATTTCTTTAATAGTATCATCTATATCAGTGATGTTCTTTACGCACACTATTGCATTTATACTTGTGTGTGTAGCAGCGAAAAAACGAAGTTTATTCTACGGTACACTGATAATAAATTTCAATTGCAGAAAAAAGATTTTTTTTGAAAAAAGTGAATTTCATAAAAATATATTTTTTAATATATGAACCCCTTTGAAACTAAAAAATATATATTTTTTTCTATTTCGGCTTAAGCGGACAAGGGCTCCTGGGAACCACCATGGCTCAGAAACAGTTTAGCGTTGTATCATATTAGTGTGTGTACTCAAGTGAAAAAAATTTTGTTACAATTTAAAAAAATAGATTTTTTGCATAGAAAGAAAGCTACACTCATAGAAATAAAGCTGTACAAATGCGCTCATAGAAATTTTACATAATTCGGGCTAAATTTAGAAGGGCATTTTTAACTAATTTTTAGTAACTTTTTTTTGCTATTTCTACAGACTTATTTCTATGAGTATAGCTTTCATTTCTATGACTGTACAAGAATTAATTTCAAATATAATTTTGGTACACTCCTAGAAATAAGTCTGTAGAAATAGCAAAAAAAAGGTACTAAAAATTAGATAAAAGTGACTCTGCAGAAAAAACCAGTTGAATTAAGAGATTTTTTAACTAAATATTTGCAGACTTAAAATATCAAACAAAAACTGTTGTGTTAACATTTTTTTTTTTGCTAAATTTAGCCCGAATTTTGTAAAATGCAAATAACAGGTTAAATTGTTAAACCAACTGAAATTTTTGCTAAATAATTGTAAATTTCTGATTTAATAACGGAAAATTTTTAATTGCATTAAAAAAAACTTAAAATTTTCAAAATGTTTATGATTTTATTTGGGTACAGATATTTAGTAATTAGTTTTGCTAATGTTAGCAGGTGTTTTTGTTACTTTGTTACTATTCATCAGGTTTATTTTTGCTATTTTAAGTCTACAAATATTTAGTTTAAAAATCTGTTAATTCAACTGGTTTTTTTCTGCGGGGTCATTTTTAACTAGTTTTTAGTTACTTTTTATGCTTTTTCTACAGACTTATTTCTATAAGTAAAGATATTGCTGGGTCAATTAATATTTTTATTTAAAATACGAATATTTCACTGGTGTTTGTTTAGGGTTTTTAAATAAAAAAATAAATAAATAAAAATTTTTCACTTATAATTTTATTACAAATTAAGCATTGTGCATCGTCATCCATATTCTCTATAAAAAAAAAAAGTATTTTCCCATTCATCATCAAACATATTTCTACGTGTATTTTTATTTGTGTTCCGCAGCGTGGTGTTGCTTCAACAATGGTTCAACTACAATTGATTTGTTTTCTTTTAACTCAGTGAGAACAAAGCAAAAGCCGAATATGCACATCGAAAGCCATACGAAGATGTTTATAGTGTACGTGTGTTGACGCAGCGTAAGCAGCATTTTCTTCTGTAACCCCGTGTGGTTGGAAATTGAGAGGAAGCACATCACTGATCTATATATATAAAATAGAATGTGTGTTTGTTTATTTGTTTGTTTGTTTGTTTGTATGTATGTATTTTATAGGAGACCAGACCACTGGACCGATCTTCCTGAAATTTTCACAGTATGTAACTGGAACTCCGGAATGGTCAATAGGATACTTTTTTTTTGGTCACGCCCACTTTTACGCCCACTATTTCATTATTTGAAATTGTATACACATGATGCTTTAGCCTTGGGATAAAAAGCTAAAATTTTCACCATGTGTTCTTTGGAACATGACAAAATTTCCTGTACTTTTACTTTTTAAAATTTTGCCCACAAACGTGGTAAAAGGGGGGATAAAAGTGGGAAAAAGTCTCCCCATTAGCGGCCTCACCGAACCCTTTACGATAGATAGCTGAAATTTTCACCATATGTTCATTCGGATATAACCCAACTTTCTGCAGTTTTACTTTTTGGAATTTTGCTCAGGAACGTAGTAAAAAAGGGGATAATAGGGGAAAAAGTCTCCCCCTCAGGGGCCTGACCATATCACTGGACCGATCTTCCTGAAATTTTCACAGTATGTAACTGGAACTCCGGAATGCTCAACAGGATACTTTTTTTTTTGGCCACGCCCACTTTTACGCCCACTATTTCATTATTTGAAATTGTATACTTATTTTATTAACCGATTTTATTAAAATTTGACTCATAGATAGTGGGCGGTCTGGAAGGAACTATAGGCTATATGAAATTTTTATATGATGGGCGTGGCACTTTTACGCCCACTTTTTCACTATTTTCGATATGGCTTTACCGATGCAATTGATATTTGGTACCCAGAAAGAGATGTCACAGATAAGAACTTTAAGTTATATCAAATTTAGATATTGTGGGCGTGGCACTTTTACGCCCACATCTTCACTATCATCTATATGGCTGAACAGATTTTATTGAAATTTGACACATAGATAGTGGGCGGTCTGGAAGGAACTATAGGCTATATGAAATTTTTATATGATGGGCGTGGCACTTTTACGCCTTTTTTCACTATTTTCGATATGGCTTTACCGATGCAATTGATATTTGGTACCCAGAAAGAGATGTCACAGATAAGCACTTTAAGTTATATCAAATTTAGATATTGTGGGCGTGGCACTTTTACGCCCACATCTTCACTATCTTCTATATGGCTGAACAGATTTTATTGAAATTTGGTACACAGATATTGGGATGACTCATAAGCACTATTTGCTATAATAGATTAAGACTTGGTGGGCGTGGCAGTTTTACGCCCAGTTTTTGTTATCTTTTATATGGCTTAAAGGATTTTATTAAATTTTGGTACACAGATAGTGGGAAAACTGAAAAGTAATATGTACTGTATTTGATTTCGATATGGTGGGCGTGACACATTTACGCCCACTTTTTCGCTATATTCGATATTACGCCCATCACGCCCAAACGACTGAACGGATTTTATTGAAATTTGGTACATACAGAGTGAAAAAAAAATTACGATATGGTGGGCGTGGCTATTTTATGCCCACTCTTTCTGTATTTTATAAACGGCCGAACCGATTTTATTTAAATTTGGCATGTAGATAGTGCAAGCTCCGGAAGGAAATATATTCTATAAAAAAATTCGATATGGTGGGCGTGGCCCTTTTATGCCCACTTTTTCCGTATCTTATAAAAGGCTAAGCCGATTTTATTGAAATTTGGGGCATAGATAATCTGTCTACTGACAGCCATTATAGGCTATATTAGAATTCGATACGAGGGGCGTGACACTTTTACGCCTACATTTTCCGTATCTTCTAAACGACACAACCGATTTCATTGGAATTGTATGCATAGTTACTGCGACCACTAATAGCCACTATAGACTATATTACACTTCGATACAATGGGTGCGGCACTTTTACGCCTCCTTTTTCCGTATCTTCATAACGGCTGAACCAATTTTGTTCAAATTTGGTGCGTAGATAATGAGACTACTGATATTTCGATATTATTAACGTGGCTCTCTTATGCCTACTTTTTCAATATCTCCTCACTATCTATATGTGTAATGGGACCAATGTTAGCCAAAACAGGGTAAATAAGATTTCCATATGATGTTCGTTTAATTTGTATGGTCACTTTTTCAGTATCTCCTTAATGGTATACCGATTTCATTGAAATTTGGTAGAAATGATATACACTTTATTGGATTTTTATATTATCTGCGTCGCACATTTTAAGTATCTCTAATCGGCTTAATCGATTTCATTGATATTTGGTACACATATAATGCGAGTTCTTAAATAAACTATAGGCTTTACAAGATGTAAAATAGATGATCATCATATATTTGTATCCATTTATCAGTGGCTGATTTGAAAAACAAAGGGGGCTCTAAACCGTGGCTCATTTATCTACACATATTTCTAATACCTCGAATAAGGCTGCTACAAATATTGAATTGAGGAAAATATAGCAAAAATTCTGAAGAAAAAAATGCTTACTTTTTAATAAAGGAAGAAATTTAATGAAAATATTTTTTTTTATCATATTCATGAAATGTAATAAAATATTGCACATAACCTGTCTATGAATCTACGAATCTATGAATCTATGAAATCTGTCTATGAAAACAATTTTTAAATTTGTTTTTTTAACTAATGAACAAAATCTATTTAAAACATTTTTAATAAATGGTCAAACAAAATTATTAACGAAATAACTACAGCTTAAACTTGATAATCAAGACCCTTATCTGGAGTACCATCATCCCAAAAACTAGGTCTAAGGCACGCTAACAACGTGGCGGGCTGCGCCCGCTAGTTTTATATATTTCTTCAACATCTGTTAAATTTTATATGCCAACTGGTTTTAAGAGAAACAGTTTTTTAGATTTTTTTAGCATATTTTTAGTATATATACATAAAATGTTGTGTTAATTGTACAAAACTTAAGCAGAGAATACATTAAACAACACAAATTAACTTTAGAATTTAATTATTGTAAAATGAAATTAATTTATTTAAATTTATTTTCATCGGGATAATTAATTAAAGCATGAAATTAATTAATTAAAAGTAAAATTGTTAACACATATTTTTCAAAACTCTCTTAAAACCAGTTCAGGTTTTTAGAAGAGAACGTTGGAAGCGTATTGTTTAAACAAATCAAACACACAAAGCTTATAACATGCGTAATGGATTTAAAGTTTTCAATTTTAAAAATTGAAAATTGAAATTAGTTCCACTATAGGCAATATACTTTCTACCACTGATCCCGATTTGTGGTTAACAAAATATTTGTTTTAAATAATCTGAAATTGCTGAAGTACTAAATTTTGAGATTTAAGATTATTTTTTAAATTAATATTTGTTTTATAAATGAATTACAAGCATGGGTGGTAACCGATTCGATGCGGGTATCGGTAACGATATTATATTTTATTTCGGTAACGGCATTTTAGGGGTAACGCTATTTCAGTTATTTCGGTAACGGATTTTTAGCTTTAACGGTGTATTACTTACTTCGGTAACGGTATTTTAGCGGTAACGGTATTTTAGCGGTAACGGCATTTTACTTAGTGCTCAACATTATTTTAAGAATAACGGTTTTTCAGTTATTTCGGTAACGGTATTTTAGTCATTCAGTCAATCATTCATCAATGCACACTAATATTTTTAGCCCCATTATGACCGAATACCAATAATTGTTTAGTTTATGATGACAAAATTGGAAAATATATCTATTTACAGCGATTATATTTTCTGATCTAGTCAGATTATTTCGGTAATGGTATTTTAAGGATAACGCTATTTCAATTATTTGTGTATTTTAGCGATAACGGCTTTTTAGTTATTTTGGTAACAGTCTTTTAAATGCATTGGTATTTTAGTTATATCGGTAACGGTATTTTAAGGATAACGATATTTCAATTATTTCGATAACGGTATTTTAGCGATAACGGTTTTTTAATTATTTTGGTAACAGTTTTTAAACGGTATTGGTATTTTAGTTATATCGGTAACGGTATTTTAGGAATAACGATAGTCAGTTGAAATGGTTATAAATCGATAACGGTATTTGAGCGTTATTGCCTGCCATCCCTGATTACAAGTAGAACATATTTGGGCCTCTAAAACATTTTAATTTATTTTTTTAAGATTTCAATTAAAAACTTTTTAGATAAAATTGTATTAAATTATATATAATTTGATCATATTTGATAGACCCCGGATCAAACCATATGAGAATAGATCGCATGAGATACCATGAGATCAGCTTATGTATGCTATTTTTTGGATCAGATGAGATATGATGCTTAGTTATATGTGATACTATCTATAATCATATATGATTATATCGGAAGTTTTTTCGTCGGGTGTTCGAAACACATTGTAGCACATACGATTGAGGGATTGAAAGTTGTTTTGAAATTCCGTAAATTTTTGTTCTCATATTTAAAAACATTAATTTTTTTTTTAAAGATTATCGACATCACATTTATAACAAAAAAAAATAAATCTGAACTTCAGAATTCGATAAAGCAAAAAGATTGTGTAGCCGATGAAATAGATTTGCTTAAATATATCAACATTAAATTAGCATCGGTTGTTTCTGTTTTAAATTTTGAACTTTTAAAATAGAAAAGACACACCAAAAGCCGAAATTTTTGTTTTTCTTAAAAACTCTAATGACGGTCACACAATTCGATATGATAAGTTACGCTAATTAGTAAAAAAAATGTTTCGAGATGGGTTCAAGTCTTTTAAAGAAGATTTTTGTCTAACAAAACCGATTTGTGGTATACATTTTTATTCCCAGAGGTTTTTCTCTTATCGAAGTATACATGCAATTAAGAAACCATGTTTGGTAGAAATTTGTCCATATATACTTTTTTTTAATTTTTTACATGAATGGAAACCGATTCGATGCGGGTATCAGTTGGGGTAACTCTATTTTATTTTGGTAACGGTATGCTAGGGGTAACGATATTTCTGTTATTTCGGTAAAGGTTTTTTAGCGTTAATGGTATTTTACTTATTTCGATATCGGTATTTTAGCGGTAACGTTATTGTAGTTTTTTCGGTAACGTTATTTTAGGGATAACGGTATTTTAAGGATAACATTATTTAAGTTATTCAGGTAATGTCAATGCACATCGCTAATTTTAGCCCCATCATGTCTCAATTCAAATGACTAGCTAGTTTATTATCAAGCTTTGGGAAAATATATATCTATTTACAGCGATTATTTTTTCTTATTTTGTCGGATTATTTCGTTAATAAAGACACAGTGAACAAATTTACTTTGACCGCAGCAATATTAGCCTTGTTTCGTTCCTCACACTTTACATTGTTCCAGCACTTTAAATATATTTGAAAGTTTAAAGTGGCACAAAAAATTAAAAAATGGCACAGAAACAGAAAAATTGCACGGTAAAAGGCAAAAATAGTATGTCAATGCCAAATATTTCAAAAAAATACAAGTTGATCAAAAAAAATGATTTGCTAATTTTAATAACATATAGGTATTTTTTAAAAATTATGTTTAAGGTTGTGTTTTGACACTATTTTATAGAATTTTTTAATGAAAATACTAAAAACTCACAAAACTGGCGTTTTTACAAAATAATTTAATAAGGTAGAAATTATACCCAGGTAGAAATTATCAACCGTACCAAAAAAAATGGTACTGGCAAACCACTGCTATTTTTGTAAAACCCACCGTGTTAAAAATTACTAGAGGTACAACTAATACTCGTATTGTACTAGGAGAAAACACTATTTGCTTTGCAAAGCATGTGTTTTGCCAGTACCACCCTCAAAATTCTTTGCCAGTATTGTTTTTACCAATATTGCAACCAATTAGAATCATTCTTTTCTAAATATATTATTATATTTGATACATTTAAATATGATGTATAAGGCTAAGATCGAACTGTATTGCTGCTTTTTAAATGTGTTTTATTATACATATTTCTCAAAATTACTTTAATTAAAGGCTATTTTAAAAGCACCAGATTTTTAGAATTACCAACTTTATGTCAACGGTTGCAAGTTTGCTCAAACCAACGGTTAACCACGGTTGGATAACAGGGCATTACTGTCAAGATTGTAAATACCACGTTCTGCCAACGCTTAACCGACCGTCGCACAGTGGTCAATTTCGCGAGATAGCGGTCAAAAGTTATAGAGTTTTGATTTGGATTGGTATTTTTTTACGCAATTTGTTTTGTTCAATAGGAGGGACTTTAAGCTTCAATTTGCGTGTTCAAACGTAAAAATCGACTAATAGGAACGTAAGTAATGTGGAGTTAAAAATGCATTTTAATTTTTTGTTGAGTTTCCATGTAAAAGTTGAATATTTTGACATTTTAAATAGGTATTTTTTTTATAATTTCTTATTTTCTTCAATCGTATTTTACAACTAATACTTATTTATTATTCCTAAACTTAATTTTGGTCAGAAAATGCCAACATTTGGCCCCTGACATTTATTTAATCTCAATATTCACAGGGGCCAAAGGTTGGTTTTTTTGGAAGAAAGCTAATTCTTGTGAGGATTAAACTGAAAAATAACACTGAAATTCCCAACAATATCAATACAATTTGGATATATTATATACAGAACACAACATCGATAAAATTTTAAGTAAACTTTTACTATTGATTTAAAGTGCACATATATTTTATTTAAATGTATTAATAAAAATTTATACTAAAATTAGAAACAAATTATAATCTTTAAACTAGTATTAATTAAACAATATTAGTAAAAATTTCTTCCAAATGGCTTTGATTTTCATTTTGCAGTAGTTGTTTAGCTTCTAATTGCTAGATACCACATAATTTGAGAGTTAACAGGTACTGGCAATAATATAACAGGTACTTGGTTTTACCAGTTATTTCCATTGGTTTTAAATTTATTTGCAATTTTCAGGTATTTAAGTTGTGTAATATTAGATGGCAATAAATCTTTTTTACCTTTTCCAAATGAATTGCTAGATACCACATAATTTGAGAGTTAACAGGTACTGGTATTAATATAACAGGTACTTGGTTTTACCAGTTATTTCCATTGGTTTTAAATTTATTTGCAATTTTCAGGTATTTAAGTTATGTAATATTAGATGGCAATAAAATCATTTTTTACTTTTTCCAAATGAATTGCCATATACCACATAATTTGAGTTCTATTGTCATTTTTGTCAAAATTTTGATACACCCTCCTATGTAGACTAGGTCCAAATATGCGCCAACTTCTCCTAATTTCAACAGAATTATTTTTTGGGTCAATAAGAACTCTTGTACAAAATTTCATCAAAATATATGCATAATAGCCACTTTCACATACAAATAACTTCTCAGAAAATATGACGTGCATTTGTACCGAATATCTTACCTTGGGTCAGAAAAATTGCTGTAGCTCAAAAAGTGCAGTCCCGATGCATGGATATGTATATATAGGAATGTAGGGGAGAGTTAGGACTACAAAATAGTTAATTTGTGTTTTGACTCAGCTTGACTCACAGGAGTAGTGCTCTATGAAGTAGGAAATTTCCGAGAAATTTGATCTTTTTTAAAAAAATATTTAAATTGTTCTGAAAACAGTAGAGCTTCAATTTTTTTACCAGTAATAGGAAATAAGTTAAGTTAAAACACAAAATTTATTTCGTCCAAAAATCTTGAAAAACAAAAAAGTTATGATCATTTAAACTTTAAAAATTAACTAAAAATATCATAAATTTACTAAATTCTGAAAAAGCTCATTTTGGACCACCCTGTTCTCAGTGAAATAGTTGAAATAGAGTTCTAATTTTTTGGCTCCCGAGGTTTACTACTGTCTACTTTCATATGAGTCTAATAACTTTAAAATCGGAGAACAAAAACCAAAAGGAGTTTTGGCCGCTATATCAAAATATTGACCACAGTGCGTCGACAACACTGTGCAGATTGTATTTTTCTGCCTGGGTAATTACAAAATAAAGAAAAAGCATGTCCTAGTTATTAGATATGTTATGTTTAAGTAAATTCTAAACTAATACAGTTTTTCTATTAAAACCCTTCAAGGACGAGGTTTTAAAATGTAGATTATTTTAGGTGTGTGAAGATAAATTCCAGAGTTAAATTCCATTTTATTGAAATTCACCCAGGAATGATAACATTAGCAAATTGTAATG
Source organism: Delia radicum (assembly GCA_021234595.1). Classification (NCBI taxonomy): domain Eukaryota; kingdom Metazoa; phylum Arthropoda; class Insecta; order Diptera; family Anthomyiidae; genus Delia; species Delia radicum. The sequence goes on from CM037855.1 coordinate 139,667,681, forward strand.
AATGTAACATTAGCAAATTGTAGTAAATTGTAAATTTGTAATAAATCAGTTTAATCAATGAAAAAATTAATAATTTTTTATTTAATAAAAAATTAAATAACAAATGTAACTGACAATCATCTTCTCGAAATTCGGTTAGGGGCGACTCTATGGGCCATTATAAATATCCCATTTTTAACATTTTGGTACTTTCATAAGAAACGATTGCCATTTTGGAAGAGGAAACGAGGACCGACCTGGTGGATTAGATAACAACTTGATTCTAGTTCATGACTACATATGAAGTTTTTCAGGGCTGTGCTCAGGGGCGAATCTATGGGCCAATTTTAATATTCCATATTGAAATTTTTACTTTTTGTTAGGTTCATATGACACTGTGGCCATCTTGGACCTGGTGGATTAGGTAACCACTTGATCCTACTTTATTACTGCATTCAAAGTTTTTCAGAGTTCTGCTCAGGGGCCGAGCTATGGGCCATTTTTAATATCACATATTGAAATTTTTTACATTTGTTTAATTTCATGACACTGTGACCATCTTGGAAGAGGAAACGAGATCCGAGCTGGTGGATTAGGTAGCCACTCGATCCTACTTTATTACTACATTCAAAGTTTTTCAGAGCTGTACTCAGGGGCCGAATTTGATCCTACTTTATTACAGCATTCAAAGTTTTTCAGAAACAAATGTGACTGACATTATCATATTAAAATATGCTAGTTCCCATGAACGTCTTTAAGAACAACTTATTTTCCTTATAACTCGTCCCAGTGTCAGTTACCGATGATTTTTTTGGCGAAAAAGTAAAGAGAAAAATCCATATAAAAAATCTAAACGATTATTAGGGTCGAATAAAAATTTTAGTTTTCAATTATTTGTTTCGACATTAACCGACATAGAGTCGAGGAATCAATTATTCTATTAACCGAATTGGAACAATATCATCAACTTTGATAACCTGTAAGGACACCCTGTACTAAAACAGGGTGACCGAATCACAATATTAATATAGATTAACACCTCTTTTACAATTTCAATTTGATTCCTGATCAGTAGTTTGTTTAAAAGTTGAAATAACAAAAATCCAACCATTTTTAATGGGTATTTTCTACAAAACTACTTGACTAATAAAAATAAAATTTATGATTTAAATAGGCTATTTATTATCTTTCCATTTTATTTCAATAAAAAAGATTTTTGAAATTTAAAATGGCTTCACAGCTTAATCGAAGAAAACTTATTCTGCACGAAATAATAAAAATAACAGTGTTTCCATACGTTTGATATCAAAAAATGTTTAATTACCATATTCCACGGTAAGAAAAGTTATTAAAAACTGTAACGAACGCTTGTCAATTGAAAGAAAAAGTGGAAGTGGTAGTGAGCATGGTCGAAGGGATTTAAAAGCAGCGGAAAAGGTAATAGAAGCTTTTTAAAAGGATTCTACGATTTCAACTCGAGCAGTCGCAAGTAAAATTAAGAAATCGCAAAATTTTGTTCGGAATATCAAAAAGCGTAAAGACTCAAGTGTTATAAAGCTCATATATGTCCAGTCAGGCATACAAAACAAAATTTATCAGCAAAAACACGCAGTCGACATCTTTACGAAAAACAATTAACAAAATATAATTGCGTGATAATGAATAATGAAAGATATTTGCAACTTCCGGTACATTGCAGGACAAGACTTTTATACAGCACGTAGTCGTGGTGATGCTCCAGATTAATGTAAACAGAAAATGAAGTCCAAATTTCCAAAAAAAAGTACCTGGTTTGGCAATCAATTTGTTCTTGTTGGAGAAAATTAAGTCCTTTCTTTACAACTGGTACAATAAATTGTGAAATTTATAGAGAATAATGCTTAAAGAATTGTAGGATCTCACACCACTACATTTGTAAGATCACACACCACTACAAAACCGTTATTTTGGTTGTCATTATGCAAGAGCCCCAATTGAATGGTATAACAACTACAAAATCGACTTTGTACAAAATGAACACAATCCAGCAAATTGTCCAGAACTACGTCCAATAGAAGAATATTGGTCAATTATAAAAAGAACTTTAAAGAAAACAGGAATGACAATGTCAACTGTAGAGGAGTTCAAATCTAAATGGAATTTGGCAGCCAGAAAAGAGCATGAAAGTCTCGTGCAATTACTAATGGGACGAATTCGGAAAAAAGTTCGATGTTTTGCTTATCAATCGACTTTTAAATATTTTTTTTACATTTTGGTAGTTACTATAGATATATATAATAAAATAAAAAAAAAACTTCAAAAGCTATCTTGGATATTTTTTTATTTAGAAAACAATGTGGTTCAATTTTGGTTATTTCAACCTTTATTATAAGTTATATATTTATTAGAATTATTTTTCTCAAATACAACACTATGCGTTCGAAAGCTACTGTTTTTCCAAACATGTTATATTTATGTAAACTAAAATTACCTAATCAGAAAATGACAAAGTACCAGTGCTGGTGGTATAAGTGCTTTATATATAAGATTATTAGACAAAAGATGCGGCTGTTCAAAAAGCGTCGGAAAAGCACTGTGGAAACGTTATTTTCAACGTTTGTAATAACCATGAAATAGGCAGTCTTAAAAAGATTGTCTAAAATAAAAACTGATTGGTAAACGTTGCTTGCTCAAATGTTGCAGCACTGGAATTAACTAGCCAACTTTGGGAAAACAAAAAAGTCGTCTTAACAAGGTTTATCCATAAACAAAAAATGTATTTTATCTCAAAAAGTTTCTGTCCGATCACAATACTATGTATATCATATGAAAGCTCTTTAAAATATACTTTCAGTGAGGTGCAATTTTGTACCTATAAATTAACTTATTACTGCCCAGTTTTGGTTAATTTATTTTTCACTCGAGTATTTTTTGGGAAAATGATTCCTTTTTCAAAAAAAAACGTCTTTATAAGTACAAAAAAAATGTATTAAATGCCAAAACTTCAAGCTTTCATTAAAGATATACATAATATGACTAGATATCTATTGAAATAAATAAATTATTAAAGGTTAAAGTTAAACAATGTGAATTTTTTGCTATTTTTGGTTAGTTTACATGTGAAGTTATCAATAAATAAGTTAACAGTTTTGCTGAGCAAAGTTTTTCTGCGTAACCGGCCTTCGGACGGGCTTAGAGGTCTAGTATGTTTAAAGCACGGCTTCACTGACTAAAGTTTTTCTATGTAAGAAGCCTTTTTCTATATAAATTTTTTATGGATAACGAAATCCGTGGTTTTGCAGTGTAACCGGCCTTTAGTCGGTCTTAGGATTTTTCTGCTCCAGTAAGTAAAAAGCCCGACTTCGCTTTTCTGTGTAACAAGCTTTCCGTGTGGCCGATCTTATACCGGAGGTTTCTCCTATTTGATAGGCAGTTTAGTGGCTTCGCTGAGTTACGTCTTTCCGCGCATGTGTGTATGTTTATTGAAAAAATTTTGCCAACTTTCATGCCTTGTCCAGCAGCAAGCGTCTTAGCCAACAAATATGTTTTTTCCTCCTGAAATCATCTCAGAAAGTACTACTCGGAGTAAAAGTATTGAAGTGATTGGAGTTATGTTGCTAACCTACACTTAGCCAAAAAAAATATTTGTGCGAGTAACTTTTCTAAAAATTACCAGATTTTAACTTTAACCACAGATATCTTCATATAAACACAGATCATTCATAACTATGGTTCAAGACATACATAAACTTTAGGAGGCAAAGGACCTCGGTGGTATGCCAGTGCTTGTTTTTGTACCACTTGTAGTTTCTGACCGTAAAGTTTTGGCATGGGTCCGGTATGATCTTGTTTTGTTTTTTTTTTGTACTTACATTATTTAAAACATTCTCCAAATAGCCTATAATCGTATGCCAATCATTACTGGAAAACTCTTCGGTATCATAAGCTTTGAATAACTTTTGCACCCATAAATTGTAGGTGTCACATGGTGGAGCAGAACTTTTTTCACAAATACTTAGGGCATTATATTTATCAACACACAACGATATGTCCTTAATTTGTAAATCTTTTAATTCTTCAAATGTAATCAATACTTCTTCGTCGTTTAATGAAGACATAATTTTAAAACACAACACTAAAATACTTTTTTATGAAAATAAACTTAACAATTGGTTTTTTTTTTCTTTTCTCTCAACAAAGCGGGAAAATTACACGAAATTTTAAGAAACAGAGATGTTAGTCAAAAACAGCTGATATTTAAAAAACTTTGTTATCACTGTTGCCGACTTATAATTTTTTTTGTCAAAGCGCTTATTACGGTCAATCAACTATTGTTCAGGAGATAAAATGTTTTTTGTATAATAGACCATTCACATGAACGAGATAACTAATTTATTTTTTCGTGTTCTAAACTGCACAGTCAAATGTACTGTGATATGTCGCTACTTCTGGCAGACATATTGGCAAGGTGATAAAACCAATGCGTTTTAGTACGCGATATAAAAACAATTTAGTGGACTTTCCGGAAAGATCCAACCACGTGATTTACAAATCACCGACGTACTGGCACAACAGCAACACGTACACAACCACTGCCTTTACAATTTCGGTTTTTAGTGATGAAGCCTTAATACGCGAGAAAACTAACGAATCCCGGTGGACTAACGCGAGCACAAGACACCATTACCGTTGTAACAAAGTTTTCAAATGCATCGAAATTGCATGTAGTTAGACTGGGCAGTCTAACGGCGTACTGAGACACGCTTTCGAGTAACGCAAAACAATTAACCGTTATTCACTATTAAAAGTTAAAATATGTCAATATGTGACCTTCTTAATCGGCGTCGCACGGCGTACTGAACGAGATAATTAAATTTCTTCGTTTTTGTTCTTTATTCACACATAATGTCACAAAATTACGTTATATGGTAACCGTTTTGACAAAACACGTCTAAGATATTTATTCTATTTCTACTCTGTTTTGACTAATCACGTGTTTTGCAATCTAGACTGAATCAGAGATGAAAGCCGTGGCACAAAGTCGGCGGCGGCGGCGGCTTGAAGCAAAAACCGTCGGCGGCGCCGGCTTAATCGCCGGCGCCTTCAAAATATGGTCAGCCGTGGCTTAAAAAAAAAATTGCCGGCTGATAATCGACTGAAGGTTAAATTTCATAAGAATTTTGTATGTTACAGTAAATATAAAATCACAATTTTTAAAACTGAAGACAGAACACCCGCAAAGAGAAAACAAGCTAAATTTATTTCTGACACTTATACACTTTTGGTCAAAAAAATTAACTAAATCGGACCCAAAAAATCGCAACAAATAGCTCCTTGCCATTGACCAGATATGGGCAATGCAATACAAAACTGTTTGTTTTGGAATTATTGATGAAATTAAAATTTTTTAAATCATACTTTATACATTTTATCCCTGGAAACTTTGACTAAAAAGCGGAGATGGCTAAAGCTAAGCAATTTTTCAGAATTTACTTTTTTGTCCTTGATCAAAGGTTTATTAAAATAAATCTTTAATTATATAAATTTAAAACCGTTATTCGAGAAAAAAATTGTAGATTTTTTTCCAATTTTATCGATTTTTTACAACGTATGGCAAGAATTTTAATTAAATGGCAAAATTAAAAAATCACAAAAATTTTCATGAATTTATAAATATTAAAAAAAAATTGAGAAAATTGCCGAAATTGAAAAAAGAAAAATTAAAATATATATATACCCAAGAAACATTTTTACGGACTCTCCGGCATGTACGGATTCTTGAATCCGGGGTTTACGGTACGTTTTCGGACCGTTTAATCGGATTTTCGAAAACACGTTTTTAGTCCGTTTGGGGATATCAGTTTTCGTGCCGTTTAATACGGACTTCACCGATTTTCATCCGTTTCAAGTCAGTCACAATCGGTAACAATTTTTTTCAATTTGTTTTATTAAAATAAAATTAAGTAGAGAATATAAAAGATCGGGGCGCCAAATAAATTCAGATAGCATGCATAATATGCATTGCATACGTTAGATGGTAAGTATTTATATAATTTAAAACGCTCAAATGAGATTGCAAACAAAAATATATTTGTTCATAGAATTCATCGTTTTTAAACCCCACTTAATATTTTTTACATGTAGATATCTGATTCAATAATGGGCCACAAACTAACAATGATGCTCTTGGTTTAAACAAAAAACTGCATCGAAAAAGTAAGTATCAATTTTTTTTTTTAAATAAAAAAAATATATTCCAAGAAAACTCTTACTATCTCTTGAATTCCTTTTAGATTTTGAATATTATCGACCACAAATGTTCCGTGATGCTGCTAAGCTGGATACAAAAAGTAGATGTGGCGAATTTCGTATTTAATTAAAGTTAAATGAAGTATATTTTAATATTTTTTCAAATAAATTAATAAATGTATAAAAAAAAATAAAATCCATTGAGTTTTTTGTAAAAAAATGGTTGGAATACGAACCAAATAAGTATTTTCAACGATCCGTTTATTGTCCGTTTTATATCCGTAAAAAACGGAATCATCCGTTTTCAGCACGACAAAACGGTCCGGAAACGGTCCGTATTTGACGGACTTTAAACGGATTTGAGTCAGTTTTTAACACGACCCAACGGTCCGTAAACGGTCCGTCATTGACGGACTTGCAACGGATTCGAATCCGTATTCGATGTTCCTTTTAATCCGTTTTCTGGTCCGTATACTGATCCGGAAAACGGTACGGAAACGGACTCCGGATCCGACTATGCTGTACCGAAAACGGCACATAAACGGACCGGATTGTTTGATGGGTATATTTATTTTAAATTTTTACGATTTTCTTCCAATTCTAATTAAAGTTTTTATAGTATCTAATAAAAATTTGTTTTAAATAAAATGAAATTTTTAATATATATGATTCAAATTTTAATTGAATCTAAATCAATTAAAATTACAAATTAGTTTAATTCATACTACAATTTCCTTAATAGGACCAAGTTTATTTAAACTAATTTTATTTACAAATACATAATTTTATTGAAACACGATTTTAGTTTTTTCTGTATTCATTAATTTATTCAAATTATGTGTTAATTTTGGAACCAATGCTGTTTACTAGCATTTTTTAAAGACCAACTAAACCAGATTTTTCTGTATGGAATTTGAAAGTCGAATGTTGCATGAACATAGTATTAAAGACTTTTTCTATCTTAACAATTGTTCATTAAAATATGTAAAAAATAAAATGTATCAAAATTATTTCAACAAATAGTAGAAAAGCAACGCATATGATTTTATTTTTTATATAAAAGATGCAACTTGATATCATATTATGTAGCATCTTTAAATCTGAAATTGTAATAGTTTACACGCAGGCTAAAACAGAACATTTGTTTTTCTTTGTGTATTGTTCTCCACACAGACTATACACAGATTCGAATCGGAAGTACAGAAGTCTAAAACGAGAGATGTATGTCAATGCAAACTATATGGATATTTTAGTTTATATCTCACTCTTCACATCAGTACTTACATTACATCTTTCACTTGTTTCACATCTGTGGTTCTCCACTTATATTCGTTGCATTTTCAAGGAAATTTTTTTTCTTTGTTTATGGTCGAATATGTCAGACGGCTTAGCCGACAGCCCATCCAAGCCGATAGTGTCAGCGGCGGCTTGAAAAAAACTTTTCGGCGGCGGCTATCCCTGGTCTGAATACTGTATAAAGCCAAATTCTGACTAGATAGCGAAACACGTGCTTTGCTAAAGCACGTATTTAAGCTCATTATTCTATTACAACAACTCTATATTCTTTTCCACTAATTTGGCAAAACACGTCTTTTGCAATCTAGTGTGAATGCCGTATAAAAGTTGTTGGTGAATGAATCAAACCACGGACCCCAACGCTGCCAACTTTAACGATTAGTCTCAATTTTTACGGTTTTTGAAGTAAAATATGATAACATGACAATTGACGATTTCACAAAATTTAGTATATAAAAAATTGCGATGTTTAAAAATTTGGATATATTTAGTATATAAAAAAAAGTTGTTTGTTAAATAATTTAAATTTTATTTAAAAACAACAAAAAGATAAAGGATTTCTCATATATTTTTGGAAGGAAAATTCTAAAATGTTAATTATTGAAGGATATATAATATTTTAGCTTCGAAGTTGCTAATAAGAGGGCTTTTCAACGATTTTTATTTCTGTTAAGTAAATGGTTTTCTTAAACTCCGTTTTTTATAAACTCTTGTAAAACTCTGTATAAAGTAATATACACGCAGGAAAAACTGGGGGAATATTATCGAAGTGATTAGTAATTTTGCAACTACATAAGTTTTAAGTTAGTTTTACAAAGTTCTAGTAAAATATTTACAAATTTTTGTAAAATATATACAAGCCTAGTAAAAAATTTCGAAAAAAAAAATTAATATATTTTACAATCAATTTGTAGAACTAACTTTAAACTTATGTAGTTGTATAATTACTAAGCACTTCGATAATTTCTTCATGAAATCTCACAGATTTGAAAAAATGTCGAAGATATAATCATTGTTATTCTGCTCATTGTGTTTTGGAAGCTTAACGCTTTAAACTAGAAGCTCTAATAAAAGAGCTGTATTAAGGGAATAGAAAATGGTGATTTTTTTATACATATATAATCACTCACGATGGTTGTTTGCACACGGCGCAAATATCCACAGCCGTTTATTTGCATTCTTTCAGCATTGAGCAGTATTGACGATGCAAACTGTGCATATTTGCAAAACCCTTTGAGACCCAGACTGAAATAGGACTGCCGTTTCCACAAAACTTAAAATTTTGATCTGAAACTTTGTATTTCGTTTTAAAATAATTTTTAAAATTTTTTGAAATTTTTTTTTTTTAGAAAAGGACATATCACAATTGTGCGTTTTGGACATAACTCTACAAATGAAAGTCGGAGGATAAGTATTTGATTTAAACAATGTTCATGAAAGATTTTAAAAATGTTATTCATAAAAAAAAATGTACTTACATATGAAAATCAATCATGAAACCGAACATAAACAGCTTATTTATACTTTTAAATAACACTTTTTTATATCTAAACTATTTAAATCAAAGAAGTTGTTCATAAGTATATGTATGGTACTAATAAAATAAAACAAAAACATGGCAGCTCTTATAGTCACATACTAAAACTAGTGGTTTTAACTGATCTTATAGATGATATTTGAAGAAGCAGTTTTTGTCTCTTGTGAGATATAAATGGGCTTCGCACTTACTACGTCTGGTTTTGCTGCGAGTAATGTTTTGGCATCCATGCGTAATGGGAATTTCTGCATTATCGAATTCAATATTTTTCCACTGTTCTCGTGCTTGACTTTGCGGAACTACTTCATAAAGTTCCTCTTCATCTTCGGATGATGAGTTCGTAAGCATTCCATCGAAAAATTTTGACGGTTTATGTGCTTCGGTGCCATAATCATCATCTGATGAGAAATCTGCATCGGATTCGCTTAACAAATCGATTATATACCCCATTTCATTTTCCATAGTTAAATTCCACGATTATCTGTAAAAGGAAATAAAACACACAAACGTGCTATTGTTTACTTATGCCAAAGCTCACAATCGTGTAGCAACTTTTGGTTAAAAAAACATATAATTTTTTTTTTTTTACAAGATTTCTCTTGATATTTAAAAATTATATAGCTTTTTTAAATTATATTAACTTGCTCCAAGAATAAAAATTAAAAAAAAAATTCTTGCACTTACCCGAAATGCTTTTCAAAAATTTACTAATTTAATTTTATAGAATGTTATTTTTTTAGACATTTATCAATAATTTGTTATGTTTTTATTTTTCTACAATAGAATAACTGTAAAATATTCATATGCTGAAAGAATTTTAAAACAAAAATTGATCGAGAGGTAATTTTTTAAAGTTGAAGCGCACAAACGTGAGCGTGGGTCTTAAAGGGTTATACGAGTTTTTTTAATAAACTTTCCACTTTTTTATTGACAGAAAAATATTAAAGTGGACACTATGTTAGAAAAAGAGAGAATATGCAAAAGATTGAATACATTTTTGTGTTTTTATTATTAATTAATCTGGAGTAAAGAATAAGAAAAATGTTCGTTTTCGTTTTTTATTAAGGATATTAGTTTATAGTGTTTTATGCATATAATTTTTACCTATAATTAGTGGTATAATCTCAAAAAAAATAATATTAATTAAAATTACCTTTTTCAAAATTGCTAATGCGCCAAACAAATTTTTTCACAATTTTTCATTCTAAAAATAATGATTTTGACGATTTTTCAACAAAATGATTTGGCAGCATTGCAGATATCAACGCAGAATCTAAAGATAAAAACAGGGTTGCTAAAAACAGATTTTGAATGAGGCGCTGTGGTGCAATGGAAGAAACTAATTAGAAACAGTGCTGTTACCAACTGCATTTTTCTAATATTCGAAAAGGAAACCCGGGTTTTTACAACAAATAAGCTTTTTGAATGTAAGAATTTTTTTTCAATTTTGAATGTGAAAGAATAAAGTGTATTTAGAACGAATCAAATGAGGGCAAAAGTGCAGTTTATGGGGCGTGACGAAAAAAAAAAAAAAAAAATATGACCCCCTCCGGAATAAAAAAAAAAAAATTTTTTTTGGCCTGGGGGCCAAACGAGGCCCCAGGCCCTAAAATCGCTCGATTTTTTCAAAAAAAAATTTATTTTTTTGAATAAATTAAGTAAAAATAATATCATTTTTGAAATCGGGAGAAAATTTCGTTTGATTTGAGTACCCATACTTGCATATTCGTTCGAGTATCACTTTTTAGGGTCTGGTGGCCAAAGAGGGCCCGCCCCCCTTAACTCCAGAACAGAAAAATTTTCTTTTTTTATTCCGGAGGGGGTCATATTTTTTTTCATTAACATTTGCATTTTTTTTTTAACCCCTTTTGGGGGTTTAAAATGGCTCTGGTTGCCGCCCTGGTTTACTTATCCAAAAAATAATACTATTTTTGGAATCGGGAGAAAATTTCCTTTGATTTGAATACCCATACTTATATATTCGGTGGTGTATCAGTTTTTAGGGCCTGGGGGCCAAAGGGGGCCCCGGCCCCCTTAACTCCAGAACAAAAAAAAATTTTTTTTTTTATTCCGGAGGGGTCCATGTACTTTTTTTTTTTAATTTCGTTACGCCCCATAAAGTGCACTTTAGCCCAAATGAGTTTTATTGCATGACTAAATAAAGGGTCCGCCAAATAACTTTTTTTTTTTGAAAATGCTATAAAAAGAAACTACTGAATATTTTCTCAAATTTCTTTTTTATTTGAAAGTACAATCCTGCCGGTTAATAATGGAAAATAATTTCATTTAAATCTGACTCGGCTGGCCATGCAGTATGAGCTTCATCTGAAAAGAAGATTTTTTTGGCAAAATCGTCATCGGAAAAAGAAAACGTTAGATGGCGGACCCTATATATTAAAACAAATTAAAAGATGAATTAAAATAGGTTTTGTGTGTAGCATCAAAATATATTACCATCTTTCGTTGCAACAGAATTTCGAAATTGAGGTGTTAAGTTTCCAGAATATTTTTCAAATTGTGCCTCTTCCCATTCTCTGGGATGCATTTTTTTACGATGTGAATGCATATTACCATTGGAATTAAACGTTTTGGGACACCAGGGACAAGTATATAAAGCAGTTCCTGTATGTGCAGCCATATGTTCCTGAAATTTATGAATCCAATCAGAATTTGAGAAATTCCTGAATGTTATAGATTTTACCTTTAATGATTCTGACCTCTTAAAAGCTTTTTCACATATTGTGCATTTGTGTTCATAACCCTTTTTTTCATGCATTCTCCGTATATGCTTTTTAAGAGAATTCACAGTTGGCGAGACTTTCGGACATATCGGACAACAGTGATATTTTTTTCCACCCTCTGGATGTTGGGCTTCTTTATGTCGTTTTAGACCCCTTTCGGTAGTTAGAAGAAGACCACAAATGTCACAGCTTATAATGGGTGCTGGTTTTCCTTCATGCTTTTCCATATGGGCTTTATATTCCGTGCTAGTGCCAATAGTTTTTCCGCATATGTGGCAAATTTTTACAAATTTTTTTTGATGTACCGCTTGTATATGATAGTTTAAATTATAAGTACTAGCATAACTAGAAACAAATTAAGATAAAGTTTTTGTTTGTTTAGGAAATTTGTGGAATTTTTTTTATAGAACCAGTAACGCAATATTGTGGGCCCTAATTTCTTTGGGCTTAATGGTTTTGAATTTTAACGAAAACAAATAAAGTTAGGAAAAATCAAAAACTGACGAAATAATCCTTCGATTAATTTTCAATTATAAAATTTATGTTTTTAATCGCTTAATATTTTTGATATAATTATTAAAAACGGAAAATGAAAGCGAGATTCAATTAAATTAAATTAATTCATTGATGGTGACCGATTCGATATGGTTAACGGTAAGGGTAACACTATTTCCTGTTATTTCGGTAACGGTAACAAAATACAGTTATTTTGTTAACGGTTGTTAGCGTTGGCGATATTTTACTTATTTCGGCAACGGTATTTTAGCGGTAACGTTATTTTAGTTTTTTGGTAACGATATTTTAGAGATAACGGGTTTTCAGTTATTGCGGTAACGATATTTTAAGGATAACGTTATTTAAATTATTCAGTTACACGCACAAAAATCGTTGCCAAGTAATTAGGAGCATTTTAACTAATAAAGTTTATTCGCACAAATTATGTGAAAAATATTCCAATTATTTCGGTAAACGTTTTTTTTTACTTATTTATTATTTATTTATAGTGTTAAATGCCATCCCTGATATAATTTAAAAAATTAAATAATCACCCTGATTGTCTAAGGCGTTGTCGTAATCCGACAGCTGGCGTTGTCGTTGTCGTTTTTAAATTTTTGTGGTACCGTGTAAAAAAACGACAACGACAATATTGTAATAGCATAAATATTAAAGAGTTGTTAAAAAATATTTAAAATTATGTCAACAAAAAACAGTTGCTCGGTGGCAAATTCAAATTAAATTTAAATTAAATATTTGTTTTTCTTAAAAAAAACTTAATAAAGCCATAAACATGTTAAGTGTGGCTGCATTTTCATCATCTGATGAAGAGGAAGAGAACGGAATAAGTGAGTTGGTTGCCTTGCGAAGACAATTAAGGCAGCAATCCAACATATATTCGCTTCCAAACCGCAAAAAAGTAGTAAACAATTTTTTGGAGACAACTAATTTTTTTTTTTTTGTAGATTTATAAGTTACTTTAGATTAAATAAAGATGCGTTTAAGTATTTTTGGAAAAAATGAATGGAAAATTGGACGAACCGAAGACATCAACATCCATTCCAAATATTTTAAAGCTCGCAGCTACGATGAGAGTACTTGCTGAAGACAGTTACCAAAAGGGTGCTGGTAATGACTTCAACATAAGTCTATCTCAAACTTCAGTAAGCAAAGTATTTAGGGAGTGCATTGATGTTATGTACAATGTGCTTTGTCCAAGATGGATTTCTTTTCTATTGAATGAAAGTGAAAAGAATGAAATTAAGGACCATTTTTATGAAAAAACTTTATTTGCCATTTTCAAATGTTGTCGTGATTAAAAATTTTTACAATTTTCAAAAACTGTTAGAATAAATACGACATACGCAATACGGAAATTGTAATAGATTTACCGACAGTGTTACAATTTAGTAGTTTTCGACACACACAATACCGTTTTATAAAAACGCCCAATAATCGACACGACAACGCCTTAGACAATCAGGGTGATTATGCATTCAATTTTGAAAATTCTGTTAATATGATGAGCTATTATTTTTAGGTCTTATATGCAACATTACTTTGAGTTGGTTTACGTCGATCTACATGATTTTAAGTGTTTGTGGTTATTTTAGCCCAGGGGTGGATAATTGTAATTTTAAGTTATTTGGCTTGTTTAAAATTTATCCTTTTCAGTATTCTTATAAATTTCAGTCGCAACTTTATGCCTAAGGAATGGGATTGAAAATTTTAGCCACACATTTTACTTACGGCTACTTTTAAAAAGGCTTTCAGATTATGTGTTCAAAATATTTAATCGATCGTTTTATTTTTTAAATGTCTATATAAACAATGACATTCAACCCAGCCAGTGGGAAAAATTGCACTGTTTTTGAGAAAATTTGCCTGCAGTTGGAAATTAATTTGAAAAAATAAAAAATTTTTAAAATAGTTTGTTAAATGAATGATTGATTCTTTCTGACCGATTTTTAAAAGTCATTTATTTTATATCAGCGAAATTTAATTTTCTTATATTTTTGCTTTAGAGAAATTAAATAGAGATGTAAACGAAATATATCTCAAATCGAAAACAATTATATTCTCCATTGAAACTTTTTGTTGACAATTTTATTTTCTTAATAATAACACCGTTCAACAAAATCAGAAATATTTGCGACCTATCATTTCTAAATGACTTTAGGGCGCAGATCACGAATATGGCCTTAGAATTTCAAAATTAGAAACAGTTAAAGAAATATTTGCCTAAAAAACTTTTTGTAGGAAATGTAAATTTTTTGACAAACTTTTTGCAAATGATACAAAATTTAAAATAATAATACTACTTTTTTGCAACATTCAAATAGTATGAAATATTCCCTATGCATATAAAGGGTCCGCCATCTAACTTTTTTTTTTCAACTAGTGCTTATTTCGTGAATGGTAACACTTAGCTCATGTCTGATTTGACAGATAATTAGTTTTATAATTCCGCTGAACGAATATGGTTGTGTATACGCTTGAACAACGCTGGGAAATATTGCGACATTACTTTGAAAATCATGGTAATGTTGCAGAATGTGTGCGAAAATGGCGTACGGATTTTGGAAGAAGAGAAGCACCGTCAGCTCCGTATGTTCGTTATCTTGTGATTTGACACCGTTGGACTATTATTTGTGGGGTGCCGTCAAAGATAAGTGTTACGCCAACAAGCCAGAGACAATTGACGCTTTAAAGGACAATATTCGTGAAGCCATTGGTGAAATACAGCTGCACACAATCGATAATGTGCTTAAAAATTGGACCGATCGTGTAGGCTGCTGCATGGCTAGCCGAGGCAGCCATTTGAATGAAATTATTTTCCATTATTAACCAGAAGAATTGTACTTTCAAATAAAAAAAGAAATAGAAAATATTCAGTAGTTTTTTTTTATAGCATTTTCAAAAAAAAAAAAAAAAAGTTATTTGGCGGACCCTTTAGAAGAATTTTTTAAATTTGTTTTATTATAATTCACACATTTAAATATGACGTATAAGACTAAGACCGAACTATTGCTGCTTTAATTTAATATATTTTAAAAGCACCAAATTTTTTGAATTACCAACGTTATGCCAACGGTGGCAAGTTCGTTCATACCAACGGTTGGCCAGTGTTATCAATCGGGTAACAGGACAATACTGTCAAGATTGTTTATCCCAAGTTCTACCAATGCATAACCGACCGTCGCCAACGCTTTGCCAACACTGTGCCGATTGTATTTTTCTGCCTGGGTAGTCATATCCTGAAAAATCAAACCATGAGCCTCTCTTTTCTTTTTCCTAATAACAGCAAACAAACTCACCAATTACGAGGGCGGATCAGTAAGTCCGTATCCTTTCGAACTTCTCTCGTTGTTATATGAAATGCAACACTGTTTAACAGCTGTTCAAAACATACATCCTCGTGGGTTTTTTAAAAAAGGAAAAAAGTGAATTTCGAGTGCTCATTAAACATTATTTTTTGGGAAAAAAAACTTAATAAAAACTATGGGGACTGCATCATCGTTTTCAATGGTAAAAAAGTGGTTTACTGACTTTCGTTGTGGTCACACAAGTACAAATGACGCTGAACGTTCGGGACGGCTAATTGAGGTCAATTCACCTGAAAATGTCCAAAAAAATCAACGATATGGTGTTGGCCGATCGAAGAGTAGAAGTGCGTGAGATTGTTGATGCCATAGGCATTTCATATGGCAGTGTGGTTTCGATTTTAAATGATCAGTTGGGTTTAAAAAAACCTGTCTGCAAGCTCGGTGCCGCGTTTGCTCTCAATTGACCATAAGCCTAATCGTGGCCAATAAGGTGATAGCAACAGTTTTTTGGGGAGCACGCGGGATAATCCACATCGATTACCTTCAAAAGGGAAAACAATAAACGGCGAATATTATGCCAACTTATTGGACCGATTTAAGGAGGATTTAAAAAAAAAAAACGACCCCATATGCCCAAGAAATGCCTATTTTATGGACCTTGAAAAAGCCTATTTTTTGGAAGGGATACAAAAATTGGAGAAACGTTGGACTAAGTATATTGAGCTGAAAGGAGATTATGTTGAAAAATAATATTTTTTTTTTGAAAAAAAACGTGTGTTTCATCCAAAAAGTCACGGACTTATTGATCCGCCTTGTATCATCATTTCTAGTGTTCAAATAAGCACGATATGCCAGATCCCTAAGTGACTCATGATATTGAATTTCAGGATCTTTAAAACAAGCTCTCATTATAATTCCGAATTAATCGTCTCTTCAAAGGAACGAAAGTATTAGTATTAGTTCGACATTATTAGTCAAAAACATGCCATTAATATAAGGTGGCGCAAAAGTAATCCTCCTATCAGAAAATGCTATACATAATAAATACATAATAAAAAAAACATCGGAAGGTTATTTTTGCGCCACCTTATATTACATTCAAATAACCCATAACCCTAATCGTATCATAATCATAAAATTCATAAAATCTTCTTAAAACCGGTTGTGAAATTGCAAACGACATAAAAATAAATGAATGACGATAAATACCAGGACATTGCAATTTAATAAAATACTTTACTAATTCAGGGCATGACATCAAGATATAGTCCAACAACGAAGTAGAATACGAGCAATATGTGTGGGCATAGAATTGTGAATTAGGAAGAGATTTAATTTACTGAAAATGTTAATTACTCTTAAAGATTTTGATGAATTAAAAATACTGTTGTTAAAATCACCCTTAGTTACAATATTTGAATATTGAACAATTAAATCTCTCTTTCAAAAACATCAAAATCACCATTAGGTAAATATACAACTGCTACCAAAACTTGTATATCGTTTAAGTTCAATACCACAAACAAGCATTAACCTACTCTATAATTTTGATCTATATACATAACCTTCTGTTATACTCTAATATGCATTATCAATGACATTAGTAGAGATAGTATCCTTCAACCATGTCGCGCTGAAACCAATTACTTGCAAGAAATTACCTTCCAAATGGTACCTAATTTCACTAAAATTAAAATAATTCGGCTTCAAATTAAAGTAACCAATTCAAGTAACCAAAATTTAAGTTTTGCCTAAAATTTAATAATTGGGATTGTAAAAAACTATTATCGCTAACAACATTCCCTAGATTTTGTCTTAAATTCATTTTAGTTACAATAAAAGTGGCAGAATATAAGAATTGCCATAAAATGCTATTAAGAAAACACCCGTCTAAAATTGCTAGTTCCAGAACTACTTCTTAGGGATGTCTAACAGGTATTCTTAGAACTAGGGCTGGTGCAACTTGTTCTAGAACTCATGCAAGGGAATGTTATTGAACATTTTATTAACACCTTTGTGGTGTTTTGAGAACGTGTGCTAAAGAACTGGTTGAACATTACTTCTAGAACACTTCAAATAATCTTAATCTCATGTACCAAACAACTGCAAAAAAGTCAAAAAAAACTTTGATTTTTTTAATCAATTTTTCAATCTCGTATTAAAAAAAAATTTTAGTAAAAATTATATATTGTCAGATGCATTTTTATGCTTAGTGTCGCCAATGTATCTCACTGTAATGAAAATAAAATTATAAATAAAAGCCACATTATTAGAGTGGGTAGAGTGCTTTTAGTTTACTACAAAAATGCCGCAATAAATATTTACTATAAAAATCACTCGATTTTTGCTTGCGACGCATTAAATATCGCAAAAGTTAACGTACACGAAATAAACTTATTTTTTGGGGAAAATTTTAACAACGCCAAACTACAACAATGCACTTTGGCCTAAGTGGCTTATTGCGTTGTTATTAAATAAATTATATAATAAAAAGAACTAGTTATGGAACTAATACAAATTTTGCTGGGCAATAAATAAAAAAATTTTAAATGTATTTTCATAGACAGTCTTTAAAAATAAGTTTATTTTGTTTAATTTGTATCTTCATTTAAAAATTTTCACTCGTCGTCATTGCAATTTCATTTATTTTAATTTACTATTAGTTTTTTCCGTATTGTTTTTTAAAGTGTTGTTAAAAACAAAATGAAAATGAAATCGTCGTGAAAAACCGATTCACTCGTTTTTCAGAACACAGAGATGTGGAATTAAAAACGATTACACTTTCATATCGTAGTGGAATATAGAACCCGGCGTTAATATAATTATATATGAAATTTTTTAATCGGGTAGTTTTAATGTCAACATTTAAATTTCGGTTTTTGAAAAATGCGTTTTTTTTTAAGTAATCGATAACGGGGGTTTCAAATAGATCGAATATTTGACAACTCTAATAATTTTCATAAAATTTTTTTATTTTTTGTACAGTTAGGGACAAAAAAATATTGGCACCTAACGACAAATTTGGTGAACTTTGGTGCAATTTGCAAAGTACGTTTTTGTTGCAATTAAAAAAAATATGCTTCAAGAATTTTTTATTAATCGAATTAACATTTTGTTTTTTGTTCATAAATGAAAAATAAATTTTCGTCATTAATGCTATAAACACATAGACGACTGCAGCTACACGACTACAGCCTGTCAAAAATAAAATACACACGTTTATATGAAAACGATTATTTTGGCACCAACACAACTACACGGCTACCCGACTACTTTTGCCGCTGTAGTCAACTTAGGTTAATTTCTATTTTTGTTGGCTGCAAAACAAAAATAGTGTTGACAATAAAACAAAATATGTAACAAATTAGTGCTTAAAAATATTTTATTTTGTTAAACACAAAAAACGTCGCAACATCAAATGGTATAATTGCATTAATATTCAAGAGGGGTTATATAAATTTATTTTCACGTTATAATAATGTATTATAAATAAGTAATTGTATTTTTAAGTGAACTTTATATACGTGTCTACAACCAAGCATGTTGTTCTATTTTAATAAAGAAAAAAAAGATGTAATTGGCACTACTGAAAAAAAAATGCATTTGTATCAGGGATGTTAAATGGAGTTTTCAATTTTGTACCAACATCCAAAAAAAATTGTACTTTTTGGACGTTGACGGTACCATTTTTTTTAAATTTATTAAAACAACAAAAAAAAAATACATAAAAATTCTCTTGTACAGAAAAAAAAAACAAAACCTTCCAATAACATACATTATATGTATGAATAAAATAAGGCATAAAAAAGTCTTATGAATATATGAGACCAAATCATGGAATTATTTGTTTAGTTAATAAACTATTTGGAATTTCTACATCATAGCAGCATAAATTTGTCGCTCTTAACCAATCCTTAGTCTGTATGAGACTTGATAATGTTGGCTTATATAGTCTGTTTCTTTCCTTAGTTTTTATTATATTTTGAAAAGAAAAAAACTCTTTCCACATTTGCAGACCAGTGTGGAATGGATAAAATTCCAGCAACGACTAGAAATGTCTGGAAACATATTGACATTCAGTTCATTTTGAAAATTAGCTACTACCGACCAAAAACTACAAACGTTTTAATTTTTTAACGACTTCAGTTAAAAAAATTTTAGTTTTTACTCTGGCTCAAGTAATATTTTTACTAAGAAGACAAGAATGGAGCAAAATTAATGATTAATCGGTTTTTTGTTAAA
Organism: Delia radicum; assembly: GCA_021234595.1. Classification (NCBI taxonomy): domain Eukaryota; kingdom Metazoa; phylum Arthropoda; class Insecta; order Diptera; family Anthomyiidae; genus Delia; species Delia radicum. The sequence goes on from CM037855.1 coordinate 139,687,525, forward strand.
GTTCTGCCTATTATGGAGGCTATAACTTTTCTAAAACATTGGGTTCTGATGAGATCTTTAACCAGATCGAAATACTAGTATTAACCTAGCTAATATGTTTGATTTGCTTTATTTTTGTAAATATACGGAGGTTGAGAGCTCGTTCTAAATTAAACATATATAAGATTGTTTGGAATTTTCTTTCATTTCTTTAACAATAATTTAATTTTCGTTTGAGTTTGAATTTTAACGGTTTTTCATACAATTGCAGTTAATACTATAATTAATATGCAATTTTATTTAATTTAATTGTGAAAGGCGTGGTAGAGAAGAATGAGTGTATTTTCTAAAAATCATAACTACATTGCTAATATTCAATTTTTTCTGAATCAGACTGCGCAGTTTCTGGTATTGAACGTTCGTCAGTGACCCTGTTTTTTTTTTGAATTTTTGAATAATGTAATATTTGTTATGTTTTTATTTGTTCGATTGCGTCTATATGAAATTTTTCTGTGCAATCACTGACCGTGGTATAGATAAACTGATTTCTAATGCCACATGCACTCGCACTACACGTTAGACAGAGCGCTTTAGCCCTCTGAGCTATAGTTAGGTCGAGTTTTGTTGTGATTAAAACTAGTTTTATTCAATACACGGTGTTTTTGTTCTTGCATACATAATCTCAGAAGTACAACTCCAACAACACAACAGTTCTATTTTTAGAAACTCACCTCACTCTAATGTCCACTGTTTTCCCATATGTTATAAGTGATGCCATATCTATATATCAATTTTCACTTCTTCAGAATTTTAATAAATTCAAAATAAAAGTGAAGTTGGCTGCAACAAGTGTCAATATATGTAAGAGCTGCCAGATAAATTTTGTAAAAAATCGTAAATTTTTAATCGATATTAAAAAAAAAAAATTGCCAACTTTATTCTTCAAAATCCTTAAAATGATGATAAATCGTAAAATCTGGCGGATATAGTCGCATATATTTTAAGAGCTCATTACATAAAACGAATAAATGCAATGAAAAAGGACACAATAACAATTTGTTTGCTATACTAAAAATTCAAAAAGGGGAAAAATTAAAAATTTTTAAATTGTACCAAATGAGTCGCGGTAGTACCACGGTACTTTAGAAGGTCAAAATGTACCAAAAAAAGTACAATTGTACCAACTTTAACATCCCTGATTTGTATAAATTGAATCGTTGATATTTTTAAATTGAATCGTGATCAGCTGTTTACTATGCTGCTGTCGTTTCCAAAATAATAAGTAGCTGACCACACGGCGACGATTGCAGTCAACGGCATTTGCAGTCGTGTAGCTCTGCAGTCTGCTGTGGTCTATGTGTTTATAGCATAACTTTTAAATTTCATGTTTAAAGGTGGAAGTATATCATGGAGTTCAAAAAGACAACCAACCGTAGCGCTATCCACGACGGAAGCCGAGTATATGGCATTGGCTGCAACATCACAAGAAGCACTTTGGCTACAATCACTTTTTAATAAGCTTTATAATAACCCATTGGAGATGATGACCATCTACTGCGACAACAAAAGCGCAATAAATCTATCACAGAATAATATGTACCATGGGCGCTCAAAACATATTGACATCAGACACCATTTTTTGCGTGATTTGGTAACTAAAAAATTAATTTCCATTAAGCATGTTGGTACTGATGATATGGCTGCGGATATAATGACAAAAGGTCTACCTGCTCAGAAACACAATCATTGCTGTAAACTACTGGGATGCAAATTCTAGTGGGGATGTTATAATTGAGAATTTCATACCCTGTATTTATAATTTTGTCATTCAAGAATTTTTTATTAATCGAATTAACATTTTGTTTTTTGTTCATAAATGAAAAATAAATTTCCGTCATTAACTTTTAAAATACAATTCCGACAGTTTTATGTCTAAAATTTGTATTTTAACTAAAATGTATTTGAAGAAATGCTGGTTAATATTTTTATGAATACGGAGGTTAGTGTTTATTGTTGGAAATATTTCAAACAGTATTTTTTTTTTATATTTGTTTTTAAATGTTTTCTTCACTTAACTTAAACATTTTCAATAATAGGTTATAGGCCCAGCACACTACAACAAAAATAATTTAAACATATACTGCCTGCAATTATTCGGTAAACGTTAAATACCCAGTCAGAAACAGCCAGTGGTACAAAAAATTAAGCACTGGCATACCACTGGCTAACAGAGGAATTTCATTACTGGCAGAACACTTGCATTAGACGCTTTACCAGCGCTTGACAAAAGCGCTTAACCAGTATTTGTTTTGCAATAATTTCAGTGGTCTGTCCAACACTTTTTAAACAGACGAACCTTTTGTGTAATGATGTTATCAGTAAATTCAGTAAAAAAAAATAATACGATTACGTCAACTTTTCAAAATTGCTGTATTTTTACAAAATTTGCTACAATATTTAAAAATTGACGCTTATTGACTATCTTTTCATAAAATCTGGACATAGGGCTTTTTTATATCCTATGGAGATTTGTATTTAAAATTAAATCGTGCAATCGATGAATATTTGATTTAAAACTTTTAATAATTTGTGTATGCTATAACGTTTTTAGTCGTTGTGGAATTTAAAATAAAATTGGTCTATTAACTTTATCCAGAATGACATGCATAACGACAAACGTTGTAATTTTTTCTTAAATAAACTTAAATTAAATTTTACTTTTTTAAAAAATAATGCACTATATTAATTTAATGTAAAAAATATATACCTATTGAAAAATTTGATGTTTGGGTTTTGTTGTGCTTCTTTTCAAAATTGTTTATTAGATTTTTTGTGCTGTTGGCATTTGTTTGGTCCAACTTTTTTATTTTATTATTAATAATGTTATTTCCGTGTGAGATTTTATTCGTTCGGTTTGAGATCATGACAAATTTTTCTCTAAATTAACAGTAAAATTATAATTTTTATATGATAATTTACTTTGACTATTAGAAAAAAAACACAGAAAAAGTTATTAGACACTAGCATGAATGGAATGCACTTTCTGACCCACTACGGTCTTTATCAACATTCTTCGTGCCATTTAGTGTTAATCGTAAATATCTTCTATTTAACTCACACGTTAAAGGAATTGGGTAACTTTAAATCCCACATTACTCTGTGTGTTGAGTTAGAATGAAATTTACCACAAACGATTTCTATTTATAGTGTGTTTGTTTTTCTCTAGTCATTATCATAATTGCCAGTTTAACTTTCAGTTAAAACTTTTAAATGGCAATTCTTTTCTTTAATGCCATCATATACTATCCTTCTACATAAGCAAAGCATATCAACAAACATTAAAGATTTTTTGTTAATACATATGTCGAGCATATACATTAAACGATTTCTACACTTTACCTGGTGAGTGGTTTAATAGTGCATTTTATCGTTGATCTATAAGTTTATGTGTGAGATTTTATTCCATCGAAAAAGTGCTTTTCCTGCCATTTATTGACATCTAAGATCTAGTCGTCCATGATGCAAAAACGGCGTCATCGATTAATTTTGATCAAATTTGTAAATTGATGATTTAAGGGTACTTCTTACGTTTTAAAAAGAGCTTTCTTATTCTTTCTGCACTTTTTTTGTGTTTCCATCGCATCAAACCCCTTTCTCAAGCTGGCTATACGATTTAGCAACTTATCCAGCAGTTATTTTTCTAAACTAGGATCTTATTGATAAGTCAGTCAAATTGCACTTTTTACCGCATCAATTCATATTCTCAGTTAATTTCTTGTCACTTACCTATCCAGTATTCTATACACTACACATCGACTTTCTAGCTGTTCAACAAATAGAGAAACTATTTTCGATTTAATCCAATAAGAGTGTCACCTAAAAATTGAAAAGGCCGAAACTAACAAAAAATTCAAAAATTACTTTTTGATTGATTACGATGTAGTTAACCAAAATTCACCTTCACACACAATTTGACATGTTTACGTCCAAAAACACGAATTATTATTAACGAAAATCAAAAGGTCCTAACTGCAGTTTTAACATATCGTCACCTAAAATCCAAAAGGCCGTAACTAACAAAAAATTAAAATATGATTGATTACGACGAAGTTAACCAAAATACAACTTCTCACAAAATTTTAAACGTTACAGTCCAAAAATAACGAAAATCAAATGGCCGTAACTGCAATTTCAATATATTCATTAACCAAAAAGTCGTGTATGTCTGATTTTTTGTCTTTTATGTAATAATATTGATTTTTGTTTAAAAAATTTCATTTAATTTTTTTCTGGAAATTAATTCATTAATTTAATAAATTTTTCTGCAAAGTTTTTAAATAGTTAAAATGCGTTTTATTTAAAAAATATTTACAATAAATAGATAAAAATACATAAGTTGACTAAAAACTTTTTTAACTACTGCCGAAAAGCAGTATTTTTTTATCTTAAATATTGTTATTTTTTGATTACATTTTTGTATTCGAGTTACGGCCTTTTGTTTTCAGAAAAATCAAGTACAAAATGCCGTAACTACCCAGCCAGAAATTGCCAGTGGTCTGAAAAATCAAAAACAAATAAAGTGCTGTCAAAGCACTGATTTACAATGCTCTGCCAAAGTTAGTTAAAAGTGCTTTGCCAGTACTTAATTAACAAAATTTACAATTGTAAAAATATTAAAAGCACTGTCACTGGCTTAGAACGCTTTCCCAACATTGGCAAAAAGTGCATTGCCAGTACTTATTTACAAAATTTACAACCTTTAACATAAACAGTAGCACAGCCCTTGTTCACAAGGCTTTCCCAACGCTGGCCAAAAGTGCTTTGCCAGTGCTCGATTTACTAAAACATACATACAAGGTGGCGCAAAAGTAATCCTCCTATCAGAAAATGCTATAAATTTTGCGATTGGCCCCTAATGTCAGTTCTGTTTTGACATTTGTGTAGTAAACACATGCGAAATACACGTTAATAAACAATGTTACGCTACACTGCTCCAGATCGCGGAATATTGGTGACTATTTATTTGACCAATAATCGGTCGGTGACTTTGGCACAACGTGAATTTCGTCGCAGATTTCCTGGCCGTCCAACACCTACTGGTGAAATACTGCGACGTTTAGCCGCTCGCCTCGAAGAGACTGGCACATACGAGATGTTGCTAGGCGTGGCAGACCCCGGAGTAGCCGTTCTGCAGAGAATATTGCTGCTGTAGCCGAGGATGTCATGGAAGCGCCGTCGACATCGACCAGACGACGTGCCATGCAAATGGGTATCAGTCGACGGTCTTTACAGCGAATTTTGGTACAAGATTTGAAGATGTTTCCGTACAAAGTCCAGACGGTGCATCATCTGTTAGCTGCTGACCGCCAATCGCGTGTAACATACGCTCAAGCCATCCTTAATCACCACCAAGAGGAAGATGATTTTTCATCAAAAATAATCATGAGTGAAGAGGCCCATTTCCATCTTAGCGGGTACGTAAATAAGCAAAATTTACGCTTCTGGGGCACTGAAAATCCGCGTGTAACCCACGAAGAGCCACTACACCCGCTCAAAGTCACTGTATGGTGTGCTGTTTTCGCTGGAGGAGTCATCGGACCTTTTTTCTTCGAAGACGTCTCGGGCCAAACGGTTACTGTGAATGGTGAGCGCTACAGAGCAATGATCAACGAGTTCTTTTTGCCGCAACTTGATGAATTGGGATTGGAAAACATGTTGTTCCAACAGGACGGTGCAACGGCACACACTGCACGTGCCACAACCGATATGCTGAAGGATGCATTTCCCGGGCGCCTAATCTCCCGTTTTATCGATTTGCACTGGCCAGCAAGATCGCCTGATTTGACCGCTCCAGACTTCTTTTTGCGGGGATTTTTGAAGTCGCGGGTTTATGTCAACAAGCCTCAGACTCTTGCAGCTCTTAAAGACAGTATCCGTCAAGAATGTGAGGACCTATCGCCGGAAGTTTTGGCCAAATTGATGGAAAATGCCATAAAAAGGGCTCAAATGACAATCAACTGTGGCGGCGGCCATTTACATGACATCATATGCTCGACTTGATGTAAAAAAAATTAAAATACCAAATAAAAATAATCCACAAGAAGAATCAAAGTTTTTCATTTTTTTTTTAAATTACAGCCAAAAAACATCGGAAGGTTATTTTTGCGCCACCTTGTATATGTTTATAACGTTATAAACATAGGGCACCAATTTGACTTAAGACATTTATTTTCAAATTTATTTCTTTAGTAAAATTGTAGTAAAAAAATCGTTCTTAAAAAAAATATCCAGTTTTTTGTAATTAACTTAACTGAAGCAAGCCTATTATGAGTTCTGTTCAAATTACCAAAATCATTCAATAAGAAATAATACAGCTCTTTACTTAAGTGAGTTACAAAGTAGGACTATACAGTTCATAAATAAATCTCGTTTTCATATCTAATATTCTTAATTTAATTAAAAATTTTAATTTCAATATAATATAATCAATTTGAGTTATAAATTTTCTTATTTCAAATATAAAAAATCAATCTTTTTTCGAAAACTTCACAATTTTTAATTTAAAAATTTAAATTTATCCAATTTTTAAAGAAAATTTTTTTTTTTTTATAAATTTAAATTTTCTCTATAAAAAATTACAAGTTCACAGTCAGAACACAAATGATTTTTTTAATTGAATTTTATTGTAATTTATATTGCAGAAATTTAATTTGTATGTTTATTTTTTTTACATAATTTTATTATTTTAAATAATAAAACCAAAATTTTATAAAAAAAAAATATTAGTTCTTTTACCAATGCTTTGCCAACGTTTTAAAATTATGATTTTGGTACTGGCGAAGTACTCATTGCCAGTGCTTTACCAACGTTTTAAAAAAGAAACGACCAAGCCCTGCCCGGTGTTATCATTTTGGGGATGGCAAAGCACTTATTTTATCATTAAAAAAGCACTTTATTGGTTGTTCTACCAATGCTTTGCCAACGTTATAAAATTATGGTTTTGGTACTGGCAAAGCGCTTATTGCCAGTGCTTTGCCAGCGTTTCAAAAAAATAACGGCCAAGCCCTGCCCGGTGTTATCATTTTGGGGTTGGCAAAGCACTTAAATCTTCAGAAATCCAACGCTCTGTCAATGCTCATACCACCGTTGAAAGCACTAGGCCAATGCTTTGCCGTTCGTATTTTTCTGGCTGGGTACATAACTTAAAAACTACTATTTTTCCATGAATTTTTTTCTCAGAAACAAATCCAAGTCATTGTTTCTTAAGCATGATTCTAAATGTTGATACTAATCTTCAAGTAGTTTTTTATTTATAATGTTTTTTGTCTCTCCTGTAAAAAAAACTGAAAAGTGTAGTTACGGCATTTTGAATTTTTTTTAAATTGATGCAGTGGCTTTCCGAAACTAACGAACATTTTGATAGCATAATTACTTTCTTATACCCTCCACACACTGCACACTTTGAGAATTGGCCAATCTATCTGGACAAAAGTCCGTTTTTTTTTACTTTAAATTTTATTAAATATTTTAATCAAAAAGAAAAAGAACTTCTTTCTTTCTGGGTAGGAAAATGCAAAAAAGTTTGCCAAATTTGGCAACAGTAACAAAACAATGGTACAGTGGGACCTCGATTATCCGTATTTCGATTAACCGCCAACATCAATTATCCGGAATTTTTTTGCGTCGATTTCAACTTTTTTGCATTTTTTTTGGCTACTTTTGATCAATCAAACATAATGTGAATAAAATGAAAAAAAGGAAAATAGTCAGAGGCATATACACGTGTCAGAGGATGAGTCAGAGTCAGAGGCATATACGTGTCTAATTTAGTTCAAGTTTGAAATTTGAGAAGTGCGGATTGCTGTTGTCGAGTGTTAGTACAATAATATTAATTTATTAATTAAAAAAAATATGTTAAAATTACTACTCAAAAGTTTTATTCAATTAACCGTGAAAATCGATTATCCAGAATGCTTCCCGTCCCGACCATCACGGATAATCGAGGTCTCAATGTACTTTGAACTAAAACATTTTTGAGTGAAATAAAAATGACAGTAACCCTTATTTAAAATTGACCATTTTAAAAAAATTATAAATTATAATTATATATTTCTAATATTTCGTCTCCACATTGGGTGACTTCTTTAGGAAACAATTATTATGGAGAAGAAATATTGGAAATAAATAATTATAATTAATAAATAAATGATCTCAATCTCGTTTAAAATAAGAAGAATTTTTGATATATGGCTAACAACACCTGAACATAAGACTCGACCGTTCTTAGGACTTTGTTTGTGGAAAAATAAGCAGCGGATCTTCTTCATTTGTTGATTATTAACAAATAAAAGGCGTTCTTAAGAATATTCTTCAGACATTTAATCTAAGGACAAAAAGAACTTTTGTAGCTCAATATGACGATTGGTTAAGCACAAATATTGAAATAAATAAATTTATTAATAAGAAACCAAAGGAAAACTTAAAAGTTGGGAGACCAATAAAGGCATTTAATGAAAATTCGCAACAGACAAAAGTAAGGAGAGCCAAAAGGTATTCAGTATGTACTGAAGAGCTGTATTTTATTTATTTATTTATTTATAATTCATCTATAATACTAAAGCCCACAAGGCCAAATAACAGTATTACATAGTAATAAAAAACTGAGTATTAATCTTAAAAATAAAAAATTAAAATACACTTAATATCCTAACATATTGTCTCCCCAGCCATAATATTTATAAAAAGTTTATTAACAAAGTTTAAAAATTAAAGTATTAAAGCATTTGGCCCTATCAGTGGTAACATTGCATACAAAAAAACATTATTATTCAAAAAAGAAAAAAAAAAATAGTTCAAAAACCATTGAAATATTCCAAGATTTTTAACCGAAAGGCGTTATTTGAATGAGAGAAAACCCGTAATTCTAAGGGCAACCGATTCCAACACCGAGCAATTCTGATTATGAATGATCTTTCAAAAATAGTTCTCCTTATCCTGGGAATGAATATCTGTGGATTACGCCTTGAACGCGTAAAAACAAAGCTCCTATATAAAGGTAAAGGTCTACGAAATAAATTTGCAGTCAAGTGAAAAGCGAGATTCTGCAAGTATAGTAAGTGAACTTTTTAACGCATCACCTCTAAGGGGTTCCAATATAAAAAAAGTCAGAATTTCTAATGAAACCGTAAAAAGTTTATCTCCACAAGAAGCACTAGCAATGATGATATATAGAAGTTTATCGATAAATGAATATAGTTCGCTAAGAGATCATGTACAACATGTATACACCAAGTTATATCCATGTTATGATTTAGTAAACAAAGCTAAATTATTATGTTATCCAGATAAAGAAAATGCAGACGAAATTTCTGCTGAACTGAATTTGCAATCTTCACTAGATCATACTCTATCAAGATTATGTCTAGCCCTGAAAGATGAACAAAAGTTTTCTCAAGAAAACCTCAGCGATATGTCATTATTTAGTGTATCAATGGTACCACTTCAGCTGTATTGTATGAAAACAATTGTAAAAAAATTGTTTGACAAAATCTTGCCATTCATCACCAAATTATTGTAGACCGATCAAACTAGTATTTACAAAAGAAATAACAGAAAAGATATCGAAAATCAGATTTTACTTCTTACTCTTTTCTACTGTTATAACAACAAACAAATTTAATTTAAGCATAACGTTCAATCTTATTATTTCTATGATTGACGGAAAAGTTTGTAACGCATTATCTGATAACAGCATTAATGGTATTTAGCTTCTCTTTAATCATAGAGCGTTTTTCAACAAGAATCGTATCACACGTAAATTTTTTCAGTTATATGGGTGGTGGGAGTGGCAATTGTCCAATTCCGCGCATTTTTTTTTTACCAAAGCTGCATCTTGGTCCGATAACATCTTCTACCAAATTGCATAGCTCTAGCTTTATTATTTTCTAAGATATACAATTTTCTCACAGTGTGCGCTGTAATGAGGGTATATATCAATTTGTCATTCCGTTTGTATTGTGTCGTAATAACGGTCTTAGACCCCATAAAGTATATATAGTCTTGATCCTTATTCAATTTTAATACGATTAAGCGGTGTCCGTCTGTCTGTTGAAATGGCGATCAGGGCGCGAGAACTCAATTTGGACGGCTCATTTTTACCTAGATTGATGGACATTTTCACGAAAAGTTTGGTATTAAAAATTAACAAAATCGGTCTAGCGGTTTAAAAGTTATATGTGAAAATTTGAAAGTACCTCTAAATTTTCCATACGAAATGTATATCTTAGTACAATTTCATAGCAGGGTCGGGTGTATAAATTAGTATGTCATATTTTTTCACCAGACGCCTTTGAGGTGAATAATTTTTGAAATTCAACTAATTTTTTTTCATCTCAAAACTTTTTTTCACCACAAAAAAGTTGTCCATCAAAAAATGTTTTTTAACCACACAATTTGTTTTTTACATCTAAAAAGTTTTTTACCTCAAACATTTTTTTCTCATAACAGAGAACAGTTCCATTTCTGACATATACACTGTGAAGGATATAAAAAATTTGGTAAAGCTAAATTTAATGCCTGTATTTGTTTTTAATTAACGCTGCAAAATTTGTAGCAGTTTCATTTCGCATACGTTGTCTCTAGTATAATTTGATATATGTACATTAGGGTGATAACTTTTTTTGGACAACATTCACCCCAGGGGTTTTCTAATGGCAAATATTGTATTAATGATAAAAAAAAACTATTTCAGTTCAATTTGGTAAAAAAACCTTACGCACCGACAGCGATTTCTAAAATGCCTTTAATATATTAATATGTGAAAACAGAGTTTTTTTATATAAAAAACTGCAAAAAAATAGCGGAAATTAAAAGTAAATTTGGAAGAAAACTATTAAATTGACTCGAAAACGTACTTTACTATTGAAATCAGCATGCCTTAATTATATAGATATGATGGTCAGACGTTGAGGCATCAAAAAAAGTTTTTTTTTTAACTTTGTTTGATTCAAAATTTTAACGCGTTTGGTGCGTAACCTTTTTTAACGATAGCGAAAAACTAAAAACGCAGTTCTTAATATTTGTCCATGCCCTACACGATTTTGTCTGGGGAGATTTGATATTTGCAAAAAATTCAAAAAGTTATTACCCTAATGTACATATTAAAAAGTTATAAATATTATTACCAGAGAAGACAAATATGCTGTTTGCCGTTTTTGATTTTGAATTTTTGGACTTAAAAACAGCCTTTTTCTTAAGATTTTAAAATTGCCTTTTTGAGATTTTCTTCCATTTAAATGCTTTTTTCCTCACAATTTTTTACTATATCATTTGAAAGGTGTATTATTTCTATGATTATAACATACGTTTTCTAATTTGGCTATGTTAATTTTTATGAATTCTACCCCAAAAAACCATAGACAAACAATTCTACAGAAATTTTCAAATACAATTATGAATTTATCAAAAAAATTAAGTTTTTTTAATTGGGTTGTTAATTTATATACTTATTTGTTTGATTATTTTATTATAAATTTGTAACTTACTTTTTTCCACATTTGGTGCATGTAAACTTTTTCTCTTCGTCGGGTAAATGTGAAAGATGATGAATTTGTAAAGTCTTACGCGAAGACAACTCCTTGCCACATTCATTACATTTAAAATTATCTGGATCGACATGACGTTCAACATGTTCCAATAATTTACAACGATCGAAAAACTTTTTTTTACAACAAACAGCATAACCCCGCTCCTTATGTTCCGATTGAAAATGTTTATATAGAGCTTTAAAGGTAGGCATTACAATATCACACAATGCGCAGGACATTTTAAAGTTTTCAGCTAAAAATTTATCTCTTTCTTCTGCACTACGTTTGGGTTCTTTATTAGTGTCCTCATCAGATTTATTATCATCCGAACCAGAAGTACTTTGTTTGCGTCTGGTTTTTTTGGTCTGTTTTATATCTTCCTCTTCAGATTTATAATGAAAATCAGTATTTAAATCAAAATCATCACTATCGGAAGAATTAATTGACACATTAGATATATCTAGATTTTCAAAGGTATCCGGATCTTGTTTCAATTGTTCTGTTTCTTTCTTTTCAATATTCTCAGGATCTTCTTTTAATTTTTGCATTTCCGTTTTAGAAGTGTTTGTGTGTACGGAAGGATCTTTCTTTTTACTTTTAGATTTTGATGATTTTTTGCTTTGTTTGGAATTTTTTAAAGGATCTTTTCTAGTTTCATTATCATTTGTTATATCTTTTGAGTTCCGTCTTCGCTTACGTCGTTGTGGTAATGGTAAGTTGTCTTCTTCCAAATCATCATTTGGTTCTTGTTTAATAATTGTTTTATGATCTTCCATTACTAAAATCTCTGGTTCAAGATGTGATTCAAATAAATCATTTTTATCGTCATTTTCATCGTCTGTAAGATCGGTATGCTGAGTTCTTGATTCTGGTTTAATTTTTTTCATAAGTTTGCCAAAATCCATATGAGCCTCCTCTATACGCAGATAGAAATTGTGAAAATCATATAGGGCCTGCCAGCAGGTTTGGCAAAGCCAACAGGAAGCTGAAATTGATTCCTATAATATAAAATTTGTATACATATTAGTAAATTGCCAAAAAAAGAAAACATAAATTACACTCCAATAGACATACCATTATCCACAAATGTTTCTCTATTAGAAGTTTGATATTACGTTCCTGCCATTGTTCTGAATCGACTTTAATGCATTCCCCAAATTCTTTATTTATCTCTAAACACAATAAACAACCATCCATTTTTTAATTTTTTTATATTTTCTTCATAAAAAGTAGCAAACACTTTTTTCTTCAAACAACTAAAAAAAATGTACAGTGTTGACAATTTAGATGGTTTTTACTATAGTTTAAAAAATTGTTTCACCAGAACGCGGGCGTTATTATGTTTTTATTTATAGTTGTTAAAACTTAGAATGTTTTGCTTTCATTTTTATAATTTTTAAAAAATTTAAAGCTTTTTTAATAACACAAACGACAAAAAGTTCAAATGTTTAGCGTTATTTTTTTTAAATTTGCCAATATTATTATTATTAACTTAGCGTTTTTTTCAGTATTTGCCGGTTAAAAACAAAATGTTGGCAGCAGTGAAAATAGATGCCCTTTTAATAGAGCTGTAAAAACTCTAAGTACCCGGTAGTAGCTAGTTTAATTTACAGTAAGCTCTCGATGTTTGTTGTTTTCAAGCGCCCCAAGCCCAATTCCTTTAATAGTTTTGAAGGATTCATTCAATTTATAAATTAATTCCTTAAAATTTAATTAAATTTTTTAACTCAAGGAATGAATTCTCTAACAACAAAATTCTAAGAATGAATTCCTGTAAATAAATTAAAATTTAAAGAATGAACTCCATGAACAAAACTTTAAGCATTAAAATTAAGGAATTCATTCAAAGAGTTCATTCAAATTTAGTTAATTCAACTTGTGGTCAGAGAAGTCATTCTCTATTGAATGAATTCCTTAGGAGTTCATTCCATTTTCGTTTAATTTCCGTAGGGAATTCACTTTTTTTGTTTAATTCAATAAGGACTTAGCTTTTTTGGTTTAAGTCCCTATGAATTTCTTAGGAATCCATTCAATTTTCGTTTAATTCCCTTAGGGAATTAACTTTTTTTGTTTAAGGACTTAACTTTTTTGTATAATTTCCTAAGGAGATAACTTTTTGGTCAAGTCCCAATGGACTTAACTTTTTTTAACTCCCTAAGGAGTTGAAGTTTTTGTTTAATTCCCTAAAGGACTATACTTTTTTGTTTAATTCCCTTAATTTAAGCTTTTCACTTTACGCCCAAAAAACTAACTTTTCACTTCTGTGTAGGTTGTTAGAATAAAATGTAATTTATGCGGATTTTTGGAAATTTCTTCGGCGATGGACTCGAAATTTGGTTTGTGGGTACCATAGTAGGTTCCTAATCAGGACATCTGAATAGGGCGGATTTTCGGAAATTCCTAAGGGGAGGTGTACAAAGAGGAAAAGTCTCCTCTTGACTGCCTGATCAAACCGTCGAAGCTATAAACTTGAAATTTGGTATGTGGGTTCCTAATCATGATTAGACATCTGCATTGAGTAGATTTTTGGAAATTCCTACGGGGAGGGTAAAAAAGGGAAAAATATCCTCCTTGGCGGCCTGGTCAAACCACTAAAGCAACGAACTTGAAATTCGGACAACTGTTTTGAAGGGATTTTTGTAACATTCTAAGGTCATTAGATCTGGTGTACCCAATTACTTACGTTCTGAATTCATATTTTTTAGGTCTGAGAGAAACCCTCAGATTGTTGAACCACTTATAAACTATACAATCTTTGAACGATCTTTACTTATTAGAACTGCTAGAAGCTGGAATTTTTTGCCTTTGAATTTACGTACTTTTACATTATCGTATAATGTTTTTAGGAACAGACTTTTGTCAAATTTCCGGGACACTGTATGAATGAGTGTTTTCAAATTGTTTTAGGTCAGGCTTTCTCTAGTATGGACTTTTTACATTTTCTTAGTGATGTTGAAACAGCTGAACCATATCCAAAAATAAAGTGTACAATTTTATAGTTCTTGCTATCCTGATATTTTCGTATTTTTTTTTATATATATATACTGTTTATTGAATTTAATCTAAGCTATTTGTAAATATATTCTTGAATTTATGTAGCACACTAGCAATACGTCTTTGGCCTTTAAGGCTTATTGTATTGCAAATGAATAAAATAAATAAATAAATAAAAACAGGTTGAAAATCTCTCTCAGTGGCCTGGCCGAAGCGCTGATGCTAGGAACTTGATATTTGGTATTTGTGTTTCTAATCAGGAGTAGACATCTTATTAAAGCGTAATTTGAAAATTTATACTGTAAGGGGCTAAAAAGGGAAACATTTTCTCTTGGCGCCCTAGCCAAACTACTAAAGCGATGAACTTGAAATTTTGTAAGGGGGTACCTCATCACTTTTTTTTTGGAAATTTATACGTGGAGGGACTAAAAGTCCACCACGGCATTTTAGCAGTATTGACCGCCCTGATCAATTCAAAGGATTTAATCCTTCATTAAAAAGGGATTAAAGTAAGTTTGTAATTTAATTTGTGAAACTTTGATTAAAAATTTAATATTGTATTTACGTTTACATCAACATTGTGAAACTTTGATTAAAAATTTAATATTGTATTTACGTTTACATCAACATTTTTTATATCAACTCCAAAATTGGTACAGTTAACATTATTATTTTTCGTTACTGAAAGTGTTCTACATTTTTCTAAATTTGTTTGTCGACGTGATTCTTCCCATTCAACTGGGTGTTGTGACTTACGATGAGCATGCCTACCGCCACTAGCATTAAAAGTTTTGGGACACCAAGGGCATGTATATAAGGCGATACCGGTATGAGTAGAAATATGTTCCTAAAAAGTAAACCGGATTTTAAAAATGTGCATGTAAATCAAGATTAACTTACCCTCAATGCTATAGGCCTCTTAAAACCTCTAGCACACACCGTGCATTTATGTATATTATCCTTTCTATGAGTGCAGTTTACATGTTTTCTTAAAGCATAAATATTTGGCGATACTTTAAAGCATATATTACAGATGTATTCCTTTTTACCATCTACTGGATGTTGCATATTTATGTGTCGTCTTAAATTATGTTTAGAGCTCGCTACTAGACCACAAATATCACAACTAACGCTGGGTAATGATTTTCCCTCATGTTCTAATATATGACGTTGAAATGCTTCACCACAGCGTAATCTTTTGCCACATTTTCATAACTTCTTAAATGTACCCGACTTATGTGAGTTAAGAGTTTTTTATGTTCAACATAACTGAAATTATATTGATTTTTTGAAGAAAAACGATTTAGACGATTTTTCAGCATTGCAGATATCAACACAGAAGCTAAAGATAAAAACAGGGTCGCTAAAAACAGATTTCATTAATTAATTGAAGCTAATTAGAAATAGTGCTGTTACCAACTGCATTTTTCTAATATTTGAAAAGAACCTCGGGTTTTTGCAACAAATAAGCTTTTTGAATGTAAGAATTTTTTTTCAATTTTAAAAGAAAAAAGTGTATTTAGAACGAATCAAAAGAGTTTTATTGCTATTGAAGACATGATTAAATATATTAAAACAAATTAAAAGATGAATTAAATTAAGTTTTGTGTGTAACATTAAAATATATTACCATCTTTCGTTCCAACAGAATTTCGAAATTGAGGTGGTAAGTTTCCAGAATATTTTTCAAATTGTGCCTCTTCCCATTCTCTGGGATGCATTTTTTTACGATGTGAATGCATATTACCATTGGAATTAAACGTTTTGGGACACCAGGGACAAGTATATAAAGCAGTTCCTGTATGTGCAGCCATATGTTCCTGAAATTTATGAATCCAATCAGAATTTGAGAATTTCCTGAATGTTATAGATTTTACGTACCTTTAATGCTTCTGACCTCTTAAAAGCTTTTTCACATATTGTGCATTTGTGTTCATGACCCTTTTCATGCATTGTATGTATATGCTTTTTAAGAGCCTTCACAGTTGGTGAGACTTTTGGACATATGGGACAACAGTGATCTTTTTTTCCACCCTCTGGATGTTGGGCTTCTTTGTGTCGTTTTAGACCCCTTTCGGAAGTTAGACGAAGACCACAAATGTCACAGCTTATACTGGGTGCTGGTTTTCCTTCATGCTTTTCCATATGGGCTTTATATTCCGTGCTAGTGCCAATAGTTTTTCCGCATATGTGGCAAATTTTTACAAATTTTTTTTGATGTACCGCTTGTATATGATAGTTTAAATTATAAGTACTAGCATAACTAGAAACAAATTAAAATAAAGTTTTCGTTTGTTTAGGAAATTTGTGGAATTTTTTTTATAGGACCAGTAACGCAGTATTGTGGGCTCTACTTTCTTTGGGCTTAATGGTTTTAAATTTTAAAGAAAACGAATAAAGTTAGGAAAAATCAAAAACTGACGAAATAATCCTTCGATTAATTTTCAATTATAAAATTTATGTTTTTAATCGCTTAATATTTTTGATATAATTATTAAAAACGGAAAATGAAAGCAAGATTCAATTAAATTAAATTAATTCATTGATGGTAACCGATTCGATATGGTTAACGGTAAGGGTAACACTATTTCCTGTTATTTCGGTAACGGTAACGAAATACAGCTATTTCGTTAACGGTTTTTAGCGTTAGCGATATTTTACTTATTTCGGTAACCGTATATTAGCGGTAACGTTATTTTAGTTTTTTGGTAACGATATTTTAGAGATAACGGGTTTTCAGTTATTGCGGTAACGATATTTTAAGGATAACGTTATTTAAATTATTCAGGTACACGCACAAAAATCGTTGCCAAGTAATTAGGAGCATTTCAACTAATAAAGTTTATTCGCACAAATTATGTGAAATATATTAGAATTTTACCAAGTTTTTTCTTGTTTCTACTCAATGTTTAAATAATTCCAATTATTTCGGTAAACGTTTTTTTTTTTAATTATTTATTATTATTAATATGATGAGATATTATTTTTAGGTCTTATAGGCAACATTACTTTGAGTTGGTTTACGTCGATCTACATGATTTTAAGTGTTTGTGGTTATTTTAGCCCAGGGGTGGATAATTGTAATTTTAAGTTATTTGGCTTGTTTAAAATTTATCCTTTTCAGTATTCTTATAAATTTCAGTCGCAACTTTATGCCTAGCAATCTAAGGAATGGTAATGTAAGGAATGGGATTGAAAATTTTAGCCACACATTTTACTTACGGCTACTTTTAAAAAGGCTTTCAGATTATGTGTGCAAAATATTTAACCGATCGTTCAACAGTGGGGAAAATTGTACTGTTTTTGAGAAAATTTGCCTGCAGTTGGAAATTAATTTGAAAAAATAAAAATTTGTAAAATAGTTTGCTAAATGAATGATTGATTCTTTCTGACCGATTTTTAAAAGTCATTTATTTTATATCAGCAAAATTAAATTTTCTTATATTCTTATCGTGTTTTGAAGGAAAATAAGGAGTTCTCCCGTAAATTTTACCTACAAAATTTAGAACCAACACAAAATGCAGACTATAATTTGTGGAAGGCTTCAAAAAAGCTAAAACATCCCACAAATTATGAAGCACCCATACGCAACGAAAATGGAGCGTGGACTAAAAGCAGCATTGAGAAGGTTGAAACTTTTGCTGATCATTTAGAAAAAGTGTTTACTTCCAATGATACAACCTCATCAATAAATCTCTCACATATAAACGACATAATTTCCTCTCCTATAAAAATCCGATTCTCTACTCTAAAAGAACACGTAAAGAGCCTCGATGTGAAAAAGTCTCCTGGCCTAGACAGGATTACTCCAAAAATGGTTTGTGAGTTACCAGATGGTAGTTTTGTTTATCTTCAACGCTATATTACGTACTGGAGTATTCCCTGCTTCTTGGAAAATTTCGGAAATAATAATGGTTCCCAAGCCTGGAAAAATGCAAGTCTTGTAACATCTTATAGGCCAATTAGTTTATTATCGGTGCTATCAAAACTCTTTGAAAAAATCCTTTACAACGTGTTATCATCCCACATGGAGGTAAATGAATTAGTTCCCATGCATCAATTTGGTTTTAGAAAAAAACATAGCACGATAGAACAAGTCCACCGCATTGTTACTCTCATTAGGATGACATTTGAAGCCAAACAATACTGCTCCGCTCTATTTATAGACATTTCTCAAGCATTCGACAGAGTATGGCATAACGGTCTTATATATAAAATAATAGCTATGTTGCCATCCAATACCCACAAACTACTAAAAAGTTATCTTTTACAAAGATCGTTCAAAGTAAAATCTAAAAATTGTCAATCATCAAGTAGGACAATTTGTGCTGGAGTCCCCCAAGGTAGTATACTGGGCCCATTGCTTTATATTCTCTACACCGCAGATATGCCAACTCATCCACTTACTCACACTTTTACATTTGCTGATGACACGGCGTTTATGAGCGTCCATCAAAATCCCAAAATCGCAAATTTCCAATTGCAGTCTCACATTCATAATGTAGAAAAATGGCTCGATGAATGGAAAATAAAAGTGAATGCTTCAAAATGTGTTAGGATATTTAGATCTAGTCTGTTATTCGGTCATGTACCGACGCCGTGGAGGGAGGTTAGAGTGGTCTTTATACCGAAGGCGGGGAAGAAGTCTGAACAACTGCCCAAATCCTTTAGACCAATTAGCCTGAGTTCGTTTCTCCTTAAAACAATGGAGAAAGTCTTGGACCAGTACATTAGGGATACTTACCTAAGGCGAAAGCCGATACACAAATTACAGTTTGCGTATCAACGAGGTAAATCTACCGAGACTGCTGTCCATCATGTTGTCACTACAATAGAACGGGCACTAGAGGCAAAAAATATTGCCCTTTGTGCCTTTATTGATATACAGGGCGCCTTTGACAACACGTCCTACGAGGCAATTAGGGTGTCCATGGTTAGAAAGGACATCTCTCCAATTATCATCAATTGGACTTTGGAGATGTTACGCTCTAGAATAATCACGTTCGGCATAGGGACTACTAGTAGGACCGTAAATGCGACTAGGGGCTGTCCACAGGGGGGTGTTTTGTCGCCGTTACTCTGGACGCTGGTCATTGATGAACTACTCGAAGGTTTGAACGACCTGGGTTTCAGGACTTATGGATACGCGGATGATCTTGTCATTTCTGTAGTGGGATTTGATGATAGGACCATATCCGAACGTATGCAGCAGGCTCTGAACTATACTCTTTCTTGGTGCCGGGAAAAGGGCTTGTCTGTCAACCCGTCGAAGACAATCCTGGTACCATTTACGAATAGGAGGAAACTTAACCTGACAATGCCTGTCCTTGATGGGGCCACGGTGGGCTTTTCCAGTAGTGTTAAGTACCTCGGCGTGACTCTTGACAGATCCCTTACCTGGAATGAACATCTTGACTATGTCTCCAAGAAGGCCACAAGGGCATATTATGCCTGCCAAAGGCTTTTTGGTAAGACATGGGGTCTAAGGCCGCAGATGGTCTACTGGTCGTTTAACACCATTGTTAAACCTATGATCACCTATGCTGCCCTGGCATGGTGGCCAAAGGTTGAACAGGTAGGGGCAAGGGATGCTCTCAAGAGGATCTACCGTCTTATGTGTATTGGCATAACGGGGGCAGGCGGAACCTGCCCGACGGATGCCATGGGGGTTATGCTGGGGATACCACCATTGCATATTTCTGTAATGGAGGCTGCCTGCATAGGATCCTCCAGACTTAGAGAATTCGGTGACATGAGGGGAGGTGATCTAAGGGGTCACATGAGGATCGCTAGAATCCTAATTGATGACCCGATTACAAAGGTTACGGATAGGAGGTCACCGGAGTACATCTTTGATAGGAACTTTAAAGTGATGCTGTTCGACAGGGCCATGTGGACCAACAGATCCTGGGAGCCAGAGCGGGGTTCTCAGATATGGTTCACAGATGGCTCAAAGCATGCGAATGGTGACACTGGTGCGGGTGTCTATGGACCAGGTTTCCAACGGGCCTTACCCATGGGTAGATACCCCTCCATTTTTCAGGCAGAGATTTTTGCTATCTGTGTCTGCGCGGAGGAGTGTCTACGAAGGGGCACTATTAGATCTCGTATCTACATTCTTTCCGACAGTCAGGCGGCATTAAGGGCTTTAATGTCCTATGAGGTGTCATCTGGTCTGGTCATGGAATGCATTCTGGCTCTTAACCGACTTGGCAGGCGCAACTCGCTTACCTTAGGGTGGGTTCCTGGTCACGAGGGGCATGAGGGCAACGAGAGGGCAGATTGTCTTGCTAATTGCGGGGCCCGAAGGCCCTTTATTGGCCCTGAACCATTCTGTGGTATACCTTTGGGGTATGTTAGGGAGAAGCTCGGGTCGTGGAGGGAGTCAGAATTCTCTCTCTATTGGGAAAACTCTCTTGGCCAACGACAGGCTAAGAGATTGATTTCTTTTTCCAGTGCAGGATCGAGGAGACTCTTGTCCCTCGGGAGGGGTGACTTGAGAACCCTGGTGTCTTACCTGACTGGACACTGCAATCTCAGATACCACCTGCTCAAAAGGGGTCTTTCGGACACGGATGAGTGTAGGTTTTGCGAACTGGTAGCTGAGACATCAGAGCATGTTCTTTGCGAATGTCCGAGGCTATGTGAAAGGCGTGCCAAGTTTCTTGGCAATCGCTTTGTCTCCCCTTCGGACATTATGAAGATTTTGCCTAATAGGATTATTGGCTTTATAGGTAGCTTGAATCTTTAGGGTAACTTTAGGCAGCACAAAAGACCTAAGTTGGTCGCGGTGCATAGTGCCATATAATCTAATCTAATCTTCAAAATGTGTTCACGTAACCTTTACTCTTAAAAGGGAAAATTGCCCAAATGTAACCATTAATAACACTGTAGTACCACATCAAAATCATGTTAAGTATCTCGGATTACACCTAGATCGACGTCTTACTTGGGCACATCACATAGATTCTAAATTAACTCAAATTAATCTAAAAACTGCTCAGTTAAACTGGCTTCTCAATAAATATTCGACTCTTCGTTTGGACTATAAAGTGCTTATATACAAAGTCATAATAAAACCCATTTGGACATACGGTTTTCAACTCTGGGGAACAGCCTCAGCCTCGAACATAGACAAACTACAAAGAAGACAATCGAAATTATTAAGATTCATCACTGGTGCTCCATGGTTCATACGTAATTCCAATATCCACAAAGATCGCAACAACCCTGTAGTCCGTGACGAAATTAAAAAGCAGAGTATCAAATACGTGTCTAAACTAACCGTTCATCCTAACCGCTTAGCTCAAAATTTACTTACATATCCAGAGCATCACCGTCTAAGGAGATTAGACACCCTGGTCATTGCTCGAAGCTAAATATAATCATACACTCCTGCTCAAAAAAATTGGCTTGACTGCTCTGGCAGTTAACCATTAAGAAAATAGATTTAAGATTTGTTCACTATTGTAAATTCCTTAAGGGAGAGATTCATTAAACATAAAATTTGCAAAAAAAAAAAAAAAAATATTTTTGCTTTGGAGAAATTAAATAGAGATGTAAACGAAATATATCTCAAATCGAAAACAATTATATTCTCCATTGAAACTTTTTGTTAACAATTTTTTTTTCTTAATAATAACACCGTTCAACAAAATCAGAAATATTTGCGACCTATAATTTCTAAATGACTTTAGGACGCAGATCACGAATATGGCCTTAGAATTTCAAAATTAGAAACAGTTAAAGAAATATTTGCCTAAAAAATTTTTTGTAGGAAATGTACATTTTTTGACAAACTTTTTGCAAATAATACAAAATTTAAAATAATAATGCTACTTTTTTGCAACATTTAAATATTATGAAATATTCCCTATGCATATATTTAAAGTTGAAATTTAAAATTTTTCACGATTTCGCTAATAAAATATCTACAACAAAGAGAAGATCCAAAATTTTAATATGTACCTTTAGTAAACATCACAGGTTACCTAATTTATAAAAAAAAAAACGCGTACTTTTAATTTCAGTTTTAGAAAAAAATAGCTTAAAGTAAAAAATTTCATATATATTTATGCCTTAAAAATATGGAATCTGTGACAAATCCTAACTAATAAAATTCAGATAAAAACATTCAAGTATGTTTAACACATTCTTTTCCATCAATACCAACTAAGTTCTAGCTAATTAAAGTGCGCTTTCCTAAAAATAACGACTTTAAATTATGCATGTCAAATACATGCTTTTTATATTTTCTCTATATTAAATTTAATTTTAATAAAAAACTTATAAAAATTTAATTTCGGATTGAATTTTCGAATAATTTTGATATACTTATTAAAGGTTTTTGGGGGAAATGAATTAAGTGGAATATAAATTAACATCATGTGCTAAAATTTTGCAATTTCGATTAAGGGATTCTATAATAATCACAAAATTTAAAAACAAGTGAAGTTTTTACTTTAATTGCAAGGATATCCTACATCCTTCACCCAGTCGCAATTAATTGATATGGTTTAAAACCGTATTAAAAGTAATTCGAAGTTCATTCTTCAGGTATATGAATAACAAGAAATTTTAAAGAAAAACCCAGATTTTCGGTAAAAGTTAAATTCGCGAATATTTCAAAAACCAGGGCTAATATTAATATTTGGTATTCACAGTCGTGATCTAGATCATAAAATCTATCTGCAGTGATAAGTCGCATGACCGATGCATTTTTACCCCCGTATTCATAAAAATAAAATATATTTTGATTAAAACACAAATTTTAGCCTTAAAACTGTATTCATAAACAAATATTAACTTTTACACAAGGTTTAAAATAAGTATTTTAAGCTAATATTCGTCTATGAATACAGTTTTAATTAAGGCTTAAAATGTGTTTTAACTAAAATGTATTTGAAATCTGAATTAAGATTTGTTTATGAATGAATACGGGCGTTGGTGTTTAACTGTGTAGTAAAATAAAATTTAAAATATTCGCATTTTGCTATCACTACAGCATCTCTACTGTCTTACAAAATGCATTGAAATTTTCTTTAGTTAAAAGCCAATATTCTGCTCCACAAATGTACATCATTAACTCATTAATGGCACGTCATAGATCCGAAATTATTGTAATTGTGAAAATATTGGCAACCAAAGTTGAAACTTTGACAGCATATAAATCCTATACGGTTGAAGATATTTTAAAAATTTTAATATAGTAAACAAATCTTAATTTCAAAATATATGAAAAATATTTTTTTTAAGTTAACCGATTTTTAAAATTTTTTGGAAAAATATCGTGTTTTTTTTAAATTCCCATAACGTCGTATGAATATTGGTGAGACCTATAGACCATTTCTGCCAAAATTGAGTTAGAAATTGATTATATATGATTAATGCGTCCTCTTTCTAAATCGTTAATCCGTTTTTATATACCTCGTATCAATTAGGAGATATCCAGCCCCATATGTGCTGCGTATCCCTATTTTTATAAATTTCTTTACATTGGTATGGTGTATTGACTACTTTTTGGCCAATTCGTCAATCTTGGTTTGACACATTTGAAATAATCAACGCATATAAAACAATAAAAAAGTTTAAGCATTGGTTTGCACTATGACAACCTAGTTTTATAATGGTTAAAAGAAAAAAAAACTTTTGACCTACTTGAAAGAAAAACAATAAAATTGTGATAAAAACGGCTTATAGGCCATATAATAAAAAATCTCTTTTTAAAAAATTTTAATAACTCTCGATACTCAGTGCAAAAAGGCGTAAAAATTATAAATATTGTTTATAATAAATGCAGCTATAGATATAGCAAACAAAAAAGAAAACCTATCTTGTAGAAACTTAATAATTTTGTTGTAAACTTTCTTTATCGTTTTTCTCGCAAAAATGTTTTTGGTCGGTGCGGCTCTCCAATAATCAATCGACGATAAGACAACCCTTACGCAAAAATGTTCTTAAGTTTAGTAGTATTTTATTTAAAAACAACAATTATAACATAAATAATTATTTATGTTTTAAGTGGAAACGGAATAAATTTTGGAATATTTTAGACTTACAAGGGAGGCATCCCGACCGGGACCGGCATATGTTAATGAACTTCGGATATATTGTAGAGAATACAAAATTAAGGGATCCGTGTTTTTTCTTAGCTGCACAATCTCATGTTAAGGCGTTACTAAAATTACACCATTTTACTGTTTTTTTTTTTTTCGTTTTATTAAAAGTAACTACATATAGACAAATTTGGTATCAAATGAAAGGTTGAAAACACATTCACTGGTGTACAAGTTATGTCCAAAGACATTCAAGTATTTTTGTTATTCAGAAAAATGTGTTTTGAGTTACATTAAATCTGGCGTTTTTTTAAGGAATTTTATTTGTATTAAGCTAAAAATAATGCATAGCAATGCCTATTTTATTTAATCGAGAGGGTGTCTGAAATTTTCCGAAAAGGTCAAAAATTGGGATTTTCAAATAACTATTTCGCAACTCTGGATAACAATTTTTCATAATTTGTTTAAGGTTTTTAAATCGCTTAATTATATTTATCCAGTAAAAAATATAGCCGTTTAAAAGTACTGGGTCGGAAAAGGAACAGTGTCTAAAATGAGTTAAAATATAATTTTAAGAAAATTCCAAAGTTCTTAATGTTCTAATAATGATACAAATAAATAAATCTAAATCGATGTAGTTTAAATAAAAATATGACATATATACTTTTTTGTATAATTATATTTCCTTTAAACGAGCTTAAGATCCTTTATTTATAAATTATAATTATTTATTCCCAATATTTCGTCTCCACATTGGGTGACTTCTTCAGGGAAAAATTATTATAGAATACATAACTATAATTTATAAATAAAGGATCTTAAGAACGAAAAACGCAATTAAATAAAAGAAGATCAAAGAAAACTTAACATACTTTTTGTATATCTAATATTTATAATAAATTTATAATACTACTGTAATCATGTTCTTTATTTAAAAAAAGTTAACATATTTGTTTAATAAAATTATGTAATTTTCTTTGACCTCGAACAGCACTTTAATTGTAATTTTTGAATATTGTACAGATGCATATCGATGAAACAGCTTTTTCATAGAGATGGAGTATGTGGATATTCTAGAATATCCACATCTTTCATCTCCATAAAAGACTAACTCGATTGGTATATTTTTGAGGATGTATGAAAAATAAAATGGTTCTCTTCCCAACTAAATTTTTTTATACAAAATAAAATAGTCACCGCAGATTTGATAATAAATATCAATAGAGAATAAAATTACCTAAAAGTTGAGATGCATTTCCTTTATATACCACAATTTTAAAATTATTTGTAGCAAAAATATTTATTAAATGGAACTTTCGAACTATTAAAAACATAAAATAAATTTGCTCAAAAAAATCAAATTTTCCCACTGTGTCCGGTACAAAAAAACACCAAAAATTAAAAAACTTACAAAAAATTGGTTTCCAAAATTTGGAAACTTTTTTAAGGGTTCCTATTCTATGATGAGTCAAAAATTAATCAAATAATACACATATTTTGAAATTTCAAATCAATTATTGTCAAAAATTACTCATTTTTTGGACAAAAATATGAGACTTTCGAAAAGAATCATAAAAGACACGAAAATTTAAAAAAATGATTTAATCCTAAAAACGATTTAGAATTAACTTAGATACCTAATTGAATATTTTGTGAACAATTCAAAAAGATTGATTTTTAAGCCTATTGAATTTTGTATGGCTTTTGAATAAACCATTTTCATACAAAATTTGAAATTTTAATAAGCAGAAAAAACCGTAGGCACCAACAATAGAATTTTTAAATTCAAACACCCTCATTTTTAAATTAAAATTTATTGCTTTTGAATAAACCATTTTCATCAAAAATTTGAAATTTTAATAAGCAGAAAAAACCGTAGGCACCAACAATAGAATTTTTAAATTCAAACACCCTCATTTTTAAATTAAAATTTATTGCTAAATTTTTTGTTTGAAATGCTTGTAAACTGGAGTTTTTCATATAAAAATTCTTTGAAAACAAAAATTCAAAAAATCAACAAAATGGTGTTGTTGTTGCTGGTGCCAATTTTTTTTTGTATTTACAAAAATGCTCTCTATGAGGAATGTTTGCTATTAAAAACAGAAATTTGTAATTTATTTCTGTATATATTTTGAGCCCATTTCTGACTCATATTGGATCTTGTTTGCTGGCAGGGTTTAATTGTTGAAACCAATTTTTTATTTGTTAGGTGATGGCACTCCAATTAAGTACGTGTTAAATTTATCTCTCAAGTGTTGGGTAAAACCAAATATAATCCAAAAGTTTTAAGCCGCAAACAAAAAAATTATCTTTATTATAAAGTTAATAATTTTTTAGGAGGCAAAAGAAGGCATTGTTGCGATAAAATGACAAGAATTTGCAATTTTTCACTCAAATTGCAAAAACAATAAAATTTTTTAAAATGCGCATAAGTAAATTTCGCACCTTTTACGATTTTTTATCATTTTATAGCAATTATATTAGTCGATTAAATAATAAAAGTTATATTATGGATAACACTGTTAAACACCAAAAATGCATCGAAGATGCGACTCGTCATTTGTAATGGATTTTAGGAAGCAGTTCACGAATGTGAACACCAAATTTTAATATTGGCTCCACTTTTCGAGGTATTCACGAATTTAACTTTTACAAAAGACCATCTTTTTTTCATTACAATTTCTTATTAATTAATATACCTGAATAAAATACGAAACAGTTTTAATATGGTTTTAAAGTATGGACTTTGAGCATTAAAAACCATATCAATTAATTGTGATTGGGTGAAGGATGTAAGATATCCTTGCAATTAAAGTGAAAACTTCACTATTTTTTTTTTTGTGAATATTATAAAATCCCTTAATCGGATTTGCAAAATTTTAGCACATGATGTTAATTTATACTTCACATAATTAATTTCATCGAAAGAACCATCGCTTTCGTATATATTTCGTATATTTTCCGAAAATTTATTCTGAAGTTCAATATTTTAAACATTTTTTTAAAATTAAATTTGTGTGTATTTACTTTGGGGAAAATTAAAAAAATACACTTTTGAACATGCATCATTTAAAATCGCTATTTTTTAAGAAATCGCACTTCAATTAACTGGTTATTATTAGAAAACATGTGCAAAATATTGTCACAGACTCCATATTTTGATGGCATAAAAGTATACAAAAATGTCCTGGTTTAAGCAATTTTTTTTCTTAAACTAAAAGATAAAGTACGCGAGTTTTTTCATAAATTAAGTAACCTGTGTTCTTGGATCTTCTTTTTGTTTTAAATATTTTTTTTTAACGAAATCGTGAAAAATGTGAATTTTAAACTTTAAATAGATGCATAGAGAATAGTATCGCACATTTCAAAACGCGTACTATATTAAATTAAAGAGCATATTTCATAATTCTAGAATGTTGCAAAAAAAAAATCGTTATTATTTTCAATTTTGAATAATTTTATAAAAAGTTGTTAAAAAAAATGTAAATTTCCTAAAAAAGTGTTTCCAAATATTTCTTTAACTATAGCTAACTTTAAAAATCTACGGCCATATTTGTCATCTGTGACCAAAAGTATTTTAGAAATGATAGGTCGCTACCTAATTTTTCTGATTTCGTTGAACTGAGTAATTAATCGAATAATCAATATTTTGTTTTCTTTAGACTTTTTCTAACTTTTACCTTTAATTTGTAAATTTCAAATACATTGCCTGCGCCCAAAGGAATTCAGTTCACTGTGTATAAAATTTTTACTGCAAAATTACTTTAGAATCTACATTAGGGTGATAACTTTTTGCCTTTTTTTTGCAAATATGCAAGCCCTAGTTCTAAAATCGTGTAGAGCATGGAAAAAAACTAAGAACTGCAATTCACTTTTCCTCGATCTCACCAAATGCATTGAAGTTTTGTATATCTTATTTTTTTTTCAAATTAAAAAATGCAATAATATCGCGAATTTGTCAAACTTTCTTCTCAAAATGCTATGTAACGATTTTGTTAGTACGATTATATACGAAAACCACAAACAAATTAGTTATTCAGAGTAAAATATTACTTTCTATAATTAAAAAAAAATTGTATATCGGCACTTTCATAGAAAGGTCAACCGTGACAGAAAAATTAAGATCACAAATAATTCCTCCTGACTTGTATTATTAAAGAAATATACTTAAATTAAAAAATTCAAAGCATATTTTAGTTGCCATGATGATAAAACTGAATGCAAAGTTGCATTCCTGATTTTGGTATTTTGTTTTTTCATTTCCAGTAACATTTTCTCTTAAATATTTTATTCTTTAAGAGTGATGATGAATTCACCACACAAAAAATGCAAACGGAGTAAATAGAGATCAGTAAACGGTAAACTTTTGATGTGATTTAGTGGACATCTTAATGTCACGTATGTCACCGAAAAACAGCAATTAATCTCATTTATTCGGCGTTGCTGGTAGCTGGTGTTTAAAACTTTTAATTTGAATAATGTTTGTTGTGAATAATTTAATATAAAAAAATCTGGGGCACATCAATCAGAGTTATATTTTTCTAAAATTTCTAACTTTGACACGTCACCTGGCAAATATTTTACTTTTGATTAGTGAAATATTGATATCTACTAAGATGAAGGAAAACGTTCGTCGGTATAGAGGAAAATTAAAACCCGACCACTTAAGTCACAAAAAAAATATCATATATTCTACAAAAAACAAAGGCTATCAAAATCTGAAAACGTCAAGAACCTGGGACTAGAGTATACTTTTCTAGAGATTTGATATCGCTGAATCATAATCTGAGCTCAGAATTTCTCCATCATATTAGATTTTTGAGATCTCTTAACCTAATGTTTAAAAAATTCGCTTTTACGCTATATTATAACATCGAGAATTGAGCTTTATTCACAAAAGTGTTTATGTCATATGAAAGTAATATCTGTATGGATTCAGCACACATCATTTTGCAAAGTATACCCTAGTATAAGGTTTGAAAACTTGTTGTATTCTGTAATTGAACTAATTTACGTACTTTTACATTATCGTATGTTTTTAGGAACAGACTTTTGTCACATTTCCGGGACACTGTATGAATGAGTGTTTTTAAATTGTTTTAGGTCAGGCTTTCTCCAGTATGGACTTTTTACATTTTCCTAGTTATGTTGAAACAGCTGAACCATATCCAAAAATAAAGTGTACAATTTTATAGCTATTGCTATCCTGTTCTAAGGATATTTTCGTATTTTTTTTATATATATATATACTGTTTATTGAATTTAATCTAAGCTATTTGTAAATATATTCTTGAATTTATGTAGCACACTAGCAATACGTCTTTGGCCTTTAAGGCTTATTGTATTGCCAATGAATGAAATAAATAAATAAATAAAATAAATAATTTAATTTATTGTAATTCTCAAAAATAAATTCACCACATACGCCCATGTCCCTACTTTAGAACGTTTTGCAATTAGAACGAATTTGTGAAAACACACGAAATTGAAATTTGGTGTTCTCAAATCCTAAAAGCTTTCGAAAACTCGAATTTTTTTCGAAATTATTATCGAAGTGCCAAAAACATATGGTTTTATGGAAAATAAAAAACATATGGAAAGTAAAATGCTTTTAAGAAATGCTTCTAACATTAAGTGTGTTCGATTACTTTCACAGTAAAGTCCAGTAAAAATTACTCAGTAACAAAATTACAGAGAGTAAGACAAATTTACAAAAAAGTAAACGAACGGAAAATTTGTAAGAATTAAAAAAAATCAACTGGTCATTATAGAAAAGATAAAAGTAAATTGAAATCGTCGACCAGAAATAATTTAGAATGTTTTTTAACTTCTTCCATAGTTAATTCTTTAATATTTTTCACTTTAAATCCATAAACAATTATAATTTAATTTAATATTTGTTTTTGTATACTAAAAATACAAGCATATTTTTTTGAATCATTTGTTTTTTTCTTTTTACAAATTCTTACTGGCAAAAATTTATCCAGTAAAAACTTGTAAGTTTTTTGTCAACAACCTGTCACTTTACTCTCTCTCCTTACTATTTTTTACTGAGTATTTGTGTAAACGAACACCTTCCAGTAAAAACTTTTACAAATTTGTACCGATTTTTGCGTAAGCGAACAAACTTATTGTCAATTTGTTGGAGTGTTTTCTAGAATATCAAAACAAAAAAATGCTTTTTTAAAACAGTTTTTTAGAGTATAAACAATACAGTCAAAAATACAATAAAATCAGAAATAAGCAAAAAAAAAAGTTCCAAATTTTTAATATTAAGCACCATTTTTGACCCTAAATTGTATTTTTTTTTTTTAAAAAAGGCATTCGGTTTACTTTCGGCCAGGCTTTTTTACACGAATTAAAACGAATAAAAAATAGGGAAAAACGTTCTGATTTAATCGCAAGAACACCGAAAAATTCTAAAATTTTCACTTTCGCTCTGATTTAAAAGCCGTAACAAGGGTGATAACATTTTGAATTTTACAAATAATACAAATTTTTTTGTTAATAATTGCTTACATTTACCTACAATGCAATTTATGCCACATCACGCTAAAAGAAAATCACAAAATGTTTAACTAATTTTGTAAATTGTAGAACAAACTTAAAATACAAGGTGGCGCAAAAGTAATCCTCCTATCAGAAAATGCTATAAATTTTGCGATTGGCCCCTAATGTCAGTTCTGTTTTGACATTTGTGTAGTAAACACATGCGAAATACACGTTAATAAACCATGTTACGCTACACTGCTCCAGAACGCGGAATATTGATGAATATTTATTTGACCAATAATCGGTCGGTGACTTTGGCACAACGTGAATTTCGTCGCAGATTTCCTGGCCGTCCAACGCCTACTGGTGAAACACTGGGACGTTTAGCCGCTCGCCTCGAAGAGACTGGCACAACGCGAGATGCTGCCAGGCGTGGCAGACCCCGGAGTAGCCGTTCTGCAGAGAATATTGCTACTGTAGCCGAGGATGTCATGGAAGCGCCGTCGACATCGACCAGACGACGTGCCACGCAAATGGGTATCAGTCGACGGTCTTTACAGCGAATTTTGGTACAAGATTTGAAGATGTTTCCGTACAAAGTCCAGACGGTGCATCAGCTGCTAGCTGCTGACCGCCAATCGCGTGTAACATACGCTCAAGCCATCCTTAATCACCACCAAGAGGAAGATGATTTTTCATCAAAAATAATCATGAGTGATGAGGCCCATTTCCATCTTAGCGGGTACGTAAATAAGCAAAATTTACGCTTCTGGGGCACTGAAAATCCGCGTGTAACCCACGAAGAGCCATTACACCCGCTCAAAGTCACTGTATGGTGTGCTGTTTTCGCTGGAGGAGTCATCGGACCTTTTTTCTTCGAAGAAGTCGCGGGCCAAACGGTTACTGTGAATGGTGAGCGCTACAGAGCAATGATCAACGAGTTCTTTTTGCCGCAACTTGATGAATTGGGATTGGAAAACATGTGGTTCCAACGGGACGGTGCAACGGCACACACTGCACGTGCCACAACCGATATGCTGAAGGACGCATTTCCCGGGCGCCTAATCTCCCGTTTTGGCGATTTGCACTGGCCAGCAAGATCGCCTGATTTGACCGCTCCAGACTTATTTTTGTGGGGCTTTTTGAAGTCGCGGGTTTATGTCAACAAGCCTCAGACTCTTGCAGCTCTTAAAGACAATATCCGTCAAGAATGTGAGGACGTATCTCCGGAAGTTTTGGCCAAATTGATGGAAAATGCCATAAAAAGGGCTCAAATGACAATCAACTGTGGCGGCGGCCATTTACATGACATCATATTCTCGACTTGATGTAAAAAAAATTAAAATACCAAATAAAAATAATCCACAAGAAGAATCAAAGTTTTTAATTTTTTTTTAAATTACAGCCAAAAAACACCTTGTATTTCAAATCATATTAGAAAAAGTTTTAACGAAAAAGTCCCCCAACTTCTGTTTTTGTCACATCACGTCATCCTCTTTAACTACTTATATTTTAAGACCATTCAGTTCGATTGTTTTCTTATTTTTGCTAAATATGGACTTTCTACAGTTCTACACAAAAATATGAAGAAGGACATTAAAATAAATGAATAAATTATTAATTAAAACAAAAACTATAATTGTTTTTACTTTTTAATTTTTAATATAATACCTCAAGCCAGAAAAATGAACCAACAAGTAAAAAATAAAATATTTTTTTTTTCTTGTTTTTCACCTCATTGTACCATACGACTAGTAATGTATGTGACTATGGAAATGCCCATATACAAAACTTCAATGCATCTGGTGCTTGAACTTTTTTCACGATTGCGAAAAAGTGAAATCACAGTTTAGTTTTTTCTATGTCCTACACGATTTTGTAACTTGAGGATGTCAGTTATAACAGAAACCTACATGTTTGTCTATAGAAAATATGATTTAGAATCTAAGATTTTTCTCATAAAAAAAATTATAAGAAACTTCAAAATTTAGTCATTTTCTGTTAAAAATTGTCTTAATGTTTAGAATTTGGATATGTGATAGAGAAAAAATTCTAAGCCCTGTATTGGATTTTCTGTCATTTCTGGTTTTTAAAGGCTCAAAATCGGGTTTAAAAACATAATCAAAATCTGTAGATTTAATTTGGAATAATTTCCCAGTGCGTATTAAAAAATAAATAAGGCTGAAACAAAATTGGCTTAAGTCACTTAAGTCAGCTATTGGCATGAAACGAATATTTAAAAAATTTTAAATTTAATAACTAGTATTTCTGAACTTTCGTTTATAACCTGCTGAATGTTCCAATAGGAAATAAATGAAATCTAAAGATTTTTCTGTAGTAAAAATTAATGTTACTTACAACTTTCCACATTCAGAACATGGAAACTTTTTCTCCTCTTGCGACAAATGCGTTAATTTATGATTTCTTAATTTGAAAGGTTCTGCAAATGATTTTCCACATATATCACAAGAATGTCTCTTAATTATTTCACCACCCTCTCCATGAACATGGAGCATATGCAATTTTAAACGAATACTATCAGCTAATTCTCTGCCACATTGTTTACACTTAAATTGATCGGGATTCTTATGATAATCGATGTGGTCAACCAAACGAGTACGAGAAAAAAATTTTCTCCTGCAACATGAAACGTAGCCTTTCTGAGCATTGTGTTTTTTCGTAAAATGTTTATGCACGACACTAAAATTAATCATTGGAAATTGACAAAGATCGCACAAAATTTCCTTAAAGGTTTCCGCTATTATTTTATCTTGTTCTTTACGATTTGTACGAGGTTTATAATATGAATTTTTTTGTGATATCTCCTCGGTGCATTCAGCACGATCTTCATCTGGTTCATAGTTAGAATCAGAATTTGAACCGTAATCATCTTCATCGTCATCATTGTCTGGAAAAGATTCAAGTGTTATGCTAGGTTCCCGTTTAATAACTGATAAATCTGGATCTTGCTTTATATCGAACTGTTCTTCTTCATCTTTTGTTATAGTTTCCGTTGAAGTAATTACGTTTTTAGTAGATTTTATTTTCTTGGATTTAGGATTTGCGGAGCGTTTCTTAACTAATTTGTGTTTTTTAGGTTTTTCCAAAGGGTCTTCACTTGAAAATTCTTCTTGTTCATTCATAAAATCTTTACTTATACGTTTTCTTTTTGTCATCATAATGTCGGTATCAAAATGTTCCTGTGGTTCTTCTTTTATTAAAAGTTTTTCTTCTTGCATTATTAATGTTTGTGTTAGATTTTGGTCCATTATTATTTCTGGCTCTAGATAGCAGGTTTCTGGTTCATTATATGTTTCACTGTCTAATATTAGCTTATGTTTTGCTTTTACATAGTCTGTTTTTAAGAGTTTTCCAAAATCCATATGAGCCTCCTCTATGCGTTGGTAGAAATTGTGAAAATTTTGTAATTCCTGCCAGCATACATTGCATAACCATGAATAAGAATTCATATTTTCCTAAAATGTTTTTAAAATACATAAAGTTTGAAATATTTAGCAGCAGATCTTTTGTTTTTCCACATATTTACTTACAATTGGCCATAAATGTTTTTCTATCAGTTTTCTTATATCAAGTTCATGCCACTGTGCTGAATTTATTGGTATTGAATCCAATATATCTTTACTTATTTCTAGGCATAATAAGCAACCTTCCATTTTATAAAATTTGTACAAATAACTAGTAATATTCGTTTAAATATTAAAATCTTTATTCCTTTCACAAATTGTAAACAAAAAGTTTTGGTCAAAATTGTCAAACGCCAAAATTCAGCAAAGATTAATACACAGATGTGACACAGTTGACATATGTCAAACATTTTTCATATAAAATGTAAAGTCGAGAGTAAGATAGAAATTAAAATCTCTATATAGTTTGCTTTGATATTCCTTTCTCACTCTAGAATTCTTTAAATTCGATTCATTTCTGTATGTAATCTGTGAAACTCAGGCTCTGCCTCAGTGTTAACAATTCAGAGATTTTCTTACTAGATTTGGTGTTTTTTTTTGCGGGTATTCGGTATTTCAGGGGTAACGATATTTCAGTTATTTGGTTAACAGTTTTTTTTTTAGCAATAACGGTACTTAAATTATTTCGGTAAGCGGTTACGATATTTTAGTTAAGGATTTCACTCTTTCAGTTATTTTTTCGATTTTTTTCTAATCTCGACTGAAATTAATAAAAATAATAAAGGTATTGATATTTTAATGCTAACGCTATTTTAAATTATTGCGGTAACGGATAACGCTATTTCAATTATTTGATAACGCTATTTTAGTTAATTTATAACGGTATTTTAAAGATATCCGTATTTCACTTATAGTATTAAACGAATAACGATATTTCATATATTTCGGTAACGGTATTTTAGGGATAACGATAGTCAGTTGAAAGGGGTTTGAATCGATAACGGTATTTAATCGGTATTGCCTGCTAACGTAGATTAAAACAAACGGTCGAAAAAGTTAGAATTGGTTGACACACGTGAAATAAGCAACGTATTTAAAAGAGTACAATAATAAAAAAAAGCAACATTGGTTTGCACTATGAACTACAAAATAAAGGGTCCGCCAAATAACTTTTTTTTTTTTGAACTCCTGAACCAATTGGACTTTGTATGGCGTCATACGAAGGTCTTTATGCAAAATTCCTCTCAATGATGTCTCCGAAATGTTCAATTGTTGAGAACGACGGTGAATTGATGTTGATGGCGCTTCACGCACACTTTCTGCCACAGCAGCAATATTCTCGGGTGTACGCACTGTTTTTGGCTTTTCACGCTTTGGTTTATCGATGAGGATGCCAGTTTCTTTCACTTTTTTCACAAGATAACGAACATACGGACCATATTCGATCAGCGGAAGGATAAAACTAATTATCTGTCAAATCAGACATGAGCTAAGTGTTACCATTCACGAAATAAGCACTAGTTGAAAAAAAAACGTTTTGATATAGCTTTTGTTTGAGGCGCGATCGCTAAATATTGGGTTTTCATCACCAGCTCTAGCGTTATAAGATAAAATGATGAAGTAATTATTGTTTTAAAATATTTTAGAATATATCTTTAATTGTTTTCTTGTTGATTTAAGCATGCTTGACAACATTTTACAAACGCCACAATAATGTGCATCTGGTATTCTATGTATTGAAACAGATGATGAGTTCGTTGTTGGACATGAGAAAGTGAAGGCTTATGAAGAAGTGGTGGTGTGGTAGAAGGTAGTATACATAGTTAAAATTTTGGTGGTGAGGTGTAGATAGAAGATAAAACTTATCAGTAAGTTTAAGAATATTGATAAGTTTGCCATATATGAAGTCGACAAAAAAGTACATCGAGTAATAAAAATTAATTAATAGTACAATTAAGAAAAAACAGTACAAATGTTTATTTAAAAAAAATCATAAAATTCAGCATATTAATTAACAAATTAAGTAATTAATAACTAAAATATTCCGCTGAAGTTTTCTTTTTTAGACAGCTCTCAAAACCAAAAGTATGTGATTAAATGAAATTAAAAAAAATATTTTTTTTTATTCCATGAACCGAAAACCGTAACTCCTAGTAGCATAGTAGCATTGGGTTCTCAGGATTTCAGAAATGCATTATATTTTACGATCCATAAAATGTTGCTCCCTCATGATCATTTTTAGACTCTGTTGAAGTCTAAAATAGCTAATGAACCTATTAAAAAAATGGTAGTTTCCTTACCAAAAAAATAAAATAAAAATCTTTTCTGTTTTTTTTATTTTTTAAATAAAATTAATATAAATCTAATAAGTTTTTTTAAATAGTTGACAATTTGATTGTTAATTAATTTTTATTAATTTGGCTTAAGGTCATTTAATAAAATTAAAAACGAGTGTTTAAATTTTTATTATTTATTTATTCGCATCTTCAATATTTCGACCTACGTCGTAGGTCATTTTCCAGAAATTTATTAAAAATATAAAAAATACACTTAACATTAATAAATTAATTTTCACAAAACAATTTAAAAAAAATATTTTTAATTATTACTTTTAAATAATAAATAACACAACAAAATACAATTACGTCGTTTACTGTTTAAAAACTTTGTTCTTATTGTTTATACAGGCACTCGTTAGACAAGAGTGCCTGTAGATTTGAGCACACTTGTCCGTATCAATTTTATAATTAAGTCTCTTTTCATTAGATACGCCTACAATATGTAGCATCTCAAGAGTATATCTCTTTCTATAATTGTTTTCGCTCACTAATACGTCTACATTTTCAAAGTCTGGTCTATGTCCAGTCAATGCACAGTGGGCAGCAAGTGCAGTTTTCTGTGACAAATGTTTGTTTGCGGCATTAAGATCAGACTTATGTGACGCTAATCTAGTTTTAAGTTTAGTTTTAGTTGTTCCAACATAAACTTTTTGACAGTTGTTAGAATCATCATCATTACAATTAATCTTGTACACCAAGTTAGATTTTTCTTGTGTATCTAATTTTGATTTAGTTTTTCTAAATAATTTGTCGAGTCTATTTTCACTTTTCAATGCCAAACGATATTTTTCTTCGTCATAATTGTTTGAATTTAATATCCTTTCAGAATACCCTGGAATATAAGTCATAGACTTATAAATTTTCGGTGGTTTTTCAACTACAGTATGCTCGACGTTTATCTTTGATTTTACCTGAACAATTAAATCAGTGATGGTTTTATGAGGGAAATCATTTTTGCATAAAATATTTCTGATTTGGGTTATATTTTTATTGTGCTATAATATTTGTCGCCGTGTTGATGACAATTCGACGCGGATGTCTCGAACGAAAATTTATTAGCCTCCGATGCCATTGGTTTCTGAAACCAATCAAGTTTTAATAGGTTGCCCTGTCTTATTATGACCGAATCTAAGTATGGTAACCTGTTGTCAATCTCCTTCTCCATAGTAAATTGAATCTGTCGTTTAAAAATTCCATATTTTTAAAGTTTCTTCAATATCGTTCACTTTTATAATGCTGAACAAGTCATTCACGTATTTGGTTAAGATTATAGGTTTATTCTTCATCTTATCCAATGAAACGTCGAGCAATTCTTCCATGACAATGTCAGCTATTATCGGGGAAGCTGGAGAACCCATTGCCATCCCTTTTTGTTGTTCAAAATATTTATCCTCGTATATAAAATATCTGCTTTCCTTAATGCAAAACATTAATAATTCAATGAAAATATCTTTTGGAATACGGGTGAATTTTTCCAATATGTTTCATTTTCTTTAGTTAGTCTCTTTACAGGAAGAAGAAAACATTTTTATTGAAAAATTTTACGGACACAAGGGATACACCAGACTGCCGCAGTTTCGTCCCCCTCCTGGGACTCGTCAGTGGTTAATTTACGTGTCAATTGAACAAAGTATTTTTTATTGTTAATTTGCTCTATATGAATAACTTTTTATTTTTTGGTGTCGTACTGGTATTTGAACTCACTGCCTTTTTCTATTTTCGCCATTTTCGTTCAATGGTTTTCAATGCTAAGTTAAGAGGGAAATTTTTTTTTTTTTTAAATTATAATTTTTAAAAATTGTTTTGTGAAAATTAATTTATTAATGTTAATTGTATTTTTTATAATAGATTTATTTTAATAGATTTCTGGAAAATTACCAACGACGTAGGTCGAAATATTGAAGAGGAGAGTAAATAAATAATAAAAATTTAAACACTCGTTTTTAATTTTATTAAATGACCTTAAGCCAAATTAATTAATTAA
The DNA here is from genome assembly GCA_021234595.1 of Delia radicum. Lineage (NCBI taxonomy): Eukaryota > Metazoa > Arthropoda > Insecta > Diptera > Anthomyiidae > Delia > Delia radicum. The sequence goes on from CM037855.1 coordinate 139,726,378, forward strand.
AATAGATTATTGTATCACATTTGGTGATGTGTTAAAATGAAAAAAAAAAAACTTGATCAAATTTTGTTATAGAGAAAAAATTGGGAATTTTTAAAAATTTATCATACATATTTCACTTAAACAATCCTCAAAATGGAGACAAATGGTCAAAGTTGGCATTGCTGAGCAGACAACATTATTTTAACAACAACACTATTTTAATATCAGATATAATACTAACAATAGCAGTAATGTGTGGTCTACACGTAATAAAATTCTTTCTGCGATTGAATTTGAAGTTTGCTGACAGAAAAATATTAAAGTTAATATCTAGAGTGGACACTATGTAATAGGACGAATGACAGAACATGGACGAATGGCGTGAAGTTACAAAAGATTGCAATGCGGTTTTGAAGGACAGAGAGATACAATAAACCCACACTCGGTTACAGAAGTTGAAAAAATGGCCTCCCAACTAAAATCAATGGCAAACTCCTTTTTTTTTTTTAATTTAACCAATACTCAGGGGATGCCCCCTACTCACGCAGTGTATTGTATTGAGCAGAAAAATAGGGTATGGGAAGGAGGAAAGAGGGAGTAGTATTTGTGGATATTTGATTTACATTTTTCTAAATTGTAAGTAACAGGGAAGACTTCTGCGGGAAGTTTGTTCCACATACGAATCGTTCACACGAATTTTCTCTGTAATACGTTGTGCGAAACACAAGACAATCAACTACAAACGGATGTATTACGAATAAAAACTCTGGCTCGAGGAATAAGTTCACTTATCTCAGATGAGCATCTCCCATGGTAATATCGATAGAAAAGTGTCACACAACCCACATTACGACGATGCTTCAATGAATCAATAGAGTTGGATACACTACTGTCATTGATAAGCTTCACCGCCCTCCCCGGAACACGGTCCAGAAGCTTCAGAATAGACAGTGGAGCCCCTGCCCATATATGAGAGTTGTATTCCATTTTCGGCCGGATATAGCTGGTATAAATAATAAGGAGATCGGATGGAGTGAAGTAAGTCTTGCACCGTTTCAGAAAACCAAGACACTTGAATACCTCTTTCGACACTTGAAATACGTGCTTATTCCAACGGACATCACACTGTATTCTCATGCCCAGAACATCAAGAGTATCCGATTACTCAATATCTATACAATTCCACAGCCCGTCTGTGGGTTAACATACAACATTGGGTCTTGCGAGCATTAAAATCGACCTTATTCGCCAACCGCACTCGAAGATTGTAGAAATGTCTTGATTGAGTGTGTCATTCATGTTCTGCCGCATGACCTCTATCTCCAAGGAGATATTGACAGAAATTTGGTTAAAAAGTAATAAACGTACCAGTATTTTAAATTACAATTTTATTTGTAAATACAGACCTGATGGCTATGGCGGTGTAGGTATTTACATTAGTAAGGATATTAAGTTTTCTATAAACAAAATCATCACTGACGCCGTGGTCATGTCTGTTACCACTATGAACCTAACAACGAAAAAATTATGAACTTTTTTAGAAATTCACGGCTAACAACAATCTTAGGTGGAGATTTCAACGCATATTCTAGAAATTGGGGAAATATATTATCAGAAGACAAGGGACTCATTCTACACTCAAAAAAATAAGTTAGTACAAAAGTTAGTAAAACGTCTTGTAAATCAGGTTTTCAGTAAAATCGTAAAATCGTGTTTTCAGCTAAAATTTTTGTTTTACTTATTCAGCACTTAACTGTTTTATACTAATGCTTTACTAATATACTAATGTTTTACTAATTAATTTTGCTAAAAAAAATTTTAATAGTGTGGACGACAACCAGATTGAAAGATATACGCAGAATGAAGCAGATGTCGCGGCATGTCAAGATGTAGTAGAGAAGAGGAAAATTATACTAAAAAGTACAACTCTAATAAGACATATAAAAAAATCAACCATGGAAGACTTTTGTATCTGTTTTTCATACATAAAACAAAATTGAGGATTAAAACAACTTAAATTTTGCGATGTCACCGGCTTGTGAAAATAAATATCTTTTAATTAAATAAAAGACAAAATAAAATATTTAAATTTAATGTGTATTTCTAAACTATGTAAATGTTTATAGATCTAGTGTGGTCAAATTGCAAACAAAAATATACAGACATGTAGACAGAGTAAAGCGAAAGACAAAGACAAACATCTTAGGTAGATTTTTATGGTTCCTTTTTCTTATTGCAAAAAAAAAGGGTTGTTTTTTTCGGTTCGTTTGTTTTTGTTAATTTTTTTTTCGTTTCTATAATTATCTTCGGCAATTGCGTCCTTTAAAAGAAAGCATCATTTAGACAACCATTGATGTAAGTAGTTGAAAGAAAATTTTTGATATGTTATATATATTTATTTCTATATATTTTCAGATATTAAATTAATTCATGTCGTCAATGTGGGAAAATGAAAATTTTTATATTTCGTAATTATTGTAAATTATTTTTAAAAGAATCACAAAAATATGTTTTATGATTTTTAGCCAATAAATTAACTAAATTACAATTTTTCTACAAATTTTTTGCGTTTTTTTCAGACAACTAAAATTTAGCAAAAAATTTATTAATTTTAAGCAAGGCATTTTTATTTCTAATCCACTACGTGTTAGCAAAACTTTTGCTGAATCTACTAATTTTGTTGCTAAAAATCAGCTCGCTGATTTTCAGCAAAAAGATTTTGCTGACATTAGCAATTTTTTTGCAAGCATCCTCCTGACTAAAATTTTGCTGACTCAGCAAAATTTTTTGCTGACTTTACAAACTTTTTTTTTGAGTGTAGAAAGCACTGCACTCGATTTTAGTTACATTTGAATGATGGTTCTGTGACATTTATGGGTCGGAATAATGAATCCGCTATAGATATAACGCTTGCAAACGACAGTCGCAACACCATACATTGGAAAACTTTGAGTATGGAAATTACTGGCAGCAATCATAAGCCAAATATAATAGAATGGAGTGCGAATGATAATCGTAAAGGTAAAGTACGCAAAATTGTTCAGAATAAACTAAATAAAAAAATGAGATCATTAAAAATCTGTAATAATATTGATGAAATAAATGTTGGGTTTAAGAGAGCTGTTAAAGAATGTACTATCACGTTAAAACCTGATAATAAATATGTTCCAAAAAGTTGGGACAAGGAATCCGAAAAATTGTTCAGAGTTTGAAATGCAGCGCGCTTAAGATACTATAAATATAAAACATATGAAAATACCATGAAGACCGTAGAGGCAGAAAGATATTTTCAAAACCACATCAAAAAATTTAAACATGAAAAGTCAATAAAAGACTTATCTATGAACAACCTAAAAAAAATATGAACGTCTAAAAAAAAACTATCAACAGCTGGAGCTAAGAGAACTTGAAATTTTTAAACTTAAGCACTAGGCAAAACAGTGCAACAACAACATCAGTAGAGTTACCTGAAATTATTAATAACGATGATGAACCACTTTTCAACTAAAGCGATTTTTAAGCTTTTTTAGATCTCGAGATCCAGACTCTGCCAAAGGTATTGATGGAGTATCATATAGGATGATTTTAAACATTTCTGAAGATGACAAATTTAAACTCTTTAAGATATTAAATGATGTATGGAAATCCAAAAATGTTCCTCCTATTTGGAGGAAGATACAAATTCACCCAATACCAAAGCGAGAAGACTACAGAAATAACAAATTATAGACCCATATGTTTACTCTCAGTGCTGTTCAAATTGAAGGCATGTTCAAAAAATAGCGATGGAAATGCACGTGCTTTTGATGAATCTACTCCCTGAAAGATCACATGCTTTTCGAAGGAATTTGAGCACTACACACTGCATAAATGATCTTATGAATGCCATACAAATACTCAAGGGTGAAAAATTTTAGGTTGTGGCTGCATGTGTCGACATTGAAAATGCATATGATTATGTGAACACGAACATACCAGAGGCAAAATTGAATAAAATTGGTTTAAACGGTGGTTCGATAGCTTGGATCACGTCTTTTCTGAAGGATCGAATACTAATACTGGGTGACGCGAAGGTTAACACCAATCGTGGACTGTTTCAGGGCAGTGGTCGGAGACCACTGCTTTTAAATCTCTACACCGCATCAATACATCAGGTTGAAGATGACAACACATATAAATACCAGTTTGCGGATGATTTTTTATTTTATGTTTTGAAAAAACCTGGGAGGATGCGGGTATCATTCTAAGATAAAAAGTAGAAGCTTTTGCAGAGACGTGTAAAAACATCGATTTAAGAATTAACTTGGATAAAACAACGGTAACATCCTTTGGTAAAAGGCAGTAAATTTTAACCTTACCATTAATAATACCGTAATCAAGGAAGTTAAGGAAATAAAATACTTGGGAAGAATTGTAGCAGCTAATAACTCTTTAGTTCCTCATACTGTACAAGTGGTGTTTCAGATAAATCGTACGTGTGGTTTTTTTAAAAGAGAAAATCGTTAGGTTTAAATAGATCAACGCCCGTTCATTTAATGTACCACATGTCGTTGGAACTACCACTTAAATATAGACTCGAGTTGGCCACAGCGAATGACTTGGTAAAAAAAGGGGTTTCAGCTTAAAGATGCATATGCGCTACTTTATAAGATATTGTATCTTACTGCACAGGTGTACAATTTTTAATAAATAAAAATAAATAAATATGGCGAAAATTTTAATGACACAGGAAAAACCAATAAATACCAGCTATTACAAAGTCTATCAAAAATATAAGTACATAATGAATGATAAGGAAGAAGCAAATATAATTGGGAGAAAATCTGGGTAGTTGATAAATTTTATCATGACAAATACTGAAATAGTAAAACAAATCTTCCAGGAGAAAAAACAACAACTTGAAAAGGAAAGGCTTGAGTTAATATTCACAGATGGATCTATAAACGAGAACTAATCAGGAGGTGCCATTTATCATGAAAGATCCATCACAACAAAAATGTTCAAGTTAGCAAAAACAAAATTCCTCAATGTCGAAACAACTTACAATGATTAGAAAAGCTATTGAGTTTGCAATCGAAAAGAACAGGAAACGAATCGCAATATTAACGGATAGCAAGAGTGGATGTCTATCTCTTAAAAGCAACAAGAGCAATGAAATGTGTACCAGAATCCATAAACTTGCAGACTCAAACACGTTTCTGGAAATTATTGAAATCCATTATATACCTTCGCACATGGGTATCCAGGGGAATGAGATAGTGGATACTGTAGTAAAAAGAGCAACGCAGGATGGTGAATTATTGCATATCAAATGGACAAGACACGAGGCAGTAATCGAAAGGAGGCTATGGACCGAATGGAAAAGAGAATATGTGAACATAATTCGAACAAGGAGAAAAAACTATTTCCAAATATAAAAAGGCAACCTTGGTTTAATGGGAAACCAGCAGGCCTCAATGCCATCCAAATCAGACAGCTAAATAGAATCATGGCCGGAAACTCCTTCAGTCCTCCCTCTCTGGTTAAAATGCATGTGACTCCACACATCATATTCAAATGTGCAAAATGTTCACAACAGAGGTCCAAGTATCCAGTCTTATTAAATTACAATTACATAATTGACTTCTTCATCAATGAAGATGTAAACAATTATCACTATATAACTGGTTTTCTGAATTTTGGGAATATTAAGCTATAAGTGGGCAGTTGTTGTAATTCTGATGGCTTTTTATCCTTAGGGAACAGCCAATAATTTCTTCGATTCTTTACTGGGCTAAAGAGGGACGAAGTAACTCCAAAATCCAAAAGAAAGAATGTGCAAGAAAAAAGTGTATTTAGAACGAATCAAAAGAGTTGTATTGCAATTGAAGACATGATTTAATATATTAAAACAAATTAAAAGATGAACTAAAATAAGTTTTGTGTGTAACATCAAAATATATTGCCATCTTTCGTTGCAACAGAATTTCGAAATTGAGGTGGTAAGTTTCCAGAATATTTTTCAAATTGTGCCTCTTCCCATTCTCTGGGATGCATTTTTTTACGATGTGAATACATATTACCATTGGTATTAAACGTTTTGGGACACCAGGGACAAGTATATAAAGCAGTTCCTGTATGTGCAGCCATATGTTCCTGAAATTTATGAATCCAATAAGAATTTGAGAATTTCCTGAATGTTATAGATTTTACCTTTAATGCTTCTGACCTCTTAAAAGTTTTTTCACATATTGTGCATTTGTGTTCATAACGCTTTTTTTCATGCATTGTCTGTATATGCTTTTTAAGAGCCTTCACAGTTGGTGAGACTTTCGGACATATGGGACAGCAGTGATCTTTTTTTCCACCCTCTGGATGTTGGGATTCTTTGTGTAGTTTAAGACCCCTTTCGGAAGTTAGACGAAGAAAACAAATGTCACAGATTATACTGGGTGCTGGTTTTCCTTCATGCTTTTCCATATGGGCTTTATATTCCGTGCTAGTACCAATAGTTTTTCCGCATATGGGGCAAATTTTTACAAATTTTTTTTGATGTACCGCTTGTATATGATAGTTTAAATTGTAAGTACTAGCATAACTAGAAACAAATTAAGATAAAGTTTTTGTTTGTTCAGGAAATATGTGGAATTTTTTATAGGACCAATAACGCAGTATTGTGGGCCCTACTTTCTTTGGGCTTAATGGTTTTGAATTTTAACGAAAACGAATAAAGTTAGGAAAAATCAAAAACTGACGAAATAATCCTTCGATAAATTTTCAATTATAAAAGTTATGTTTTTAATCGCTTAATATTTTTGATATAATTATTAAAAACGGAAAATGAAAGCGAGATTCAATTAAATTAAATTAATTCATTGATGGTGACTGATTCGATATGGTTAACGGTAAGGGTAATATAATACAATTTCCTGTTATTTCGGTAACGGTAACGATATTTAAGTTATTTCGTTAACGGTTTTTAGCGTTAGCGATATTTTACTTATTTCGGTAACCGTATATTAGCGGTAACGTTATTTTAGTTTTTTGGTAACGATATTTTAGAGATAACGGGTTTTCAGTTATTGCGGTAACGTTATTTAAATTATCCAGGCACACGGACAAAAATCGTTGACAAGTAATTAGGAGCATTTCAACTAATAAAGTTTATTCGCACAAATTCTGTGAACACGTGTAGAATTTTACTAAGTTTTTTTGTTTCTACTCAAAGTGTCCCTCACTTGTCCTAAAACGGAAATTTAGGGTGGCCTTTAAAAGTTGGATTTTTTAACTTTTTATAAATTTAACGCATTATTTATGTTAACAGCTACAAAATCAATGTTTTTATTTGTTGAATAGTTAGTTTTGGTAGTAATCTTCCATTTTCGGATATTGTTGCAATAATACACTGAGAAAAAAAATTGAAACAACAAAACTTGGAAGTAAGAAAATACAACTGCTAACATTTAACGCGGCAAAAATTGGGCTGAATATTATGTTTTGCCATTCAACACAGTTGTTAATGACTTCAAAATCTAAAGTTCTGCGGTGGTGCGTGACGATCGCATTTTTCGTTTACAAGAAAATTTGGAAAATGTTGAAAAACGAAAAAAATTAAAAAAATGCGTTCTTTTCACCTTCATTCCCATATAACTTTTGAAGTACGACTGTAATCTTCAAGCACCACCGCAGAATTTTAGATAGTATAGTCATTAACAACTATAATGACTTTCATGGCATAATATTCAGCCCAATTTGTGCCGTATAAAAAACATTAAAGCCTATTTTCGGAAAATTTTATTCATTCATTTAAAAAATAGAGTGAATATTTAAAAAAACGGGAATTTGTGCTACTGAAATGAATTATACATTAGTAGTAGTGGGCGTTGTGGTGTAATGGTTAGCGCGTTGGACTTTTACACAGAAGGTCCCGGGTTCGATCCCCGGGGCCGGCAACATCAAATTAATATGTATGAGTTTTTTCTATCCCTCATACGTATCGCAATGTCCACCTTCGGTGTTCCCATAGCAATTAACCCCACCGAAGTAAAATAATGAATCAGGGCTATGAATCAAAAAGCTTCAATAAGTTCGCCAACTCTCCATCAGGTGGCGAGCAACAACTGTTCTAAGACTTGTCATCTCGCGCAATTACAGTGTTGCCATGTCTGAAGCCCTTCATCTTTCCCCACCTTTCATCTCTATACTATCCCTTTCCAAAGAAAGCAACACACTAAATATAGGAAGTATTTCCTGAGTGTTGCCTCTCTTTTAAAAAAAAAAAAATTAAGACCATAGACACTGTTTTCACTTTGGGGAACAAAATTTCAATTTGCTTTTAACACAGACAAGCTTAATTTGCTTACTGCAAATTTAAAAAAAAATGTTAAACAGTTTTAGCGGCTGCGAAAGATTCAATGTTACAAAGATATATCGATAGACCTGTTGATAATGTATACTCATTTCACAGTTATGTCAATGTGGAGACAGTGTTTGCGATGGCGAAGAGGAACGAGAATATGGTACCTCATAAAGAAATATACACCAGAAGTCAGCAAGTAAATTCCCGGCAAAACAAATGCATTACTTCCTTTTCGATATTCTGCAGTTCCATCCAACTAAGCAAGATATACAAAATGGTGTAAAAATAATGAAAAAGGTTTTTCAGGAAAATAAAAAATGGAATGCTGAGGAACGAATAAAGAGATTGGAAGAGATGGAGAGCAAACAAGAAGCAAAAAACGACGCACGGAGAGTAAAGTCCAATTTCCTAATTTGATTGATATAAATGAGCCTATGGAATTATTTAATTTATTACATGAACTATCTTATGTCGATGTACAGAGTAATCGGATAAAAATTCTTAAAAAGCAAATAAACATTTTGAGAGGTTTAAATTATAAATATAACGGTGAAAAAGTTTGGCAAAACAACAAATTTGGATTTAGCGTCCCAACTCAAATAAAAACTTAAGAATTTTTTAAACTATTTCATTATCAATGAAAATGAAAATTATTCAAGTTCAAGGCCATACTCTATATTTCTTTATTAGGATATTGTCCTACCAAATAATCTATAGAGTTTTTGTTTTCAAATTTATTCTTTGACCCTTTAAGGAATGTGTTGATAGATCTATTTCGGGAATTTTCTAGGTTCCCATCATCAGAACACATTTTGAAAGAGGTAACAATCCTATGCCAAACATTAAACATTCATATAAACTAGTTTACTCACTACATGAGAACTAATATATATTATATGAGCTCGAAGTAAAAAAGATTATCACCATTGATCAAAAAATAAATTGACAACTTCTGTGTGTATGTCTACCTTTGGTAGACATTGCACTATTAAAGGTCGAAAAGAACATTATTTTTAATAAAAATTATATTAAACTTGTATAAAAGACAAAGTATGGTCTTGTTTACTACTTCCCCTGTACATTTTGTTTTTAACAAATGTACATATCAAAGGAAAAGAAACAAAAACGTGTATTGAATATTTACCAAAGGTAGACATACACACAAAAAACAAGTTTTCAATTTATTTTTTGATCAATGGTGATAATCTTTTTTACTTCGAGCTCATATAATTTTAAGAAATAATTTTTTAAGAAATCGCACTTCAATTAACTAGTTATTAGTGGGTATTAGAAAACATGTGCAAAACTTATTTGAGTTTTTTATCTGAATTTTATTAGTTAAGAATTGTCACAGACTCCATATTTTGATGGCATAAAAGTATAAAGAAAATTTCTGGTTTAAGCTATTTTTTTTCTTAAATTAAAAGATAAAGTACGTGAGTTTTTGCATAAATTAAGTAACCTGTGACGTTCACTAAATGTAGGTATGAAGTCTTGGGTCTTATTTTCGTTCTAAATATTTTTTTTTAACGAAATCGTGAAAAATAAGAATTTTAAACTTTAAATAGATGCATAGAGAATAGTAGCGCACATTTCAAAACGCGTACTATATTAAATTAAAGAGCATATTTGATACTTCTGGAATGTTGCAAAAAAAAATTTTGTTATTATTTTCAATTTTGAATAATTTTATAAAAAGTTGATAAAAAAAAATGTAAATTTCCTAATAAAGTGTTTCCAAATATTTCTTTAACTAACTAACTTTAAAAATCTACGCCCATATTTGTCATCTGTGTCCAAAAGTAATTTAGAAATGATAGGTCGCTACCTAATTTTTCTGATTTTTTTGAACTGAGTAATTAATCGAATTAGTAGATCTAATAGGAATAAACAGATTTTGTTACCAAAGCTAACTACGATATTAGATCGTGCATATTTTGTAAGAGTGGCTAAATTATATAACGCTCTGCCTAGAGCGCTTAAATCATTTTCTAATTCATATGCTTTACAGAGGCGTCGTCTTATTGCTTATGAACAAGCACATATTACTGATTCATAATTTTCAATACTTTTTTAATTAAAACATTGACTTGTTATAATTGTCTATTTAAATAGAGCACGAGGATCCTATACTTCAGATATTAACAGAGTTTATAATAGGAAGTAAATACTTTTATTCATTGATAAAATAACTATCGCTGAGTGGGTTTCTTATATTTTTATGTATTTTTAATATATTATTATGCACATTAGCTAGTAAGTTGTCTTTGTAATTTTGCTTAATTGGCCCATGGGCTTTAAAATTACAATAAAATGAATTAAATAAATAAATAAATAATCAATATTTAGATTTTTTCTAACTTTTCCTTTTAATTTTTAAATTCCAAATATATTGCCTGCGCCCTAAGGAATTCAGTTCACTGTGTATAAAATTTCTAGAGCAAATTACTTTAGAATCTACATTAGGGTGATAACTTTTTGCATTTTTTGCAAATATGCAAGCTTCAGTTCTAAAATCGTGTAGAGCATGGTAAAAATTAAAAACTGCAATTCACTTTTCCTTGGTCGCACCAAATGCATTGAAGTTTTGTATGTATTTTTTTTTTTTTCAAATGCAATAATATCGTGAATTGGTCAAACTTTCTTCTCAAAATGCTATTTAACGATTTTGTAAGTACGCTTATATACGTAAACCACAAACAAATTAGTTATTCAGAGTAAAATATTGCTTTCTTTAATTAAAAAAAAATCGTATATGGGCACTTTCATAGAAAGGTCAATAACACAAATAATTTCTCCTGGCTTGTATTATTAAAGAAATATACTTAAATTTTATTAAATTAAAAAATTCAAAGCATATCTTAGTTACCATGATGATAAAACGGAATGCAAAGTTGCATTCATGATTTTGGTATTTTGTTTTTTCATTTCCAGTAACATTTTCTCTTAAATATTTTATTCTCTAAGAGTGACGATGGCTAGTATACTCCTATCTCAAAATATTTGTTACAACAATTCACCACATAAAAAATGCAAACGGAGTAAATAGAGATCAGTAAACGGTAAACTTTGATGTGTAAAATAACTTATTTCTTTACGAGATTATTGTAAATTGAAATTGAGGTTGTAACAGCAATTTTAAAGTCCCGCAATGCAAAATTTTAAAAAATTCAAATTTATTATCAAGTTCAACCGACGATAATGTCGTAAGGAAATAAGTTATCTTAAAAATTAAAAAACTGAAAAAAAAATGCTAAGAGTAGTGTGTTCAGTTGCCGTTACAAGTATTATGAAAAATACATTTCCAGGAACGTGAAATATCGAAGCATTTTGATCAAAAAATACACTTTTCTCGTTAATATAGCTCGAACACCTGAAGTCGGAGAGTGAATCTAAGGCCAGATTTGGATTCAGCGTACCTTGTACCTTTAGAAAAGTATAATTTAGTTCTAGTGTCAAACATTTTTCGACCTGAATCTTTAGGTGTAAAAAGTACTTACATGTACTCACAGGTGCTCCCCACTGTATACCCTAGTATCAGGGATGGAAAACTTGTTGAATTATGTAATTGAATTAATTTAATTTATTTGCTATCCATTGTAATTCTCAAAAATAAATTCACCACATAAAATGTATAATATTTTTGAATTTTAGAAATAATACAATTTTTTTTTTATAATTGCTTATATTTGCCCATATGCAATTTATGCCACATCACGCTACGTAACGTTTCACACTATAAGTTGGAAAAGAAAGTCACAAAATGTTTTACTAATTTAGTAAATTGTAAAACAAACTTAAAATATTTCAAATCATATTAGAAAGTTTTATCAAAAAGTCCGGCGCAATTGACAGACGAAAAACCCAACTTCTGTTTGTGTCACATCACGTCACCCTCTTTAACTACTTATATTTTAAGACCATTCAGTTCAATTGTTTTCTTATTTTTGATAAATATGAAGTTTCTAAAGTTCTACGCAAAAATATAAATAAGTAAAATAAAAAAAAAATGTTTTGTTTTTCCTTGTTTTTTACCTCATAGAAATGCCCATATACAAAACTTCAATGCATCTGGTGCTTGAACTTTTTTCACGATTGCGAAAAAGTGAAATCACAGTTTAGTTTTTTTCTATGCCCTACACGATTTTGTAACTGTAAAATTTTGTCATTTTCTGTTAAAAATTGTCGTAATGTTTAGAATTTTTTAAATGAAAATGTTAATAAACATAAACACTATGATTTTGATCATATTTGGATATGTGATAGAGAAAAAATTTTAAGCCATGTATAGGCTTTTCGGTCATTTCGTGTAAAATCGGGTTTAAAAACATAATCAACATCTGTGGATAAAATTGGAATAAATTCCTTGCGAATACTAATAAAAAATTAAGGCTGAAGCAAAATTGGTTTAAGTTACTTAAGTCAGCTATTGGCATTAAACGAATATTTAAAAATTTTTTAATTTATTTACTTAAGCCAATTATGTTTCACCTTCTTGACTTCAGCCAATTATGTTTATAACCTGTTGAATGTTCCAATAGGAAATAAATGAAATCTAAAGATTTTTCTGTAGTAAAAATGAATGTTACTTACAACTTTCCACATTCAGAACATGGAAACTTTTTCTCCTCTTGCGACAAATGCGTTAATTTATGATTTCTTAATTTAACTGGTTTTGTAAATGATTTTCCACATATATCACAAGAATGTCTCTTAATTATTTCACCACCCTCTCCATGAACATGGAGCATGTGAAATTTTAAACGAATACTATCAGCTAATTCTCTGCCACATTGTTTACACTTAAATTGATCGGGATTCTTATGATAATCGATGTGGTCAACCAAACGAGTACGAGAAAAAAATTTTCTCCTGCAACATGAAACGTAACCTTTCTGAACATTGTGTTTTTCGTTAAAATGTTTATGCACGACACTAAAATTAATCATTGGAAATTGACAAAGATCGCACAAAATTTCCTTAAAGGTTTCCGCTATTATTTTATCTTGTTCTTTACGATTTGTACGAGGTTTATAATATGAATTTTTTTGTGATATCTCCTCGGTGCATTCAGCAAGATCTTCATCTGGTTCATAGTTAGAATCAGAATTTGAACCGTAATCATCTTCATCATCATTGTCAGGAAAAGATTCAAGTGTTATGCTAGGTTCCCGTTTAACAAATGATAAATCTGGATCTTGCTTTATATAGAATTGTTCTTCTTCATCTTTTGTTATAGTTTCCGTTGATGTAATTACGTTTTTAGTAGATTTTATTTTTTTGGTTTTAGGTTTTGCAGAGGGTTTCTTAACTGTTTCGTGTTTTTTAGGTTTCTTCAAAGAGTCTTCATTTAAAAATTCCTCTTCTTCATTCATAAAATCTTTACTTATACTTTTTCTTTTTGTCATCATAATGTCGGTATCAAAATGTTCCTGTGGTTCTTCTTTTATTAAAAGTTTTTCTTCTTGCATTATTGTTTGTGTTAGATTTTGGTCCATTATTATTTCTGGCTCTAGATAGCAGGTTTCTGGTTCATTATATGTTTCACTGTCTAATATTAGCTTATGTTTTGGTTTTACATCGTCTGTTTTTAAGAGTTTTCCAAAATCCATATGAGCCTCCTCTATGCGTTGGTAGAAATTGTGAAAATTTTGTAATTCCTGCCAGCATACATTGCATAACCATGAATAAGAATTCATATTTTCCTAAAATGTTTTTAAAATACATAAGTTTGAAATATTTAGCAGCAGATCTTTTGTTTTTCCACATATTTACTTACAATTGGCCATAAATGTTTTTCTATCAGTTTTCTTATATCAAGTTCATGCCACTGTGCTGAATTTATTGGTATTGAATCCAATATATCTTTACTTATTTCTAGGCATAATAAGCAACCTTCCATTTTATAAAATTTGTACAAATAACTAGTAATATTCGTTTGAATATTAAAATCTTTATTCCTTCCGCAAATTGTAAACAAAAAGTTTTTGTCAAAAACACGCCAAAATTCAGCAAAGATTAACACACAGATGTGACACAGGTGGCATATGTCAAACATTTTTCATATAAAATGTAAAGTCGAGAGTAAGATAGAAATTAAAATCTCTATATAGTTTGCTTTGATATTCCTTTCTCACTCTAGAATTCTTTAAATTCGATTCATTTCTGTATGTAATCTGTGAAACTCAGGCTCTGCCTCAGTGTTAACAATTCAGAGATTTTCTTACTAGATTTGGTGTTTTTTTCATTGATGGTAACCAATGCGATGCGGGTAATGTTAACAGTAACGCTATTTTATTTTATTTCGGTATCGGTATTTTAGGGGTAAAGATATTTTAGTTATTTGGTTAACAGTTTTTTTTGCGATAACGGTATTTAAATTATTTCGGTAAGCGGTTACGATATTTTAGTTAAGGATTTCACTTTTTCAGTTTTTTTTTTTACAATAATAAATATATATGAATACGTATTCCACGGAGTCCACATTAGATATTAAGTTGGATATATGCGCGAGAACGCCAACAGAATAACGGAATTAAATTATCTACATATGTTCATATTAATGTTTAGAGTGGAGACACGTATTCATATTTATATATTGTCTTCTCATCATTTTTGTTTTAAGTTAAAAATAGCTTTAAATTGCATTATAACAGTTAAAAAATTTTTAATTCACATTTTCTTACGCGTTTATCTTTTATTTATTTTGTTGTTTACAATCTTTTATGTATGTGTGTGTGTATTTTGACAGCTCATATCATGATATTGTTGTTTAGAGATTTATCTTAACAACACTATTTTAATATCAGATATAACACAAGCAGTAACTGCAAAGTGTGATCCACACGTAACATAGTGTCCACACTAGAATTAACTTTAATATTTTGCTGTCAGCAAACTTCAAATTCAATGGCAGAGAAAATTATATTACGTGTGGACCACATATTACTGTTAAAGTTAGTATTATATCTGATATCTAAATAGAGTTGTTATCATAAATCTCTACATAACAATATTATGACATGAGATGTCAAAATACACATACATAAAAGATTGTAAAAAAAATAAATAAAAGTTAAATGCCTGAAACTAAAAAATACAAGAAGAAAAAGTGTATTAAAAATTGTTTAACGGTTATAAATCAATTTAAAGTTATTTTTTAATTGCATAGTTGAAAATTTAATGAATAAGCGGACGTCTTTACTCAACGGCAGACAGAAAATTATGAGAAGACATGATATAAATATGAATGCGTGCTCTCCACCCTAAACATTAATATGAACATAGATAATTTAATTCGTTATTCTGGTGGCGTTATCGCACATATTATATTAAGGTTAATATCTAATGTGGACACTATGTAATAAAATTCTCTATGCGATTGAATTTGAAGTTTGCTGACAGAGAAATAGTAAAGTTAATATCTAGTGTGGACACTATGTAACTAATGTAGACTCTGTATTCAGAAACGGGGGACATTCTTATAAAGGGTGGTTTTTTAAGAGCTTTCGGATTTGATTTAAAAAAAAAAACATATACAAATTATAGAAATGTATGAAATGTTTATAGATCGATCTACATAATTATATGTTTAAAGATGATTTCATGTAAATGTTGAAAGCGGCTACGCCTCAAATGGTTCATACTATGAGTCCAATTTTGGAATACTCTCTCCAACATATCGGCCGGTATCTCACGATTAAATTCTTCAACATTGGCTTCCAGTGCGTCAACCGTTGCGGACTTGTCCTTATAGACATGAGCCTGAACATAGCCAAACAAAAAATAGTTTAAAGACGTTAAATCACACGATCTAGGCGGCCAATTGACCGGCCCCAAACGTGAAATAAACTGTTCAGCGAACTCGTCTCTCAATTGGGCCATTGCGCGGGCTGTGTGGCATCGTCTTGTTGAAATCACATGTCACTCAAGTCCAGCTCTTCCATTTTGGGCAAAAAAAAAAAAAATTGTAATCATCGCACGGTAGAGCTCGCCATTTACAGGAACGTTTCTGCCTTCGTCTTCTTTGAAAAAGTACGGTCCAATGATGCCACCGGCCCATAATCCACACCAAACAGTCCATTTTTCGGGATGCATTGGCAGTTCTTGCAATGCTTCTGGCTGCTCGTCAAACCAAATACGGCAATTTGCTTGTGCACGTATCAATTTAACCGAAAATGAGCTTCGTCGCTGAACACAATTGTGGCTTCAATTTTTGCACACTGTATTTTAAAAGGTTTTACAAATCCTTCCAAAAAAATTTCCACGTAGTGGAGTAACAGAGGCCCCATTGCTGCGAACGGCGCCGAATGGATAATTCACGGTCATCAACAACACTGGCGGATACAGCTGCGATATTTTCCTCTGTCCGCACTCTACGTATGCGTGTTGGTGGTTTAATGTACAATAATGTAAATTTGGTGCGAAATTTAGTCACAAGATTCCAAATCAGTTATGTAGTTCCGAAGATATTTACAAAAAACCTATGTTAATATTTACAAAAAACGTATGTTAATCTTCAAGCTATGTTACACGAACACAACAGCCTCATCCGTCTATTCAAAACAGCAATAGACCAGATGTCGACAGATGATTATACGGTTGTGATAAGAGCTGACAAGACACCGGCTGGTGAGCATGAGCGGCGCTTCAATGCACCGGTGATAGGTGACGTCGCAGTTGTTATGGCAGTTGTTTTCAGCTATTCATTTTATATAATTCAGCAAATAAAGGCGATAGAAGGACAAAGAGGAGTTGGGCTTCCCATGAAATTACAAATTTTAAAATGATTTACTAATGTGAATTTATTTTTTTAATTATTTATTTGCGTAAAAAAAAATTCTTGATTTAAAGAATTAATTACAATTAAAATTTGAAGGCAAAACAACGTCAGCTATTTTTATAATAAAATTCAATAATCTGCAAGAGTTGTTCGTGTGTAAGTCGATTCATGGTTAAATTAAAGACCAATCTGAACACGTTTAACACGTAGTCCACATTAGATATTAAGTTGGATATAATATGTGCGAGAACGCCAATAGAATAATGGAATTAAATTATCTATGTTCATATTAATGTTCAGGGTGGAGAACACGAATTCATATTTGTTATGTCTTGGCATACTTTTTTGTCTCCCGTTGAGTAATGACGTCCGTTTATTCATTAAATTTTCAACTATGCGATTAGTAAATAACTTTTAATTGATTTATAATAGTTAAACAATTTTTAATGCAATTTTTCTTCTTGTATTTTTTTCGTTCAAGGCGTTTAACTTTTATTTATTTTTTTGTTTACAATCTTTTGCGTATGTGTGGGTGCATTTTGGCAGCTCTTATCATGATATTATTGTTTAGAGATTTATCATAACAACACTTTTGATGTCAGAAATACTACTAACAGTAATAGTAATGTGTGGTCCACACGTAACATAATTCTCTCTGCGATTGAATTTGAAGTTTGCTGACAGAAAAATATTAAAGCTAATATCTAGTGTGGACACTATGTAACAGTAACATGTTACACGAAAACAGCTGAGCTGGCAAAAAGCAAGTTGCTAAAAAATCACCCTTTACAATTTTATTGGTATTGATTTACAGTGTATTTAAAAAGGGGGTTTCCCTCTAATAATACATTTTATTTTTGTGGTACACCAACGCATTCACAACATAGCGACTCGTCATCGCAAAGTAATTTAGTGTTATTCGAAGTATACAGACTTTAACACAGTGGACTTTAACTTCTTTTAATCCAAATAAATATTAGGTAAAAGACAAACAATTTATTTCGAGGCAAATTAACAATATCTTCTAATTTTTTAGAAACTTTTGGAAATGGAAGAAATTCGTATGTTAGATACTGAATTTAAGAAGCAGCTTAAACAAGCCTTAAAAGAGGCAGAAGAGTTCATTGAAACTGTTAATAAAGAAAACCCCAAAGAATATGTTGCAGTTAAATATGCAAAAACTATAAAAAGTAGATTTGCAGTACAAAATTTTCTACTAATTGTGGCTCGAAAATCAATTGAACAACAAATTAAATTAAAAGAATTGATAGAAAAAAATAATGGAAAAATGCATATTCATCATGCAACTGAAATGGTGCACCATTATGCCAATTTAAAGCATGCTGTTGAAAATGAACTAAGAAAATTCACTAATTATATTGATAATAAGTCTTTTGCTCTGGGAAAGGCAATGGTGACACAACATTTTTTACAAATCAAAATCAATCCACTTTTACATTTATTTTCACAAATGAATTTAAATTGATTTAATAAATAGTAATGTAATACAATATTACATATTTTATAATAAAGATTTTTTTTGAATAAAAGTGCATACCACTACATACATTTTTTTCTTGGTATAAGTGATGCGAATTGACTATTTTCAAGATAAATTTATATACGTAGTGCTAGTAGAACAACAACTACAACAATACAAAAGCAACAGGCATTTTGTTGTTGCCTACAGTACATATCGAAGACCAACATACATAAAAAAAGGTAAGAGGAAGATAAACAGCTAGGCTACTAAACTGCCCAAGATATATTTATATAGGTAGTCTTACTAGAACAACAACTACAACAAACAGGCATTTTGTTGTTGAGTACAGAACAGTGTCAAAACCATGTAAGAAATGTCAAAACCAGGGAAGAGGAAGATAAACAGCTGGGCTACTAAGACTACCTATATAAATATATCTTGGCACTGCCTATATAAATTTATCTTGCCTATTTTCTTTTGAAAATTCCTTTTTTTAGCAAGAGATAGGTATCAGAGAAGCAAGCCGAACGGCGCGGCGGTCGACTAAGCCGCGACGCCGATATTTTTCACGAGCCAGTTTTAGCTGCTAAACCGTAATTCCAGTTTGTTTTCTAAAATATTCAGTATAGACGTCACAAATGGCGTATGGGCATTTCGCGTTCGCGATATTTTTGAAGTAAAAAATAGAAAAGAAATGTTAAAATTTGTTTTTGTTTTCATTTTTCGATAGTATTTTAGTAGCACTATGTTTAGTGCAAAAGGTTTACTAAAAAAATTTTGACTGTTACTACATGACAATTATTTGTGTAGTAATCAGTAGTTGTTGTTTTTAACTGTAATTACAGCTTTTTTTCTACGAAATAATGCAAAACATCTATTTTGACAGTTATTTTAAAAACAACAGAAAAAAAAACATTTTAATATTTAACCAAAACAGTAATTTTGCAGTAAATAGTTATTTAAAAATATAAGTTTGTGTCGAGTTTTTAAAAATTCTCGTTTAGTTTATATTTGTTATTATTGATATATTTATAGTTTGCAAATTATAAAAAAATTTGATTGTGTCTCCAATGCGTAAAAACATCATAACTTTAGTACCGTTTGGAATTTTTACTTTGCATCCCAGTGTAGAAAAGCATTACCATATAAGTGGTTATATAAGTACATATTTTGTAATGGCAAGTACTTACAATTTTAATTTTTATTTGAGATCATTATAAGGACAATAAGAATAAAATTGTTATTACAAATCTCATTACTTTTATATAGGGATGTCGGTCAAAATAATTACATATTACTACACACCTTACGAAAATAATGAGTCTAAAAATATATTTAAAAACAAAATAAATTCAATAAAAAAAATTTTTTTTTTTATTGAATTTTATTTAATAAAATGAGCACATACGGGATGCGAACACAGGCTCTACCATTTAGCGATAACAATATTTTAGTTATTTCGGTAAAGGTATTTTAAAGATATTGGTATTTAAGTTATATCGGTAACGGTATTCTACGGATAACGGAATTGCAATTATTTCGGTAACGGTATTTTAGTGGTATTGCCTGCCATACCTGATTAAAAATCGTAAAATATGTACTTAAAATTAAAAAATATGCATTTATTATTGTTTTTTTTTTCAACCTTTTCTATATTATTTTCCCAATTTAATAAGTTTTAAAAAGAGGTAACAAATTTAGAATTACGAATAAACATCGTCAGAAAGTTTTATATTTTCTGACATTTTTCTTTTCGTGATAAAACAATAAATTATATGTATAAAAAAAACCGCTTGAAAACGGGTTTTTAAATGACTCGAACACTCTCAAAGGTGCACATACACCTTGTAATATTATTGCAGTTTTATTGGAACTGTTTGGGCTAATTTTTATTGTTTAATAGCGGCGCAGCCGAAAAATTTATTAAGTCGAGAAAAAATAGGCGCAAGACCAACCAGTCGCCGAAAATATTTGCTTTCCGCCGCCGCCGAAATTTTTTAATTGGCTTGCTTCTCTGGTAGGTATCTCATGCCCAGTTTTTCACTTCGTATTTAAATGCCATTTGGACTTTAAGTTCTATTTAAATACAAACGTCAGTTTTTAACTTAAAATTTAAATCACATTTAAGTAGGGTTGCCATATTTGAAAAGTGAAAAAAAAAGTACATTGATGGAAAAAAAACAGTACTTTTCAAAAAAAACAGTACATTTTTGTATTTATTGTAACATAAATTTTACTTCAATACATCACATATTTACTTAAAATAAGTCAATACACCGAACCAAATAGCGTAGGTAAAATCAACAAAAAAATTTTTGTAGATCTTTAACGAAATTTTGTCATTTTTTTTTTAAGATTAAAAAAATTTTATTCAAATCAACAAAATTTCGTCAAGTTTACATCCTCTAAAAAAGTAAAATTAACTAAATTTCATCAAATTGACTAAATTTCGTCAAATTGGCTAAAATTATTAGTTTGGACGCCATTACTTTTTGCATTGGGCAGTGTCATGAAAAAAAATTGTGTTTACAAACATCCATTGCTTGAAAAGTGAACAAACCAAACTTATATATGTACAAAGAAACGAAGTGGAATTAATACAGGGAGATTCAAAAAAATTTTATAAAAAACTATTGTACACACAAAAAAAACATGGTTAAAAAAATATATATTCTTTGTACACGCAAAAAAACTTGTTTATATAAAAATATGTAAAATATACAAAAAAAACAGTACAAAAACAGTACAAATCCAAAAAAACAGTACTTTTGCGTACAGTTTTAGGTGTTGTGAATAAAACATTACATTTTTCAAAAAACAGTACATGTACTGTTTAAAACAGTACGAATGGCAACCCTACATTTAAGTGACCAATCTTGGGCATTTAAAGTCTATTTAAATTTTACAAATATAACATATGATTTTGACAGTTTGTTTTTTTTCCCGCGTGGTAAAACAAACAATAAAAAATAAATCAACTTACAGCAGCCAATAAAAATTCAACTTCGGATGAAATTTTCACTTCTCTTCTCTTCATTTTTATTTTATTAATTTAATTATAATTTATATTTTATTTCGATTTATATATACATATATTTATATATATATTTTTTTTTTTATTTCTATATTTTTTGTTTTTTTTCCATTCTGTAAACAGCTGTTTTCTGAATAATGATCATTAATTTTTTGACATTTCATGATGCTACCATACTTTTGTCGCAAATAAATAACATTTATCATTTAAGACTGAAAAACTGAAACTGTATTTAAATACAACTTAAATTTAAATGGCAATTAACTAATTGCACATTTAAATACGAAGTTAAAAACTGGGCATCAATGCGACCCGCAGATTTTAATTAATTTTAAGAGACACGTCGTCGTATGAATATTGGTGAGACCTATAGATTATTTCTGTCAAAATTTAGTTAGGAATTGATTATATATGATTAATGTGTCCTCTTTCAAAATCTTTAATCCGTTTACGAGGTATTCGTATCAATTAGGAGATATCCAGCCCCATATGTGCTGCGCAGAGTTCGAAAATGTATGTACCACTAACATAACGCTGCTATCAAAAAAACCAATACAACGATCTCTATTGTTTCGTTCGTATTTATAAACACAACACAAGTGCTGAAATCGTTTTTTGTGATATAACAAACGGAACAAAACGAAAATGTTTCTTTCGTCAAACATTATTATTTCGTAGTGGTTATTTTTTAGTGTTCATTCAACTTAAACATTAAAACGCGTTTTTAACGTTGTGGTTGGCAGAATAAAGAAATGATTTTTCTGCATGTTATCAATGTTTTTTGCATTAGTTTTATAAAAATTTCACTGGAACTCCTCCGTTGAAACTTTTTATTAAACTAATGCAATTATTCATAAAATTAAAGGAAATTTTTTTCACTTGTAATATGACATAAACACTAAGAACGGTTTAAGAATAGTTTTGTTCCATTCCATAAACACAACAAAATCAAACTGTTTGAAATATTGGCCAAACAGAACAAAATCGTTTAGTTCGGTCTCTCATCGAAAACTGGTTTGTGAAAGTGTTTGTGTTCTGTTTAGAAATCAAAATGAAAATATAGAAATGTTCTGTTTATGTTTACTGTGCACAACAAAATGATTGTGTTGAGTTTCAGCAAAAAGCAAAACAGAACGATAGAAAAACGTTTGATAGTGTTTAAATTCGAACTCTGGTGCTGCGTATCCCTATTTTTACAAATTTCTTAACATTGGTATGGTGTATTGACCACTTTTTGGCCAATGAGTTAAACTTTCTATAGAAAAATAAAAACATTATTCGTCAATCTTGGTTTGACACATTTGAAATAAGCAACGCATCAAGATATATTTATCAATATATCTTGCAACGCATTTAAAACAAAAAACAATAAAAAAGTTTAAGCATTGGTTTGCACTATGACAACCTAGTTTTATAATGCTTAAAAGAGAAAAAAACTTTTGACCTGCTTGAAAGAAAAACAATAAAATTGTGATAAAAACGGCTTATAGACCATATAATAAAAAAATCTTTTTTTAAAAAATTGTTAATAACTCTGGATACTCAGTGCAAAAAGGCGTAAAAATTAACAATATTGTTTATAACAAATGCAGCTATAGATATAGCAAACAAAAAAGAAAACCTATCTTGTAGAAATTTAATAATTTTGTTGTAAACTTTCTTTATCGTTTTTCTCGCAAAAATGTTTTTGGTCGGTGCGGCTCTCCAATAATCAATCGACGATGTGACTGAAAACATAAAATCAACCACTCGATCCTTTCCGATTTTAACCAAACTTGCTATAGAAGTTGTACGGTTCGAAATTTTCTGAAGTTTTAATTTTTTTTTTTATCTAAATGTTAAAATAGTTTTAAATCTGTAATCTTAACTTATTAAGGACTCTAGGGAAGCCAAACGGGAAATCCCAGGGGTTTTTCGGGATTTGTTTGTTTTTTTTGTTTATATAAAATTTAGTTTTTTTATATAATTTTTTTTTTTTTTTATAAAATTAGTGTTTTTTTAAATCAAATTGTGTAAAAATTTGTGTTTTTTTTACATAAAATTTGTATTTTTCGTATAAAATTTAAAATAATTACACGATATAGTGAAATATTAAGTAGTTCGTTATTTTTAGTTTTTTTTAAATTTCTATTGTAACAAATTATAATATCATTAGCAATATATTTTTCGACTGGACTAGGGTAAATTTATTACCGTGATTCCAGGGAATTACGATAACGAAAGCGGTATCATAATTTTATGAAAAAAAACGATATCGTTTTAAAAGGTACATTAAAGGACACAAAAAAATATAACATTTTTGTATCACAAGTAATCTCCTCTGATATTACTGTCACGCCAGTGGATTTTTTTTTTTTATTTCTTCATTTTATTTAACCGAGCCCTTAGGGACATATACAGTTAATTAAAACTACTACAATAACAACAACATAAAATATATATATATATATATATATATATATATATATATATATATATATATATATATATATATATATATATATATATATATATATATATATATATAAAATATACCTTAAAGATAAAAATAATTCAATATATAACTAAAATTTTAAGAAAAAATACAGATAATGCTTAAATTATTATTTCCATGAACAAATAATTAGTGGATTCAGTTTAATCGTTACAAAAAAATAAATAAGTAAATAAAAAGGGAAAAAGATTAAATTAAGTTATGAGTTTTGGCATGTTCTTCAAGCTTTCGCCTAAAGACCTGAGGCGAATATGAAAAACACTAAGTCTCTGGGTAAAGCATTCCACAATCGTATTAATCTTACATTAAATGAGCGATCAAAAAAGCCAGTATGAATGCGGGGGAATATTATTTGAGGATTTCTTATAGAATGCGAGAAATGGAAATTAAGTACAATATAGTTAGGAAAGCCTGTTATGATTAACTTGTAATAAAGTTCTCGAAATTGCAACCAAGAAATTTTTTAACGTATGGTGTAACATGATTACGAAGTTTCAATCCGAAAATATAACGTATTATTCTGTTAAAAATTTTAGTAAATCTACTAAATTCACCAGCTGTGGTTCCAGAAATCACCTCAGCACAGTACAGTATATGTGGCATTAACAAAGCATTTGCAACTTTAATTTTAATACGAAGTGGCAGATATAGATCAAGCGTGTACAACCTTCTTAATAAAAACGAAATCTTAGATGAAATGTAATTCATATGTGAAGAAAAACTCAGATCATTGTCTATAACAACTCCAAGACATTTCATCCTATCTACAAAATCTAAAGGTATACCATTAAGCGTTACAGATAAATTATTAGTCAAAGATCCAAATCCCATCAACTTCATTTTTCTAGCATTAACACAAAAACCATTGTTAGATGTCCATGACAAAACTTCTTGAATAACAAAATTAACACAACCTTCCAAGACATCTAAGAACTGTGCATCAGCATAGCATAGAAACTCCACATCATCAGCATAAACATATGGCTGAACGGATAAACCATGTACGATTCTTAAGAGATCATTTAAATAAATCATAAATAACAAAGGTCCAATTACGGACCATTGAGGAACTCCGCTAGTAATTCAGAGCACTCGACGTCTTGTTGAATTGTTTTGTTTTGTTTAGTTTACCTAATTTTTTTTTTTTTTTTAATATAACGAAATGCGAGAATCCCATAATCCTGAAAAACCGTCATTTTCAACTATTCCGAAAAATCCTGGGATTTCTGGATAGGGATTTGCAAAAACCCGAATCCCGGGATTTTTAAATATCAATCCCGATCGGCATTCCTATTAAGGACTCGTCGTCAGGATTGTCGGATTTATTTTGCCTTTTTTGGCCAAACTAGAGTAATGAAAATAGCAAAAAAAAAAAATGCTCTTTGACGAGTTAATAATGAAATTAAAAAAATTACGATTTTGGAGAGTAATTTTTAGCAATCTTAAACAGTTTGTTAATAAATAGATTTTATGTAATTTTTATAATTTGCTAACTTTGCTTGTTATAAAAAAAATTTCTAAGTATTTTTAAAAGCCCTTCATGAGAATTGTAATTTTGCATGCTTAATCTTTAACTCTAGTTCACTGTATAAAAGGAAGGTGCTGCAACAAAACAGTAAAAATTGAATGTTTAATTAATAACATACAAAATGCTATACCCAAACAATATACATATATACCCAATTTTGATTTTATACCTCGAAAAAAATATCAACCTAAAAAGATATTTCGAAAGCAATAGGGAAAATTTAGCAATTTAAATTTATATTCTGGTAAAATGTTTAAAGTTGTTAAATAATTAATGCGAAACATCATATTCTGAGGATAAATAGCCAGTTTTATGCTATGACTTTTTCATGTGTAAAATCGCCAAGAAAATCGCAAATCACTTTAAAAGTCCCTGTTTAGCGTCTCCGCCAACAAAAAAATTTTGTTCCTCCTGAAATCATCTCAAAAAGTACTACTCGGGGTAAAAGTTTTGAAGTGATTGGAGTTATGTTGCTAACCTACAAGTGAGAGTAATTTTTCTAAAAATTACCAGATTTTAACTTTAACCACAGATATCTTCATATAAACACGGATAATTCATAACTATGGTTCAAGACAAAAACTTTGGTTGTTAAGTTAACAGGTCAAAAGAATAAAATATTAGAAACAAATAAATACGGTTACCCAGGGGTATGCCAGTGCTTGTTTTTGTACCACTTGTAGTTTCTGAGCGGAAAGTTTTGGCATGGGTCCGTTATGATTTTGTTGTTTTTTTTTTTTTTTTGTTTTACTTACATTATTTAAAACATTCTTCAAATGGCCTTATAATCTTATGCCAATCATAACTGGAAAACTCTTCGCTATCATAAGCTTCCCAGCAAAAATAGACCTGACCAAGAAGCGCAAAATCCACCTGTTTTACTCATAGCGAATGCCTTCAAATTGGGGTGAAAAATGCATTCTTTTAACATTGTCGTGTCATAGGCAAGAAGGTGTTTATGCAAGTATTTGACTTTCTTGCACGCATTTAAAATGAGTGCTTTGAATGCATAAAAAATCGATTCTTGGATGCCCTTTTTAAGGTGTATAAAGAATGCATTTTAAAGGCATATAAAGAATGCATTCTTTAGGCATAAAAAGAATGCCTTTTTCAGGCGTATAAAGAATGCATTTTAAAGGCATATAAAGAATGCATTCTTTAGGTATAAAAAGAATGCCTTTTTCAGGCGTATAAGGAATGCATTTATAAGGCCTTCAAAGAGTAATAAAAATTAAAATTAAATGCATTTAAATGTGCATTTCTTTCATCTTTAAATAAAAAAAATCCATTTCTACAACTAAATCAAAAGAAACCTAAAATATAGTCCAATTGTAATTATATCTTTAAAATTAGACTACAAAATTGTTTCATTTGTTTTTGTTGCTCTGGATTATCTATTTAATTTGATTATTTTCAAGTTTATTTAAAATGTTTATATTTTAATAACTTAGTATTATAAAACTTATAAAATATAAGGTACATCTGTAATATCGGCTATTTTTTGATTTGAATTAGATTTATTTTTGTCATTCATGTTTATGAGGCAGTTTTCTTAAATTAAAAATATAAAAGAAACATTTTGATGATAACAATCAATTTATAATGGGAATCAAAACAGCGCCAGCTTTATAAGGAAGAATTTGAATTTTATCCGCATCTTTAAAAGAAAATGTGTTTTCAGCATCATCAACTTCCCAATTCTCGCTATATGCAATGCCTATATCGAGTGAATTTATTGGAAATTCAAAAAATGGTTGTAAATTAAGAAATTTGTTTCCATTAAAACAGACATTTTCATAAATGGTTTTAATAATAATATATGTTTTATTACTTATGCAGCATATGTTGTTGGGAAATTTTGTATTGTAAGTTATACCATTAACCAGAAATGATTTTACTATTCCTTTTTTTGTTTTAACAAAACCATTATCCATTGGTGGTAAAATTATTGGTCGATCAATAAACTTATTAAAAATTTGTTGATCTATAAATCTAGGCATTTTTACACTAGACTTTACAGTTTTTAAAAAATTTTCAAACTTATATGCTGAGATATTCATCAAATTCCCATATTCTTTATAGCACTCTTCTAGGTGAAGAAGATTATGAACGTTGTGTGATATAGTACCAACGCCGTAAAATAGAACAAAGTTTTTTACAAAACCATCAAACATCTCTCCAGCGTCTACGTAGGATATGGATGGATTAAAAATTTTTGAGCCAATAAATATTCTGTACCCTACAACAAGTAGGCAGAAATGATTATAATAATCACATTCAACAAAATCTCTCAACAACACGATCCCAGTGTAGAGTGCAAATTGCCGATACTCTACAGCCTTCCACCTTGCCATTTCTTCAAATGTTCTAGGAGATCTCGCAAATTCCTTTGTTATATAGGGTGTAAAAGAGGCCAACACACTCGACATCTTTGTTTTGGTAGCAGGCATTACACGTTGGCTGGTTTTGTTTTTCATCAAAAGCGTTAATATTTTCTTCGTCACACCCAGGTCCAATAGGTGCATGCAGTCCAATGGAAATTGAGTTATCATCCCAATTCCAAAGGTCTCCAAGTTCGAGCCAGTTTCTAAATATAAACCTTTGTGGAAGGTTATGTCGTTTCTGTTTCTGAATTCCGAATCAGTTCGTATTGAACCAATGGAATCGGAAAAAACGGTTGTATGTCCAATGCGAGTCCCTTTTTGGCAACACCTGTGGCACCCATTTAGGGCATTGTGGCCTTTTGTGCCACAAATGAAGGACCTGGCGGGCGCGTCGCATATAAATGCCCGGATTTTTACTTTAAACGTTCGGCCTTCTATTTTTAAATCACTTTTTAATGATTTAAGTTCTTCCACAAGGTCGTGCAGAAAAATATTGACATTGGCTGGCTTGCTTTTGCCTACGTATGTCCCAATTAAAAAAATTTCGATGCGAGCTTCGTTAACAATATTTCCCAGAATCGGCCACAGTCCTACGGCAGAGCTTTTATAAAGAGGTAGACCATCAATGCCGATATCCAAAATAATAGTATCCTCAGGATTTAGCAATAATACATCTTTGGCTTTTTGCAACTGGTTTTCAACTCCAATGTGGATGTAAACTCCAGGAGCGACAGTTCTCACCACACACTTTTTACTCCTTTCCAGGAGACTGGCAACACTAAGGGGAACATCTAAATTCTCCGATTTTAAAATCTTCAAAAGTTTGCTGCATGATTTTACTGATGGGTTAAAGTCTGCAAACCATTCTTTCAGCTTTATTTTCAAGGGTTGTGACGAATCCAGGCGGAAATCTGTTTCTTCACGTAGATCTGCGGGTTGAGCCGAAACCGATTGCTCCATCGGCGTCTCCTGGCTTGATCCAGTGTCTTCTAAAATGGCTGCCAATCGTTCCCTTTCATTTTTGACTCTTCTTTGGAAAGATCTTTTGCTGCTCATTGTTTATACTTACTTGAAGGCATAAAATATACAATAGTCTTAAATAATATTTATTGTTAAATTATATTTTTTACCTTTTTGGGTTTTTAAATATTTTTTCTGCACTTTCGTTTATAAGAAAAATTTGTATTTTCCGCGTTTTTTTATTAATAGTGATATCTAAACACTAAGTTACTCGATAACATTTTCGGGTAACCACCGCAATTAAAAAAAAAAATTATATTTTTTATTTAAATAATATATGTGGTACAATTTTCACTCCAAAATATTGTATATTTGTTTATTTGTATTTTTATGAACTTATATGCATATTAAAGTATCATTAACAACAATTATATGATTGGGTATTTGTAATAAAATTGAGTACCCGAATAGCTAAGTACCATTAAACCGCAAAACTAACAACCTTATAAAAACAGCTGTTTTGTTTTCAACCATCAACAAAAATCATAATTTTGGAAATTGTTAAATGATTGAAAATTACATTTATAGTAATTAAATGTGCTAAAATCCCAAAACTTATTTAACAAATTGTGAAAAGCAATCTGATGTAGGCGTGTCCCTATCCGGATTTCATTCCTGCCTAAGGAAATCTTCAGGGGACTTTGTTATTAGAATTTCTAGAGATATTTGTTATGTTAAATCACAAACTCAATGAGAATTTCTTGTCCTCGTCTAGGAGCGAGATTCAAAATTTAAAATATCAAAGAAAACCCAAAACAACAACAAAAAATTGTCACAATTGGCTTTGTCATCTTCCAAATACTACTCTGTTTTTTTGACAGATCTAGCAATGTAGTGACGTTTATTCAAGTAAATCAACAATAGAAAATCATATGTTTTACACATTACATTCTTTATTACCAATAGGGAAAAATAATAGATATCGCCGGACAGAGATAACTTGTATTACCTTATAATATTTAGTTAAAAAATGATTAAATCTAAAAGCAAAAAAATGTTTTAATTATATATAATAATAATAAAATCAGATCGCTTCTTTTTGATGCGATTTACTTTAAAATTGAAGGTATTTTGAAGGCATTCAAAATGCATTCTTAAAAGCGCAAAAGCAGCATATACAGGTTCTTTTAGAAGCGCTAAAAAATGCATTCTTGAAGACTGCATTCGATTTATTTTTGCTGGGTTTGAATATCTTTTGCACCCATAAATTGTAGGTTCCACATGGTGGAGCAAACTTTTTTCACTTAAACCTAGGACATTAAATTTTTCAACACAATGAAGACATTATTATAAAACATAAAACTAAAACACTTTTTTATGAAAACAAACTTAACAATCGATTTTTTTTTTCTTTTCTCTTAACAAAGCGGGAAATTACACGATACAGCTAATGTTTTAAAAACTTTGTTGTTATCACTGTTGCCGACTTATGATTTTTCTGTCAAAGCGCTTACTAAGGTCAATCAACTAATAAAAAAAAATAGATACAGTTGAACCTCGATTATCCGGGTTGCACGGGACCGGACTCAGTACGGATAATCGAAAACACGGTTAATAGAAGTTATTTATTTTTCCCGAATTTTAACTCTTTGTATGTAGGTGAAAAGAAAAAAAAGGAAATAAATATGTGTGCTGCACGGATAATAGAGGTGAAGAGGAAAAAAAAATAATAGCACGGATAACAGACGGAAACACGGTTAATAGAGGTATAAATCAAACCACCAGCATGCCGGTTAAAAGATGTACCCGGTTAATAGAGGCCCGGATAATCGAGGTTCAACAGTAATAAATTTATTTTTTCGTGTTCTTAAATGCACAGTTAAAAAACATAGAAAACTCTATGTTGCCTTTGAACATAGCTTAAATCAGCCTATAATTTTAGGCAATATACCCTCTAGTTTTATTGACCTCTATCGTGAATATTTTTTCCCTCGAATCGTTTTCCCTTTTCACTCAATTCCAATCGTGAATAAAACTTCCCTCGAAATTTGTTCCCTTTGTCTAATCATTCACTCGTGAATAGCATAATACAATTTCAGGAGAAATTCACAATACCAATTTTCACTCGAGGGGGAATGAAAATTACACGGAAACAAACATTTCCCTTTTTATTCACGATAGGGGTTATTGTGTTTAGTGAGTTTTGGAATTGAGGATTTTTTGACAATTTTTTCATTCTAAAAATTACGTTTTTGACGATTTTTCTACAAAATGATTTGACAGCATTGCAGATATCAACGGAGAAGCTAAAGAAAAGAACAGGGTTGTTAAAAGCAGATTACTTTAAATATTTGAAACTATTTAGAAACCGCGTTATTACCAACTGTAATTTTCTAACATTTGAAAAGAAAACACGAGTTTTACAACAAATGAGCTTTTCGAATGTAAGATAAATTTTTCAATTTTGAATGTGCAAGAACACATCTGGCAACATCAGCCTAGCGCGTTACTCATTTTAGATGACTTTGAGAAAATTACCGGTATCATTCTAGCAAACGAAAAACAAAGTACAGATCAACAACAATCGAACCAAATGAAAATTGATGGAGATGGAAGATCACTTTGATGATAGTGTGTAGGCTACTTTCCCCCAATAACCGACAAAACATAAAAAGTTTATTGAAAATTCTAAGAAAGCCGCCAGACACATCCACAAAATGCAGTCTTACGCCAAGGTAACCAAGGTAAATAAACAAAGAGGGATAAATAGTACCAGACAGAACATGGACAAATGGCGCGAAGTTACAAAACATTGCAGTGCGGTTTTTGAAGGACAGAGATATACAATAAACCCACACTCGTTTCAGACGTTGAAAAATGGCCTCCCAACTAATATCCATGGCAAACTCCTTATTCGGTAGATTTAGTGATGTAACTTTAACACAAAACGACAGAAAATTTTTAGGTGAAATTGCAAAGGCCGTTGACAGAGATAAAATTGTTGCATAAACCAAAAGTGCGACAAATAATACAATTAGCAAAATGAAATTACTACTACAGTACAACATCCAAAGTTTAAAGAAAAAAGGTACTAAACAAACACTTGAACTTTTTTTGGAAATTAACAAGATATATACATTAGCTTGTCCCGTTAAACAGCGTTTTTGCGATTTCGTTGTAGTAACAGCACTCGAACGACGCTTATTAAAGCCCTTAACAATAATAGTTCAGCATAAAAATTTTTGAAGTTGATCTTCAGTTCCCTACCAGCGATTTAAATTTGCGGTTCTAGTACATTTTGCCTAAAAAAAAGTTTCGACGATTTTTTTCAAATGTGTCTCAAAAGTTTCGTATTTGAGCCCTTTTTAAGAAAAAAATAATTTAAAATTTTTGGTAGAGTAATTTTGGACCACTGGAAGATGTTTTAGTTTTCATCAAGCTAATTTTCTTACAATATTTTCTTTAAATTTTTGCATTAAAACACTCAAAATCTTTTCATATATGACCTGTATTTCAAAAACATGTATTGTAAGATTAAAAATGTAATATCTTGAAAAAAAAGGTAATATCTTGAATTTTACAGATTTTTCTCGCGTTTAGCGAAAAAAAAAAAACATTTTTAATCTTACAATAAACGTTTTGGAAATACAGGTCATATATGAAAAGATTTTTAGTGTTTTAATGCAAAAAGTTAAAGAAAATATTGTAAGGAAATTTACTTGATAAAAATTAAAACATCTTCCAGTGGACCAAAATTACTCTATCAAAAACTTTAAATTATTTTTTTCTTAAAAAGGACTAAAATACGAAACGTTTGAGCCACATTTGAAACAAATCGTCGAAACTTTTTTTTGTCAAAATGTACTAGAATCGCTAATTTTAATCGCTGGTAGGGAACTGAAGATCAACTTAAAAAGTTTTGATGCTGAACTTTTATTGTTCAGGGCGTTAATACGCATCGTTTGAGTGCTATTACCGAAAAATTTTTTCTATCGGGACACGCTAATATACATATAGCGATATTGACAGAAATTTGTTTAAAAAGTAATAAACGTACCAGTATTTTAAATTACAATTTTATTTGTAAATACAGACCTAATGGCTATGGCGGTGTAGGTATTTACATTCGTAAGGATAATAAGTTCCCTATAAACAAAATCATCACTGACGCCGAGGTAATCTCTATAACCACTATGAACCTAACAACGAAAAAATTATGAACTTTTTTAGAAATTCACGTTAAAACCTGATAATCAATATGTTCCAAAAAGTTGGTGGGACAAGGAATCCGAAAAATTGTCCAGAGTTCGAAATGCAGCGCGCTTAAGATACTATAAATATAAAACATATGAAAATACCATGAAGACCGTAGAGGCAGAAAGAGATTTTCAAAACCACATCAAAAAACTTAAACATGAAAACTTTGGTAAGTCACTAAAAGACTTATCAACAGCTGTAGCTAAGAGAACTTTTAATTTTTAAACTTAATCACTAGGCAAAACAGTGCAACAACAACATCAGTAGAGTTACCTGAAATTATTAATAACGATGATGAAATCTCGAGATCCAGACTCTGCCAAAGGTATTGATGGAGTATCCTATAGGATGATTTTAAGCATTTCTGAAGATAACAAATTTAAACTCTTTAAGATATTATGGAAAACCAAAAATGTTCCTCCTATTTGGAGGAAGATACAAATTCAACCAATAACAAAGCGAGAAGACTCTACAGAAATAACAAATTATAGACCCATATGGTTACTCTCAGTGCTTTTCAAATATGTTGAAGGCATGTTAAAAATAGCGATAGAAAAGCACGTGCTTTTGAAGAATCTACTCCCCGAAAGATCACATGCTTTTCGAAGGAATTTGAGCACTACACACTGCATAAATGATCTTATAAAAGTCATACAAATTTTAGGTTGTGGCTGCATGTGTCGACATTGAAAATGCATATGATTATGTGAACACAAACATACTAGAGGCAAAATTAATTAAAATTGGTTTAAACGGTTGTTTGATAGCTTGGATCAAGTCTTTTCTGAAGGATCGAACACTAATACTGGGTGACGCGAAGGTTAACACCAGTCGTGGACTGGTTCAGGGCAGTGGTCTGAGCCCACTGCTTTTAAATCTCTGCACCTCATCAATACATCAGGTTTAAGATGACAGCACATATATATACCAGTTTGCGGATGATTTTTTATCTAATGTTTTGAAGAACCTGGGAGGATGCGGGTATCATTCTAAGATAAAAAGTAGAAGCCTTTGCAGAGGCGTGTAAAAACATCGATTTAAGAATTAACTTGTATAATACAACGGTAACACCCTTTGGAAAAAAGGCAGTACATTTTAACCTTACCATTAATAATACCATAATCAAGGAAGTTAAATAAATAAAATACTTGGGAAGAATTGTAGCAGCTAATAACTCTTCAGTCCCTCATACTGTACAAGTGGTAGATAAGATAAATCGTACGTGTGGTTTTTTAAAAGAGAAAATCGTTAAGTGTAATTAGATCAACGTCCGTTCATTTAATGTACCACATGGCGTAGGAACTACCACTTAAATATAGACTCGAGTTGGCCACAGCGAAAGACTTGGTAAAGGTCTTCAGCTTAAAGATGCATATGGCGAAAATTTTATTGACACAGGAAAAACCAATAAATACCATCTATTACAGAGTCTATCAAAAATATAAGTACATAATGAATGATATGGAAGAAGAAATTATACTTGGGAAGAAGAAAATATCTGGGTAGTTGATAAATTTTATCATGACAAATACTGAAATAGTAAAACAAATCTTCCAGGAGAAAAAACAACAACTTGAAAAGGAAAGGCTTGAGTTAATATTCACAGATGGAACTATAAACGAGAACTAATCAGGAGGTGCCATTTATCATGAAAGATCCATCACAACAAAAATGTTCAAGTTAGCCAAAAAAATCTCTTTAATGTCGGTCCAACTTAGAATGATTAGAAAAGCTATTGAATTTGGAATACAAAAGAACATGAATTTTGCGAATATTAAGCTATAAGTGGGCAGTTGCCGTAATTCTGATGGCTTTTTATCCTTAGGGAACAGCCAATAATTTCTTCGATTCTTTACTGGGCTAAAGAGGGACGAAGTAGCTCGAAAATCCAAAAGAAAGAAAGAAAGAATGTGCAAGAAAAGTGTATTTAGAACGAATCAAAAGAGTTTAATTGCAACTGAAGACATGATTTAATATATTAAAACAAATTAAAAGATGAATTAAAATAAGTTTTTGTGTGTAACATCAATATATATTGCCATCTTCCGTTGCATCAGAATTTCAACATTGAGGTGGTAACTTTCCAGAATATTTTTCTAGTTGAGCCTCTTCCCATTCTCTGGGATGCATTTTTTTACGATGTGCATGCATATTACCATTGGAATTAAACGTTTTGGGACACCAGGGACAAGTATATAAAACAGTTCCTGTATGTAAAGCCATATGGTCCTGAAATTTATGAATCCAGTTAGAATTTGAGAATTTCCTGAATGTTATAGATTTTACTTACCTTTAATGCTTCTGACCGCTTAAAAGCTTTTTCACATATTGCGCATTTGTGTTCATAACCCTTTTTTTCATGCATTGTCTGGATATGCTTTTTAAGAGCCCTCACAGTTGGTGAGACTTTCGGACATATGGGACAGCAGTGATCTTTTTTTCCACCCTCTGGATGTTGGGATTCTTTGTGTAGTTTAAGACCCCTTTCGGAAGTAAGACGAAGACCACAAATGTCACAGCTTATACTGGGTGCTGGTTTTCCTTCATGCTTTTCCATGTGGGCTTTATATTGCGTGCTAGTACCTATAGATTTTCCGCATATGTGGCAAATTTTTACACATTTTTTTTGATGTACCGCTTGTATATGATTGTTTAAATTGTAAGTACTAGCATAACTAGAAACAAATTAAGATAAAGTTTTTGTTTGTTTATGAAATTTGTGGAGTTTTTTTTTATATTACCAATAACGCAGTATTGTGGGTCCTACTTTCTTTGGGCTTAATGGTTTTAAATTTTAACAAAAACGAATAAAAAAAATCAAAAACTGACGAAATAATCCTTCAATAAATTTTCAATTATAAAATTTATGTTTTTAATCGCTTAATATTTTTGAATCTGTACATCGTAGGGTTTCTTGTACTTTACGTAGAATATATTCCACGAATATTTTTCTGCCTTTTCAGGTTAAATGTAGACTAGCTCATGCACTTCTTATGCCGCAGATCTTATATGGACTTGAGCTGGTATCATGGACCATTGCCTCGAACTTAAAGATATTGGAGCGAGTTGTTAATGCTGTGGTTCGGTATGTGTTTAATATCCGTAGACGTGAACATATTTCTGAATTTGTGAAGAAATTCTTAGGATGCCACTTTGATAAATTCGTTAAGTACCGTAATATTCTCCTATTTCATCGCATTATTAAAAGTGGCATACCTGTCCTGTTATGTAAAGAATTTACTTTTTCGCGGTCTACTAGGAATAAGCAAATTATAATACCTAGAATCAGGTGTTCTGTATTTGAGAGGTCTTTTATTGTAAGGGTGGCTCGCTGCTGGAATCGTTTACCGCATGAATTGCGTATCTTTTCGCAATCTAATAATGTGTTTCGCCTTAAGCTTATGAAGCACTTCTCAAGTTTATTGCGATAGATTTTTATGTTTTCTGTACAGTAGCTGTTAAATTATCTTGGGACTTGCTTCTATGATTCTTATTGCTGGATATGAGTTGTGAAAATTACCGGATTATAATTAGTTAACTGAATCTCTTTTTAATAGTACTTTTTATAATTTGTTACGGTTGGGGAGCCAATAAGTTAAATTGATGGGTGCAGTTATTTATGCATGATTTATATTTACATAAGTTATTTGTATAGATTAGGTTAAGTATTATACTCAGGATTGTATTGCTATGCAATACGTTTTTTGGCTTTAATGGCTTTGTATTACAATATGGATTAATAAATAAATAAATAAAACGGAAAATGAAAGCGAGATTCAATTAAATTAAATTAATTCATTGATGGTGACCGATTCGATATGATTAACGGTAAGGGTAATATAATACAATTTCCTGTTATTTCGGTAACGGTAACGATATTTCAGTTATTTCGTTAACGGTTTTTAGCGTTAGCGATATTTTACTAATTTCGGTAACCGTATATTAGCGGTAACGTTATTTTAGTTTTTTGGTAACGATATTTTAGAGATAACGGGTTTTCAGTTATTGCGGTAACGTTATTTAAATTATCCAGGTACACGCACAAAAATCGTCGACAAGTAATTAGGAGCATTTCAACTAATAAAGTTTATTCGCACAAATTATGTGAACACGTGTAGCATTTTACTAAGTTTTTTTGTTTCTACTTACTTGTCCTAAAACGGATATTTAGGGTGGCCTTTAAAACTTGGATTTTTTAACTTTTTATAAATTTAACGCATTATTTATGTTAACAGCTACAAAATCAATGTTTTTATTTGTTGAATAGTTAGTTTTGGTAGTAATCTTCCATTTTCGGATATTGTTGCAATAATACACTGAGAAAAAAATGGCAACAACAAAACTTGGAAGTAAGAAAATACAACTGCTAACATTTAACGCGGCAAAAATTGGGCTGAATATTATGTTTTGCCATTCAACACAGTTGTTAATGACTTCAAAATCTAAAGTTCTGCGGTGGTGCGTGACGATCGCATTTTTCGTTTACAAGAAAATTTGGAAAATGTTAAAAAACGAAAAAATTGAAAAAATACGTTCTTTGCACCTTCATTCCCATATAACTTTTGAAGTACGACTGTAATCTTCAAGCACCACCGCAGAATTTTAGATAGTATAGTCATTAACAACTATATTGACTTTCAAGGCATAATATTCAGCCCAATTTGTGCCGTATAAAAAAACATTAAAGCCTATTTTCGGAAAATTTTATTCATTCATTTAAAAAGTAGAGTGAATATTTAAAAAAACGGGAATTTGTGCTTCTGAAATGAATTATACATTAGTAATTAAGACCATAGAAACTGTTTTCACTTTGGAATGCTGAGGAACGAATAAAGAGATTGGAAGAGATGGAGAGCAAACAAGAAGCAAAAAACGACGTACGAAGAGTAAAGTCCTATTTCTAAATTTGATTGATATAGATGAGCCTATGGAATTATTTAAGTTATTACATGAACTATATTATGTCGATGTACAGAGTAATCGAATAAAAATTCTTAAAAAGCAAATAAACATTTTGGGAGGTTTAAATTATAAATATCACGGTGAAAAAGTTTGGCAAACAACAAATTTGGATTTAGCGTCCCAACTCAAAGAAAAAATAAAGAATTTACACTCTTATGTAGACCTCCAAAAATTTAAAGGATAAAGTTAACTTGATGATTTTTAAAGTATAAATAATAAAGATTCTGTTAAATACAATTCTATTAAAATAACTAAAATTTTATTCGCAAAACTAAAAATGTAAGTACGTACAAAACTTTAATGATGAATTTAAGTTACATACATATTTTAATATAAATTTTAAACAATTTCATTATATTTTTTTGTTTTAAAGGTATTTAAATTACCTTTCTAATTGCTGAATATAGTTAGTACAAAAATATTGCCGCTAGATGGCGCAAAATTCCTATTTATAGAAAAATGCATCAAAACACCCTGTATTTGCAAATATTATGAGTTCATATGTTCAGCAAAAATACTCGCCAAAGGATTTTGTACATAGTTGCCAAACATTATTTGGTCGAATTCTGGAAATTTAAAGGTCAAAATTTTCGATTTTCTTCAATAACCTAAAAATAACGGAATTTTGTAAATAACGAAATTGTACTGAAGCCCTAAAGAACCATTTTTCGCAAAAAGTCGATTATGGCATATTGCTAACTTAATGTTTGAATAATTTATGTAAAAAACTTTTTTAGTTGAAATGCTCGGTAAAATTCTTTTTTTTTTTTTTTTCTTTACTTATTTATTTTTTATTTTTTGGATAACGATAGTTGAATCGATAACGCTATTTTAGCAGTGTTACCTGCCATCTCTGTTGTTTCAGTATTCTTATAAATTTCAGTCGCAACTTTATGCCTAGCAATCTAAAATGGTAATGTAAGGAATGGGATTGAAAATTTTAGCCACACATTTTACTTACGGCTACTTTTAATAAGGCTTTCAGATTATGTGTGCAAAATATTTAACCGATCGTTCAACAGTGGGGAAAATTGTACTGTTTTTGAGAAAATTTGATTTTATATTTATATCAGCAAAATGTAATTTCTTCATATTTTTGCTTTAGAGAAATTAAATAGAGATGTAAACAAAATATATCTCAAATGGAAAACAATTATATTCTCCATTGAAACTTTTTGTTAACAATTTTATTTTTATCATTTCTAAATGACTTTAGGGCGCAGATCACAAATATGGCCTTAGAATTTCAAAATTAGATACAGTTAAAGAAATATTTGACCAAAAAACTTTTTGTAGGAAATGTAAATTGTTTGACAAACTCTTTGCAATTAATACAAAATTTAAAATAATAATGCTACTTTTTTGCAACATTTAAATATTATGAAATATTCCCTATGCATATATTTAAAGTTGAAATTTCTAATTTTTCACGATTTCGCTAATAAAAAATCTACAACTAAGAGAAGATCCAACATTTTAATATGTACCTTTAGATTAGATTAGATCAGAAGGCACTATGCACCTCGACCAATGTAGGTCTTTTGTGCTGCTTAAAGTTACCTACAGATTCAAGTTACCTATAAAGCCAATTATCCTATTAGGCAAAATGTTCGCGATGTCGGAAGGCGAAATGAAGCGATCACCTAGAAACCTAAGTCTCCTATCACAAAGCCTGGCACATTCGCAGAGAACATGCTCCGAGGTCTCAGACACCATCTCACAAAACCTACACATATCCGTGTCCGATTAACCCTTCCTGTGCAGATGGTATCTGAGATTACAGTGTCCAGTTAAGTACGACGCCAGGGTCCTCAAACCCCCCCCCCCCCCTTTCAAGCGACAAGAGTCGCCTCGACCCCCTACTGGAAAAAGAGATCAATCTCTTAGCCTGGCGCTGACCAGGAGAGTTTTCCCAGTAACCAGAGAATTCAGACTCTCTCCATGCCCTGAGCCTTTCCCTAACATACCCCGCAGGTATTCCACAGAATGGTTCAGGACCAATAAAGGGCCTTCGGGCCCCGCGGTTGGCAAGACAATCTGCCCACTCGTTGCCCTCATGCCCCTCATGACCAGGAATCCACCCCAAGGTTAGAGTTGCCCCTACCGAGCCTATTGAGAGTCTGAATACATTCCATGACCAACCCAGACGACACCTTATAAGCCATTAAGGCCCTCAGTGCAGCCTGACTGTCAGAAAGAATGTAGATGCGAGATCTGAGCGTTCCCCTTCGCAGGCATTCCCCTGCACAGACACAGATGGCCCAAATCTCCGCCTGAAAAATGGACGGATATTTTCCCATAGGTAAAGCACGCTGGAAGCCTGGTCCAAAGACGCCCGCACCCGTGTTCCCATTCGACTGCTTAGAGCCATCAGTGAACCACAACTGAGAACCATCTTCCGGTTCCCAGGATTGATTGGTCCACATGTCTCTGTCAAACAACAACACATCAAAATATCTATCAAAG
Organism: Delia radicum; assembly: GCA_021234595.1. Classification (NCBI taxonomy): domain Eukaryota; kingdom Metazoa; phylum Arthropoda; class Insecta; order Diptera; family Anthomyiidae; genus Delia; species Delia radicum. The sequence continues at coordinate 139,767,045 of CM037855.1, forward strand.
ATCCACTCCGGTGACACTCTGTCCGCAACCTTAGAAATCGGGTCATCTATTAAGATGCGCGCGATCCTCATGTGACCCCTTAGGTCGCCCCTCTCATGCCACCGAATTCGCTAAGTCTAGAGGAACCCATACTGGCAACCTCCATTACAGAAATATGCAATGACGGGATCCCCAGCATAACCCCCAAGGCATCCGTCGGGCAAGTTCCGCCGGCCCCTGTAATGCCAACACATGCAAGACGGTAGATTCTCTTAAGAGCATCCCTTGCCTTACTCTGCTCAACTTTTGGCCACCAAGCAAGGGCAGCATAGGTGATCATCGGTTTAACAATAGTATTGTAGCTTTAACAATAGTAATGTACCTTTAGTAAACATCATGGGTTACCTAATTTATAAAAAAAATCGCGTACTTTTTATTTTAGTTTTAGAAAAAAAATTATAAAAATTTATTTTCAGATTGAATTTTCGAATAATTTTGATATATTTATTAAAGGTTTTTGGGGGAAATGAATTAAGTGGAATATAAATTAACATCATGTGCTAAAATTTTGAGATTTCGATTAAGGGATTCTATAATATTCACAAAATATAAAAACAAGCGAAGTTTTTACTTTAATTGCAAGGATATCCTACATCCTTCACCCAGTCGCAATTAATTGATATGGTTTAAAACCGTATTAAAAGTAATTCGAAGTTCATTCTTCAGGTATATGAATAACAAGAAATTTTAAAGAAAAAACCAGATTTTCGGTAAAAGTTAAATTCGCGAATATTTCAAAAACCAGGGCTAATATTAATATTTGGTATTCACAGTCGTGATCTAGATCCTATCTATATATCTGCAGTTATAAGTCGCATGACCGATGCATTTTTACCCCCGTATTCATAAAAATAAAATATATTTTGGTTAAAACACAAATTTTAGCCTTAAAACTGTATTCATAAACAAATATTAACTTTTACACAAGGTTTAAAATAAGTATTTTAAGCTAACATTCGTTTATGAATACAGTTTTAATTAAGGCTTAAAATGTGTTTTAACTAAAATGTATTTAAAATCTGAATTAAGATTTGTTTATGAATACGGGCGTTGGTGTTTAACTGTGTAGTAAAATAAAATTTAAAATATTCGCATTTTGCTATCACTACAGCATCTCTACTGTCTTACAAAATGCATTGAAATTTTCTTTAGTTAAAAGCCAATATTCTGCTCCACAAATGTACATCATTAACTCATTAATGGCACGTCATAGATCCGCTTGTCATTTTTCCAACCACACTTCCCAGATATATAAACCATGCTTGATTAAGAAATTATTGTAATTGTGAAAATATTGGCAACCAAAGTTGAAACTTTGACAGCATATAAATCCTATACGGTTGAAGATATTTTTAAAATTTTAATTTCGTGAACAAATCTTGATTCAAAAATATATGAAAAATATTTTTTTTAATTTAACCGATTTTTAAAATTTTTTTGGAAAAATATCGTGTTTTTTTAATTTTTTTTTTTTAATTCCCATAAGACAACCCTTACGGAAAAATGTTCTTAAGATTAGTAGAATTTTATTAAAAAAACAACAATTATTTATGTTTTAAGTGGACACGGAATAAATTTTGGAATATTTTAGACTTACAAGGGAGGTATCCCGACCCGAACCGGCATATCTTAATGAACTTCGGATATGTTGTAGAGAATACAAATTTAAGGGACCCGTGTTTTTCTTAGCTGCTCAATCTCATGTTAAGGCGTTACTAAAATTACACCATTTTACTGTTTTTTTTTTTCATTTTATTGAAAGTAACTACATATAGACAAATTTGGTATCAAATGAAAGGTTGAAAACACATTCACTGGTGTACAAGTTATGTCCAAAGACATTCAAGTATTTTTGTTATTCAGAAAAATGTGTTTTGAGTAACATTAAATCTGGCGTTTTACTAAGGAATTTTTTTTGTATTAAGCTAAAAATAATGCATAGCAATGCCTATTTTATTAAATCGAGAGGGTGTCTGAGCTTTTTCCGAATTTTTAACACTAATTGTGACCTTTAAAAGTGAGATTGGGCAGCTAAAAAACAATACGTGTCTCTTTTTTTTTTACCAATTTACAACATATTCAAAGCTCATGAAAATCTGGGAGTTCGGGTCGCGATACCTCCCTTGTAAGTGTATTTGCAATTTTCATCGTTCGATCGGTCAGATTTTCAGAAGTTATAGAGAAATATATTTTTTCATCAACATAACAATCTGGTGACTTAAAAGGCTTTTTTATATTTTTAAATAATTTTTAAAAAAAGTTCCATCACAAAAGGTCAAAAATTATTTTTTTCAAATAAAAATAACAAGTTTTCACAATTTTTTTATTCGCGATTGTTGGCAAGATGTTGAGAATTTTAAGGTTTTTAAATAGCTTAAGTATATTTATCCAGTAAAAAATATAGCCGTTTAAAAGTACTGGGTCGGAAAAGGAACAGTGTCAAAAATGAGTTAAAATATAATTTTCAGAAAATTCCAAAGTTCTTAAAGTTCTAATAGTGATACAAATAAATAAATCTATGTAGTTTTAATAAAAATATGACATATATACTTTTTTGTATAATTATCTTTCCTTTAAACGAGCTTAAGATCCTTTATTTATAAATTATAATTATTTATTCCCAATATTTCGTCTCCACATTGGGTGACTTCTTCAGGGAAAAATTATTATAGAATACATAACTATAATTTATAAATAAAGGATCTTAAGAACGAAAAACGCAATTAAATAAAAGAAGATCAAAGAAAACTTAACATACTTTTTGTATATCTAATATTTATAATAAATTTGATACTACTGTAATCATGTTTTTTGTTTAAAAAAGTTAACATATTTGTTTAATAAAATTATGTAATTTTCTTTGCCCTCGAACAGCACTTTAATTGTAATTTTTGAATATTGTACAGATGCATATCGATGAAACAGCTGTTTCTTGGAGAAAAAGGATGTGAATATTCTAGAATACCCACATCTTTTATCTCCATAAAAGACTTACTCGATTAGTATATTTTTGAAGATGTATGAAAATAAAATGGCTCTAAATTTTTTTATACAAAATAAAATAGTCACCGCAGATTTGATACTAAATATCAATAGAGAATAAAATTACCTAAAAGTTGAGATGCATTTCCATTATATATCACAATTTTAAAATTATTTGTAGCAAAAATATTTATTAAATGGAAATTTCGCTGATTTTGACGATTTATTAAGAACATAAAATAAATTTGCTCAAAAAATTCCAATTTTTCCCACTGTGTCCGGTACAAAAAAAAACACCAAAAATTATAAAACTTACAAAAAATTGGTTTCCAAAATTTGGAAACTTTTTTAAGGGTTCCTATTCTATGATGAGTCAAAAATTAATCAAATAATACACATATTTTGAAATTTCAAATCAATTATTGTCAAAAATTACTCATTTTTTGGACAAAAATATGAGATTTTAAAAAAGAATCATAAGAGACACAAACATTTTAATAAAATTATTTAATCCAAAAAATGGGTTACACAGATATGTAATTGAATATTTTGGGAACAATTCAAAAAGGCTGCAAGAAAAGATTGATTTTTAAGCCTATAGAATTTTGTATGTCTTTTGGATAAACCATTTTCATACAAAAAATTGAAATTTTAATAATAAGCAGAAAAAACCGTAGCACCAACAATAGAATTTGTAAATTCAAACACCCTCATTTTTAAATTAAAATTTATTGCTAAATTTTTTGTTTGAAATTCTTGTAAACTGCAGTTTTTCATATAGAAATTCTTTGAAAACAAAAATTCAAAATTACAAAAAAAGGGTGTTTGTATTTACAAATCATCATTGTTGGTGCCAATTTAAAAACTTTTTATTTTGTATTTACAAAAATGCTCTCTATGAGGAATGTTTGATATTAAAAACAGAATTTTGTAATTTATTTCTGTGTATATTTTGAGCCTATTTCTGACTCATATTGGATCTTGTTTGCTGGCAGGGTTTAATTGTTGAAACCAATTTTTTATTTGTTAGGTGATGGCACTCCAATTAAGTATGTACGTGTTAAATTTATCTCTCAAGTGTTGGGTAAAACCAAATATAATCCAAAAGTGCAAAGCCGCAAACAAAAAAATTATCTTTTTTATAAAGTTAATCATTTTTTTAAGATAAAAAAGGCGGCATTGTTGCGATAAAATGACAAGAATTTTGGAATTTTTCACTCAAATTGCAAAAACAATAAAAAAAATATTATAAAATGCGCATAAGAAAATTTCGCACCTTTTACGATTTTTTATCATTTTATAGTAAAAATATTAGTCGATTAAATAATAAAAGTTATATTATTGATAACACTGTTAAACACCAAAAATGCATCGAAGATGCGACTCATCATTTGTGATGCATATTTGATACTTCCGGAATGTTGCAAAAAAAAAGTTCGTTATTATTTTCAATTTTGAATAATTTTATAAAAAGTTGATAAAAAAAATGTAAATTTAATAAAAAAAAGTGTTTTGCTAATATTTCTTTAACTAACTAACTTTAAAAATCTACGGCCATATTTGTCATCTGTGTCCAAAAGTATTTTAGAAATGTTAGGTCGCTACCTAATTTTTCTGATTTTGTTGAACTGAGTAATTAATCGAATAATCAATATTTAGATTTTTTCTAACTTTTCCTTTTAATTTGTAAATTCCAAATATATTGCCTGCGCCCTAAGGAATTCAGTTCGCTGTGTATAAAATTTCTAGAGCAAATTACTTTAGAATCTACATTAGGGTGATAACTTTTTGCATTTTTTGCAAATATGCAAGCTTCAGTTCTAAAATCGTGTAGAGCATGGTAAAAATTAAAAACTGCAATTCACTTTTCCTTTGTCACACCAAATGCATTGAAGTTTTGTATGTATTATTTTTTTTTCAAATGCAATAATATCGTGAATTGGTCAAACTTTCTTCTAAAAATGCTATGTAACGATTTTGTAAGTACGCTTATATACGTAAACCACAAACAAATTAGTTATTCAGAGTAAAATATTGCTTTCTTTAATTAAAAAAAAAATCGTATATGGGCACTTTCATAGAAAGGTCAATAACACAAATAATTTCTCCTGGCTTGTATTATTAAAGAAATATACTTAAATTTTATTAAATTAAAAAATTCAAAGCATATCTTAGTTACCATTATGATGAAAAAACGGAATGCAAAGTTGCATTCATGATTTTGGTATTTTGTTTTTCATTTCCAGTAACATTTTCTCTTAAAAATTTTATTCTCTAAGAGTGATGATGACTAGTATACTCCTATCTCAAAATATTTGTTACAAAAACAATTAACCACACAAAAAATGCAAACGGAGTAAATAGAGATCAGTAAACGATAAACTTTTGATGTACTTTCGTGGATATGCTAATGTAACGTATGTCACCAAAAAACAGCATGTAATCTCATTAATAATTCGACGTTGCTGGTAGCTGGTGTTTAAAACTTTTAATTTGAATAAAGTTTGTTGTGAATAATTTAATATAAAAAAATCTGGGGCACATCAATCAGAGTTAATGTTTACTAAAAAAAAATTTCTAACTTTGTCACGTCACCTGGCAAATATTTTACTGTTGTGTAGTAAAATGTTGATATCTATCTAGAGAAAGGAAAACGTTCGACGGTATAGAGGAAAATTAAAATCCGACCTACTTAATTCACAAAAAAGTTCGTATATTCTACAAAAAGCACAGGCCAACAAAATCTGAAAATGTCAAGACCCAGGGACTAGAGTATACTTTTCTAGAGGTTTGATATTTCTGCATCCGAATCTGAGCTCAGAATTTCTCCATCGTATTAGATTTTTGAGATATCTACCTAGCTTTTTCGCTATATTATAACATCGCGAATTGAGCATTATTCACAAAATTTTTTATGTCATATGAAAGTCCTATCTGTCTGGATTCAGCACACATCATTTTGCAAAGTATACCCTAGTATCAGGGTTGCAAAACTTGTTGTATTGTGTAATTGAATTAATTTAATTTAGTTGCTATCCATTGTAATTCTCAAAAATAAATTCACCACATAAAATGTGTATTTTTGAATTTTACAAATAATACTATTTTTTTTTAGGTGTTTTTTTCATGATTATCTAAAACTACGTCTATTACTTCATTTTTATAAAATCATGAAATGTGGACAACCTCAATTTCTTGTAAATGAATTTACATTTATAAATTCAACACGTATGTTCAAATTGATGTACCTCTGGGTCATCTCACAATATTTGATCGTTCGTTTTTGGTAAGAGTCTATCGTATTTGGAACTATCTTCCAACTCTACTTAGGCTATTTTCATATTCTTATCCTAATTATAAGGGAAAACTTTTAAATTTGTTTAATAATGTGCAGACATGATAGTTTTACTATACTTTTGGGACGGAATAATAAAACAAAAAATTGTTTTTCTTCTGTCTACGTTTAAAAAAAAAAAAAAAAAAATTTGTATCTTTGGCTAAATGGGACTTTTATATTTAATATATTTTCGTAATGTTTATGTGGCTGGGGAGCCAATTACACGCTAGGATAATATGCATTTTTGCATTTAATATTTAAGGTTTTTATTATTACTGTACATAGTTATTTATTTTACAATACATATATAATTGGCCATGAAGGCTTCCTTTGTATTGATATTAAATAAATAAAAATAAATAAATATATTTGCCCTATATGCAATTTATGCCACATCACGCTACGTAACGTTTCACACTATGGGGTGGAAAAGAAAGTCACAAAATGTTTTACTAATTTAGTAAATTGTAAAACAAACTTAAAATATTTCAAATCATATTAAAACAAGTTTTATCAAAAAAGTACGGCGCAATTGACAGACGAAAACCCCAACTTCTGTTTTTGTCACATCACGTCTCTCTTTAACTACTTATATTTTAAGACCATTCAGTTCGATTGTTTTCTTATTTTTGCTCAATATGGAGTTTCTAAAGTTCTACGCAAAAATATAAAGTAAAATAAAAAAATGCTATGTTTTTCCTTGTTTTTCACCTCATTGTACCATACGACTGGTAATGTATGTGACTATGGAAATGCCCATATACAAAACATCAATGCATCTGGTGCTTGAACTTTTTTCAAGATTGCGAAAAAGTGAAATCACAGTTTAGTTTTTTCTATGCCCTACACGATTTTGTAACTCGAGGATGTCAGTAATAACAGTAACCTACATGTTTGTCTATAGAAAATATGATTTAGAATCTAAGATTTTTCTATAATAAAATGATCTCAAATCAAAAAAAAAAAAAAAATAAAAAACTTAAAAATTTTGTCATTTTCTGTTAAAAATTGTCTTAATGTTTAGAATTGTTTAAATAAAAATGTTAATAAATCTAACCAGGAAAGTACTCCAACCTAAACACTATGATTTTGATCATATTTTTATATGTGATAAAGAAAAAAATCTAAGCCATGTATCGACTTTTCGGTCATTTCGGGTTTTTAAAGGCTCAAAATCGGGTTTAAAAACATAATCAAAATCTGTAGATTTAATTTGGAATAATTTCCCTGTGAGTATTAAAAAAAAAATTAAGACTGAAACAAAATTGGCTTAAGTCACTTAAGTCAGGTATTGGCATGAAACGAATATTTAAAAATTTTTTAATTTAATTACTAGTATTTCTGAACTTTCGTTTAATATAAATACCTGAATTAAGCCAATTATGTTTCACCTTCTTGACTTCACCCAATTGTGTTCAATGTTACAATAGGAAAAAATGAAATCTAAAGATTTAAAAATAAAAAAAAAAAGTAAAAATAAAAATAAATGTTACTTACAACTTTCCACATTCAGAACATGGAAACTTTTTCTCCTCTTGCGGCAAATGGGTTAATTTATGATATCTTAATTTATAAGGTTCTGTAAATGATTTTCCACATATATCACAAGAATGTTTCTTAATTATTTCACCACCCTCTCCATGAACATGGAGCACGTGAAATTTTAAACGAAAACTATCAGCTAATACTTTGCCACATTGTTTACACTTAAATTGATCGGGATTCTTATGATAAGCAATGTGGTCAACCAAAAGAGTACGAGAAAAAAATTTTCTCTTGCAACATGAAACGTAACCTTGCTGAGCATTGTGTTTTTCGTTAAAATGTTTATGCACGACACTAAAATCCATCATTGGAAATTGACAAAGATCGCACAAAATTTCCTTAAAGGTTTCCGCTATTAATTTATCTTGTTCTTTACGATTTGTACGAGGTTTATAATATGATTTCTGTTGTGATTTCTCTTCGGTCCATTCAGCACGATCTTCATCTGGTTCATAGTTAGAATCAGGTTCATAGTAATCATCTTCATCATCATCATTGTCAGGAAAAGATTCAAGTGTTATGCTAGGTTCCTGTTTAATAACTGATAAATCTGGATCTTGCTTTATATCGAACTGTTCTTCATCTTTTGTTATAGTTTCCGTTGATGTAATTAAGTTTTTAGCAGATTTTATTTTTTTGGTTTTAGGATGTTTCTTAACTGTTTTGTGTTTTTTAGATTTCTCCAAAGGGTCTTCATTTAATAATTCTTGTTCATTCATAAAATCTTTACTTATACGTTTTCTTTTTGTCATCATAATGTCGGTATCAAAATGTTCCTGTGGTTCTTCTTTTATTAAAAGTTTTTCTTCTTGCATTATTAATGTTTGTGTTAGATTTTGGTCCATTATTATTTCTGGCTCTAGATAGCAGGTTTCTGGTTCATTATATGTTTCACTGTCTAATATTAGCTTATGTTTTGGTTTTACATCGTCTGTTTTTAAGAGTTTTCCAAAATCCATATGAGCCTCCTCTATGCGTTGGTAGAAATTGTGAAAATTTTGTAATTCCTGCCAGCATACATTGCATAACCATGAATAAGAATTCATATTTTCCTAAAATGTTTTTAAAATACATAAGTTTGAAATATTTAGCAGCAGATCTTTTGTTTTTCCACATATTTACTTACAATTGGCCATAAATGTTTTTCTATCAGTTTTCTTATATCAAGTTCATGCCACTGTGCTGAATTTATTGGTATTGAATCCAATATATCTTTACTTATTTCTAGGCATAATAAGCAACCTTCCATTTTATAAAATTTGTACAAATAACTAGTAATATTCGTTTGAATATTAAAATCTTTATTCCTTCCGCAAATTGTAAACAAAAAGTTTTTGTCAAAAACACGCCAAAATTCAGCAAAGATTAACACACAGATGTGACACAGCTGACATATGTCAAACATTTTTCATATAAAATGTAAAGTCAAGAGTAAGATGGAAACTAAAATCTGTATATAGTTTGCATTGATATACCTTTCTCGCTCTAGACTTCTTTAAGTTCGATTCATTTCTGTATGTAATCTGTGAAACTCAGGCTTTGCCTAAGTGTTAACAATTTAGAGATTCTCTTGCTAGATTTGGTGTTTTTTTCATTGATGGTAACCAATGCGATGCGGGTAATGCTAAGAGTAACGCCATTTTCTTTTATTTCGGTACCGGTATTTTAGGGGTAACGATATTTCAGTTATTTCGTTAACAGTTTTTTTTAGCGATAACGGTATTTAAGTTATTTCGGTTGGTTACGATATTTTAGGTATTTCGGTTACGGGATTTTAAGGATTTCACTTTTTGAGTTATTTTTTCGAGTTTTTTCTAATCTCGACTGAAATTAATAAAAATAATAAAGGTATTGATATTTTAATGGTAAAGCTATTTTAAATTATTTCTCTAACGAATAACGCTTTTCAATTATTTTCGATAACGCTATTATAGTTATTTTATAACGGTATTTTGAGGTAACATTATTTAACGAGATTTCATATATTTTGATAACGATAATCAGTTGAAAGGATTTTGAATCGATAACGGCAATTAATCGGTATTGCCTGCTATTCCTGTTTTTTTTTCTATTATTGGCTTTGACCTACATATATGCCAAATACAGATCTTCAAAAAATGAATTTTATTTTGATTGAATTACCTAAAAATCAAATTCGATTATTTAAATCAAATGAATTCTTTTTTTTTAATCAATCGCAGTAAATTCATTCATTTGGAATTAATTCGCTGGAATTCCATATTAGAGAAATCAAGTAATTTATCTCATTTGATCATCATTGAATTCATTTAATCATTGAGAATTCAATCATTGGGAATTCAATCAATAGGAGTTCAATCAAAAAATTTGCCAAAATTGTTAAAAATCGATAAAATAGTATATTTTAAATTGTAAAACAACAAAAGAATTGAAAAAGAAAAAAGAAGAAAAAAAATCGTCAAAATTAAAAGAAGTCAAAATTTAAAAAAGTCGATAAAATAAAAAAAAAAACAAAAAAAATTGCAGAAAAAGTAAAAAAAAAATGCCAAATTTAAAAAAAATCGATGAAATTGAAAAAAAAAATCGCAAAATGTGGGGGAATAAACCGCCTAAATAAAATTTAACACGGCCATATCTCGGCAGCTAAAAGAACTAGGGACATTTGCTTACTTTGGGGACAGTCCGCAAAATTTTCATACATTTTCATACATATAGCGTATAAGATGAGGACAACTGGTTCGATACACCGCATACTTTGGGGACAATTTTGCGTGTGTCCCTAAAGTATGCGCTGTGCATACATATATTATATTTATATATATAATATATAATATATATAAATTGAAAAAAGGCTTAAATTTAAAAAAATCGCCATAAATGAGAAACTCACCAAAATTAAAAAAAAAAAAACACCAACTATAAATATTTTTTCAGAAATTAAATATCTTCTTTAGTTTTCGAGATAAAGTTAATGTTCCAAATAAATTCCCTTTTGTCTTGATTTTTGTTACAATAACAAAATACACACATTCTTCTGCAGGAATTATTATCCCGCTTTACAAAAACATTTGGTAAATATTTTTCTAAAAATTTTAATTTAAAATTCGAACGAACATGACAACTCTGGTGACCATTTTATTATAGAAAAATTAAAAAAACAAAATTCAACAAATCAAAAATGAAACATCAGATGGAAAATCAGTCCATCCGTTAAGGCATTTAACGTAAATATCGTGCAAGTAAAATATAAGAAAAAGAGTTTGTTTAACAATGTGTTCAAAACATCAAATAAAAAAAAAAAACACTAAGGCCTGCTAACTAATCTCAAAATATTCAAAGTTTAACCATAGTTATGAATGCCAAATTTAGGGCGAATAACTTTTCTATAAATAACCGGAGTTTAATTTTAACAACAGAAATTTCCATATAAATTTGACATTCATTACTATTTGTTAATTTAAAATAAGTTAGCAGGTCTTATATGGAAATATCTATGGTTAAAGTTAAACTCAGGTTATTTTGAGAAAAGTTACTCGCCCGAAATTAAAAAAAAAAAAAAATTAAGAGAGTAATCCCCTTAAGTTGAATTTCAGAACCGGTATTTGGGTAATGTGGTTGAGTTTTGACAAATGGTAAAAACATTTTTCTCTAGCTCTGAAAAATTGTTCAATTGTAGGGATTTTTTTTGCAATTCAAGCGATTAATTTCGATTTTGCAATTTTTTTTTAGCAGTTTTTGCAGATTTTTTAATTTTTGGCGAATGTTTTCTATTTTGGCAAATATTTTACATTTTTTTTTTTTTTAATTTTGGCGATTTTTAATTTTTAAAATTTTTTTTTTTTAATTTATTCGTTCTCCATATTCTTTAAATTTTGGCTATTTATTTTATTCTACAACGGGTAAAAGCTGCCTCACACGAATGCGTCGAATTAATGTTTTATACATAGAAATGAATATATTCCGATAGAAAAATAAATTTTTGTTGAAATCAACAACAAATTAAAAATTAATTTACTAAAAGTTTGGCAAAGAAATTTTCGCGTTCCGTGCACGGTCTGGAAGAGGGATAGCAAAAATAATTATTTTTGAAAAATACATTTTTCCAAAAATTTAAAAATCAAATTTAAGGCGCCTAAAGTAATATTTACTATAAAAGAATTGATTATATTTTAATAAAAATCGAATTTGTTTTTTTAGGGAATTCAATCAAAATAGAATTCAATCTTCGAAGTTCTGTATATAGTCTATTCCTAACTCAATTCTTTAAAAATGGTCAGCTGACAATATGTCTGTTTTTAAAATTGTAAAGGTCGCGGCCATTTAGAAATATTTAATCATATTTTGTTTCATCATAATTGTTTTTTTCCCTACACTATATTTCTTATTTATCAAGATATAACATTTCCAGCATATTTCTGACGCTGTAATTCTTCCCACTCTCTTGGATGATCCTTTTTACGATGATTATACATGTTACCATTAGATACAAAAGTTTTAGGACACCAGGGGCAATTATATAAAGCAGTTCCGGTATGGGTGGCCATATGATCCTAAAACATAAAAATATTAAACAAATTTGTAAAACTGCAGTTATTTCATTCAAGTCTCTTTACCCTTAATACTGCTGGTCTTTTAAAAGCCTTATCGCATAAATTACATTTGTGATTAAAACCCAGTTCATGGACATTACGTATATGCGATTTTAAAGCCCTTAAAGTGGGTGATACCTTTAAACATATATGGCATGTATGTTCTTTTTTTCCACCCTCGGGATGCTGTGAATTTCTGTGACGTCTCATTCCTTCAATACTTGATAATAGTAGACCACAAACATCACAGCTTACCTCAGCAGTTTTAGGTTCATGGCTTTTCCTATGACTATCAAATGCTGTACGACAACGTATAGATTTACCGCAGATATCACAGATTTGAACAAACTTATTTAAATGTACAGATTCTATGTGATGGTTTAAAATTGACGAGTTTGTAAAACTGAAAATTTTTAAGAAAATATTAAGATACATCCAGAACTAACTACATACATATATCGATGATTTTTTTTTTCTACTTACGATTTACCACAGACAGTACATGGAAACATTTCCCTATCTGATGAATGTGTCAATAAATGCTTTTTTAATACTCCTTTCTCGGCAAACAATTTACCACACACTTCACATTTATCCAATTTATTTTCATCATCATGCAGTTTCATGTGACAAACTAAACGACTACGATCCGAAAACGTTTTGCCACAGGTATTACATTTAAAGTGTTCAGGATTCAAATGAAAACGTATATGATCGACTAGACCACCACGAGTAAAAAAGTTCCTTTTACAACAGTGGGCATAGCCACGTTGTTTATGTTCCGTTTTAAAATGTCTACGCAAAGCTATAAAATTATCGATGGGAGTTTGACAAAGACTGCAAAATATTTTATAATTTTCCGCTATGATTTTATCATATTCCTGAAGAGTTTTTTCATCGGGATTTCGATGTCGAGTTCTTTTTACTGTTGGTTCAGTTTTTGGTTTATTATTCGGTAGATAATCGGCATCTGTATGACCATCATCGTCATCATCATCATTATCGTGATGTGTATCAAATGAATTATTTTTGTGATCATTAGTATTGTTTAAAGCGGAATCGGGATCTTGTTTAATTGATGAATCTTGTGTTTTAGTTACCGATTCAGTTGGAAGTTCTGTTTTTTCTGCCATGTCTATTGTTTTCTTAATTTTATTTGTTGAGTTTTTCGTTTGTTTGGATTTTCTTGTTTTCTTTAGAGGATCTCCTTTTTTATTCTTTTTATCACTTGCAACGTTTTTACTTGGACGTCCTCTTTTTCGTAATTGTTTTAAAGGTATATCATCCAAACAGAGATCTTCGTCTTGTTCGATTTTTATCAAAGGTCTTTCTTCTTCCATGACAAATTCATTTGGCAGCGGTTGTTCCATTAATATCTCTGGCTCTATGGGACATTCAATTAAGCCATCTTTATCAAATAAATCCTTACAATCGTCTTGACTTTTACAATCATCACTATCAATACTATGCGGTTGTTCTGGCAATTGTGTGTCATCTTCCGTTTTCAAAACTGTCTCATGCAATTCAACATGAGCCTTTTCTATGCGTACATAAAATTTGTGAAAATCATTTAGTTCTTGCCAACATGTAGTGCACATCGATGAAGTGGGTTGTATAGTTTCCTGTAAGTTGTTTTTAGTATGTTTAATAAGTTTTATTTCAGTTTTCAGGTGTCTTCCCAAAACTTACCAATGGCCAAAAATGTTTCTCAATTAAATTTTTTATATTTTCTTCTTGCCATTGTGTTGAATCTACTTTTATGTATTCCATAAACTGATGAGCAATTTCTAGACATAGCAAACATTTTTCCATGTTTAAAATAGTTAATTTTTCACGAAATTTTAAAAAAATTGATAGCAATGAAAAACAATAAAAAAAATTGTTGTAAACAAAATTTTCCAAACACAGGGATGTTACAATGGACAATGTAGCCAAATAAGTTTTTTTTTATATTAAGATTAGCGGTTTTAAATTCATCTGTTTTATGAACATCATTTGAAATTCAGAATTTCTATTTAAAATTGAGAAAACATTTAATTCAGATTTTTCATCCATTTTCAAAAAGGTTATATAATGATGTGGTTCCAGAGTATTCAAACAATTTTTGTCAAATCATTAAAGATCGCTGATATTTTAATGGAATTCTTGTATTGTAAATTATTTTGAAGAACACTGACATCCTCCCTATGAAAGTATTGTCTGGATCTTAAAAATACCCAGCAAAACCCCACATTACCAAATCATGGGTAAAGTAATGTATCGCCATAGGGCTTCATGGATTACTTTACACGTTACTTCACTGATGAATTATACAGGCAACGAGCCTCAAAGTAAGTCATTACCTTGTAGGGGGTAAAGTAACTGGTTACTTATATGGTTACATGGTGGGAAAAAAGTGTATATAAATAGATTTTCATAAAAAAAAATGCATAAAAATTTTTTTTACAGATATTTTTTTTTAATTAAATAAATAATTTTTTTTATTAAATAAATACATGGTCATGCTAGGATTCGAACCTGTGGTCTCTGGTATTTAACAATTAGTTAGGCGAGAACTCTACCAACTGAGCTATCGATACATACAATATTTTATTGCTTAAAATGTAGATGAGTTGTTGTGCTTCGTGTTTTCGTTCGTGATATCAAAAATATACACCTTACCATTATGCTTAAAAAAAATCACAAAGTAATGTGTCTATAAATAGATTTTCAAAAATATATATTAATAATTACAAGTCATTATTTTATGTTTTGAAGTAATGTAAAATGTAATGAGGTATCATTACAATGTAATACATGAGTGTTCAATTATCGGTAACTCATTACTTCTTGTTGGAAAATAATGATACAGGTAAGGAGTACACATTACAAGGTAATGAATTACTTTATCGCACCCATTACCAAACTTTTGCTGGGATGTTAATCTCCTTATGTATTTTTTCAAGGAAGTTTGATCGTTTACAGACTGTTCATCGTATATAAACTAAGTCCCGCTAAATTTCCAGTTATAAAAAATTTACGATAAAATTGAAAAATTGTGTGAAAATAGTCAATAATAATAAAAAAAACGTAGATTTTCGCAATTAATATGTAGTTTTTTTAAGTCTAAATAAATTTGATGCTGGGACGTAACAATTATAACTTTTATATGTATATATTTCAAATCAAACAGAAACATTTCAAAACATAATTTAAATTTTTTCAATAATAAAAAAAAATTATTTTGTGATTTTTAAACAATATCAACAAACAACAATTATAAATAACAATAAAAAGATCGTAAACATATTGTCAATTAGTGTTAAACTTGGTTTAACTACTAATTAAATGCAAATTAACCAGCACATTTAGCCAATGTATGGAGCACAACACAGGCCTGTTTAAATTTTTATTTTATATACCATTTAAAAAAGTTATTAGCTTGTTTCAAAAAAAAAATCAATATAAACTGTTATAAATTTTCTTAAAATAAAAATCAAAAATATAACTGGCACTTCAGTCTGTGTTTGACAGTCGCCGCGTAAACACGTTTTTCTCTCGCTCTGATAGATTGTGCGTGTGTGTTTTTTAACGATAAGTGGTTAAATATCACTTTTTGTCTATTTCGTGTGGAGAAAATACTTTTTTTCATTTAATTTAATTTTCATAAACTTTTTGTATATATTTCATTTCATTTCATTTCAAAGCCGTATTTCATAGTCGGAAGCGCCATGAACGGGGTTTACCCCCCGAATCACAACCGGTTTAGGGAACTTAGTTCTGTGCCTGTCAAAAATAAAAGCAATAAGAACAAACGCTTACGCCCTGATGACTTTGTCCCTCTACCGGAAATCGCTGTAAATCAACAACATCTTCCACGCTATCTTGTAGCATCTGCCGTATCGACAAAAACCAACATTGAAGTCGCACCACTTGCATCTTACAACGTCTTTCAAGTGGAACGTGGTCTTGATTTTATCAGCAAAGACAGACTGGAAGTAACAGAAATGCGAAGTGGCGACCTCCTAATCAAGGTTCCAAATAACAAAGTTGCTGAACTATATCTAAAATCTAATTTCATAGATTGCATTCCAGTTAAAATATCACTTCACAAAACATTAAATACCGTGCAGGGACGAATTTTTTCAAGAAAAATTGCTAACATACCACAAGAAGAACTGCTAGAATCGCTTAAATCTGAAAAAGTTGTCGAAGTCCGCAAAATTACAAAACTTGAGGGTAAGGAAATCATAGCAACAGGTGCCGCAATTCTAACATTTGACCTTATATACCGACCCGATACTCTAAAATTGGGATGGGAGAGAGTTCCCGTCGAGGAATACGTTCCGAACCCAATGAAATGCAAAAACTGCCAGAAACTAGGCCATACCAAGAAATACTGTCGTGGTGTTGAAATTTGTGGTGAATGTGGCATACCAACGCCACATGAACCATACACACGAAAATATTGTGTAAATTGTCAACTGGAGGCTCATACATCAAATGATCCTAATTGTCCGACCTTCTGGAAGCATAAGTCGGTGAATTATTTGAGAATGTCAAGAAGATGCACAAATCGTGAAGCTTGGGAAATCTACAATGACAACCCTACAATAAACACCCTAAAACCTATTCCTAGAAAGGAGAAAAATGTACAAACATACGCACAAGTTTTAAATGACCAGCCATCAAACAACATGTCAACAAAAAATTCTTCAGCGAACAAGAAAAATCATGCAGAACATCAAAACATTGAAAAAGCAGACAAAAAAAATGAACATACAAAAATATCAGAATCTCTCTCCACAAACACAACAAACTCAACAGTATTATTAAACAACAACAATAAAAACTCCTCTCAAAACTCAACTCCTCTACAAACTACAACAACCAATACAAATTTTGCTCAAAATTTTTCTCAAGAAGTAAATATTAGCACACATACACAATTTTTAAACAAAGATGATACAATCTTTAGTGATGACAATTCATCTGGCGATAACTTTACTTTTGGTAAGGATATCGATAATGACTCAACAGATGGAATGATTGTGAATGACATAAATGAAACTTTATGTTTAGATTCTCCACCAAAGTCACACACAAGTAATTTAAATAATGAAAATACGCCAACCTCCCAATTATATAATAACTTTCCAGAATTAAATGTAATTATTACACCAAATACATTTAAAAAGACAAAAGACAATATAGCCAATGGCAAAAAATAATTAATTTTATTATGAATAATGGATTTAACTTGACTCTTCTCCAGTGGAACATTCAAGGTTTTATAAATCACAAATACGCATTAGAACTCCTAGTTGCCTCACATAAACCGAACATAATAGCTTTGCAAGAGACACATATTGTAGATAAAAATATACATCTTCTACACCTTCCTGGTTATAAAGTATTTCATCATAACAAAGAAGACTACGATTACGCTAAAGCTGGTATTGCACTTCTGGTTAAAAACAATATCAACGTCACACAACATAACAAATCAACCGGCGATCTACTTTTTCAAAAAATAATCATTAAATGCAACACAGAAGTTCATATAACTAATATATATAAAGAACATGACGTGAGCCTTACACCTTCAATGGTTGCAAATATATCGCTAGTAAATGGTGTCCATCACCTGTTGGCTGGTGATTTAAATTCCCAGAACGTATTATGGGGTTCAACCAATAACTCTCCAAACGGTAAGATATGGGAACATTTTGCAGATGACAAAGACTTGGTAATATTAAACGATGGATCGCCAACCTTATTCAATACAAGAAATACCTTAACATCTGTTGATGTCACAATGGCCAGTGTTGATTTTGCTCCTGGTCTAGTATGGAATTGCTTATCTATGCCAGAAGTTGGTGACCATTTCCCGATAAAAATTTCTAACAACACTGACGTTGTCAGGAGACAGTTTTCGCCACGTTTTAATGACACCAGGGCCAATTGGCCACTTTTTGAAAATAAAGTTACTCAATTTAATGAAAATTTCCCGTCGTCAACAAATATAAATAGAGAAGCGGCTCAGATAAAGCGTATTTTAAGAAAGTCTGCTAATGAAAGTATTCCCATAAGTAGAAGGCCGAAGGACAAAAACAACCCTGTTTGGTTTAACTCTAGTATCGCTAAGTTAATTAGCTTAAGACAAACGGCTTGGACAAATTTTAGGAGGTGTCGTAATCAAACAAACGGTTTAGAATACAGAAAATCTTGTGCTAAGGTAAAAAAAGAATGTAAAATTGCAAAGAAACGTACTTGGGAAAACTTTTTGAATTCTTTGAACCCAACGATTGATGTTCGCTACTTGTGGAATAAGGTCAACCACTTGAGGACCGAAAGAATAAATAATTTTCCCACCATATGCATTAACGACGACAGTTTTTCTCACCCCCAGGAAATTGCTAATAAATTCGCTGAATATTGGACAGCCATAAGCTCAGATTCAACACTGGATTCAAGTATCGTATCAGCTAAAAAGAATCTCGACATTGATCAATTACCACGAGGAGAGCGACAGGCTATTCTGTCTTACGAGGTAAATATTGCTGAACTGGATGAGGTAATGAAAACATTGAAAGGATCGACACCAGCACGAGACAAAATAACTTACTCAATGGTAAGAAAAGCTCCTTTGCAATTTAGATCCCGTCTCTGTAATTTGTACAACAATATATTGGCTAACGGTACATATCCCAATGATTGGAAAACGGCAATTTTGGCACCGATTCCTAAACCTGGAAAGGAACCCAACCGTTTAGACGGATATAGACCCATCTCATTATTACCAGTGCTTTCCAAAATTTTGGAAAAAATTTTGGCAAAACGCTTCTGGAAATACTCTATAGATAATGTTTCTAAAATACAACATGCATTTATACCAAAGCACGGTGTTCATAGTATATGTCATCAGATGGAGGAGGTACTACGAAATAATTTTAAGAAACACGTACACAGTTTAGTCATATCTGAGGACATAGAGAAAGCTTTTGACAAAGTTGTGCTGACTTTCGTAATAATTGAAATGAATGAATGGGGTATACCGAACAACATTTTAAAGCTATTAAGATCATTTCTTGTAAACCGGAAGGTGACTGTCAGAGTAGATGGTTACTTTTCATTGACTTATTCCCTAGACAATGGTGTGCCACAGGGATCTCCCCTATCGGTGGTATTATATACAATTTATGCCAACTCCTTGGCAAAGGCAATCGAACATATTCCTGGAATAGATTTCGTAGCTATTTGTGCGGATAACATTTTTGCGATTACTTCTGGTAACCATGATGAAGTAAGTACGAATTTAAACAATTTAGATCAGACTATGCACCAATGGGCAGTTGATAGAGGAGCGGTTATACCAGCCGATAAAACTGAAGTTCTTCATGTCTGTAGAAAAAAAGAGTGCAACAACACTATAACTATAAGGAATGTGGAAATAGCAATTAGAGAGCAAATGAGAGTATTGGGCATACTATTTACTAAAAATTTATTATGGAACGTACACGTTAAATTTTTGGCTAATAAATTGAGCAAAATAAATAATCTTTTGAAACTTATATGCTCACGTAATAAAGGTCCTCATATGAACACTGCTCTTGAAATTTGTAGGTCATTGGTTACTGGTGTCCTACAACATGGTATCACTATCTACGGATGGACCTCAAAAACAAACGTTGCAAAGTTAAACACTGCCATTAATAATTGTTATAGAACTTCATCCGGTCTACTAAGATCAACACCGCTAGAACTACTAAGGCCTGAGGCTGGATATCAAGAATTTAAGCTTATAATGGAAAAAAGTGCTGTAAGTTTGGCGTCCAGATCAATAACAACTCCATCTGATGGTCTTCATAAAGTCTTTTGGAATCACCTTGAAATTCAAAACGCGAGCCCAAAATCTGCAATTGGTCAAATAATTATGCTTCTTAACACACACAACATCGCTTTACCGGAAAAGCCAGAATCCACAAATTATGGTAAATCTTGCGCCACAACAGACACAAGTTTAAGTTACCACAATAAAAATAACATCAATCCATTAATCTATAAAAAAATGTTGGAACAGAAAATATCATCTTTTAGTCCTGAAACGATACTTTACACAGATGGTTCCTTTCAGAGTGGTATAACATCTTACTCAATTGTTGATGAAACAAGCCCAACTCACTTTGAAACTCTTGTAGAAGCACGTATACCCAATGATACGGGAATATTTTTAGCAGAATTAGCAGCCATTCAAACGGCTATTTCCCTTGCCATTCAAAAGGGAGTTAAAACTTTGATTTGTACTGACAGCCTTAGTGTAACTAGGGCATTAACAAAAAATCACAATGGATCATATAACAATGTCATTACTCTCCCCAATGAAAACCAGCAAATATTAATCTTATGGGTTCCTTCGCATATTGGCATAGAAGGAAATGAATGCGCCGACAAAGCAGCAAAAAATGCACAAAATATATCGCAGATAACGAAAATTCCATGCTTTCCGAAAATTATTTCTAACCAATTCCGAGCTTCACAGAGAAGACTTCATCCAGCACAACTGCGTAATAAATACAACATAAATTTGACAAGAAGTGAATGCGTTATGTTATGTCGTCTAAGAGTTGGCAAAGCTCTTTTTAATACACAACACTATTACAATCATACAGACCCTGTAAAATGTACCACATGCGATGCGATTTTGTCAATCCCACACATTTTAACCGAATGCCCGATGTCTAAAATTGATCAACCTCTGGAGAAAATCATTGACTGCACTACAACTGTAAATATACCGGCCATAAAGACAAGTCTCCATAAACATAATATCCAAGATGTATAAATTAGTCCATTATTCATAAGAAATGTAATCTTATTCTATTATTGAAAATTTACTTTTCCGTAATCAATACTTTTTAATTCAGAAAACTCATATTTTTAACTTGTTTTTGAAAATTAAATTGTAAGTCAACTTTATTCGTGCGCATATGGTCTAGTCACCCGGCGCCTTTTGTATATTTTGTAAATTAATTTATAGAATATATTTTTAAATAAATAAATAAATAAATAACTGGCACTTCTCTTTAAGCTGTCGGTGTGTTAAGAACAAAACGGATAATTGTGTTTCTGCGTTTTCAATAGAAAGCCGGCCATTTTGAATTTTGTTGTTTAATTTAAGTGCTTTTTCTTTTTTTTCTTTGGAAAATTCTAATTGTTTTTTTCAATCACTGTTAATCTTGTGGATCCGAACGTATTTTTGATTGGTGAAGTAAATAGGGAATGAGCCTGCCGGGCTCTGTACCTCTGACTGTTCCCGTGAATGAATTTGAGCAGTTTGTGGGTATTCGAACGGTTTCGAATTCTGCGGGGGCAAAAAAAATTAAGATTGGATGACGACTTATTGCTAACTCAAGAAGGAAATGCTAATTTTAGTGATGCTGATGAAGAAATGATGGATGCTGCTATGGATAATGACGATATGCTTACGAATAAGGTACATGCTAAAGATAATTTGGGTGGAAATGTTAACAACGTGCAGCTAGGCAATATGGCGGCTGCTATTAGATCTAACAACAAAAGTATTGAATTTAACACTGATCTCACTTCTAAGACTGACATAACCTCACAAAATACAAATTCTATTGATAACATGAAACAAACTCAAGAGGCTTTTACTCAAGGTAATAACTCTTTAAAGAAAAAGAATAAGGAAGTAATTTTTTATCCAAATGACCATCAAGGACCATATCATGTATTAGTTGATACTACCACTGCATCGGGTCCCAACAGCAAGGGGCCGCGTAATGAACTTTTTTTCTATGAGAAAATTAAAGATTTGAAAATTGATGGTATTCTTTTGATAAAGTCAATTGGCCGTACGCTTTTTAAAATTAAATTTAACTCAGCTGCTAATGCAAATGCTTTTGCGTCTATGAATTTGAAACATCTTGATTTAGTGCCTTTCATTCCTGCCAGTATGGTTTATAAATATGGAGTACTACGTGGTGTACCTTTAACTTTTTTTGACAAATATATTATTGAGAACATTGAATCCCATGAAAAGGTGATATCTGTGGAAAGATTTACGAAGAGAGTAAAGGAGGGTGAGTCCTTTATTTTTAATCCTACTTTTTCAGTAAAGATAGGCTGTTTGTCGAACTCTCTCCCTGAAGAGGTTTATTTTGCTCATACTATTATAAAGGTTCATGTCTATTACCCACCAATAAGACAATGCAATAACTGCGGTAAATTTGGACACACTGCAAACTCATGCCGTGGTAAAAAGACTTGCCTAAAATGTGGTAGAGATGGTGTATGTCAAACAGAATGTGATTGTTAAATGTTCCTTGTGTGGAGGTAGCGACCACTCTGCACTTAATAGAAGAATGTGCCCTAAGTGGAAAGAAGAAGAGATATTAAAAAAATTATGGTTTTGAAGAACTTCTGTAGACGAGAGGTAGTATCTACCTTTTCTACAAATTATTTCTCGCTACTTGACAATTATGATGGGGAGTTCCATGAACTTCCAAATCGTAAGAAAACCTACATTGATCCAGATAAAGAGGTAAATAGAATTTTAACTAGAAGAATGAAATATAGTAGTGCGGTAACGCATAAGACTATCCCACGAACGCAAAAGCCGAATTCCCCCCCCCCCCCCCCCCCCCCCCCCTATGAGCACGAGCAGGACTCGTCTGGGTATGGTGTATTCTTTAAATCACAATTTGATAAAGTTTCCTCTTTGGAAAAAACTGTAACTGAACTAATTAAATTGGTAATGGATTCTTTTGCCAAGGAAGATAATGTAAATGGAATTCAAGCCATTAATCACTTAAAACAACGAATCTCAAAGAGCTTTGTTGATATTGGTAATATTTTTCAATCCCAATCTATAGATAATAATTATGAAAATTCTCCAACACAATTGTCAGAGTTTTAAAAAGAAACAAAAATGGATTTTGATTTTTTTCTCTATATTCTCAAGATTTTGATGCTGTACGTTTTAAATTGATTTCATATAATTTTATTAAGAAATTTAGGGGTGATGGTTTAGTGGCCATTGGCCTTAAGAAACATTTTAAATTTAAGAACATTAGATATAATACAACCTATGACATCATCATTGTACAAGTTTTAAACTCCAGACCTAAGATTAATATTGATATTTCTGATACCGTATTGCAATATTTGTGACATTGTGGAGACGGCTGAAAATCTTGTATTTGAATGCAGCAATTTTCGAGCTACACGTCTTACTTATGTAATATTTCAAATTTATGATAATTTAACGGACTTGCTCAAGTCGGGGAATATGTATCATTTCTCTCTTTTGCTGAATAACAAATAAAATGGGAAATCGAAAGTAATGAATGTAAGAAAAGGAAAAAGAGAAGAAAGATTTAAATTTGGCAAGGAAGGGAAAGAATATGGTTATAATTTCGAATCTTTGAAGTGGGCATCCTTGCTTGTGTGTTCTTTATTTACACTCAGTCAAAAAAAAAAAATATAACTGGAAATTTATGAGTAAATCAAAAAAATTAAAGAAATATTAAATATTTGCAATAATGCATAATTTTTGTATTAAATGTATTTGTTTATATTAGCGCATTATTTAAAAGTAAGATTTGTTCTACATTTTTTTTTTAAATAATAGTTATTTTAGGTCTCTGATTTAATGTCCCCTCAAGAGATGTGATGAAAGGGAATTCAATAACCGTATCCCCCTGATGAAACGGAATTCAATTAATTTATCTGATTTGATTTTTTCAATCATCGAATTTAATAATTGAGAATTCAATCGATTTTTCACTAATTCGATTTACAATTTACGGATTTATTCAGTCATTCGATTGATCAGTTTGGAAATAACAATGGGGTTTCCTCATGCGATACAAAAAATTTGGAAAGTTAATATGTAATTTACACAAACAAGTTAATCTACTTAAAATTGGATGAACTGCTTAAGCAAGTATTAACAGGGAGTTTAAACTGAAGAATTAACTGGATTAACTGCATATGTTTGCACCAAGATATATTTATATAGGTAATCTCACTAGAACAACAACTACAACAAACAACTACAAACAATACAAAAACAACAGGCATTTTGTTGTTGGGTACAGTACAGTAAGATGTCAAAACCATGTAAGAAATGTCAAAATCAGGTAAGAGGAACATAAACTACTAAGCTACTGAGACTACCTTTATAAATATATCTTGGTTTGCACTGAAATTATGCAGTTAATCTACTTTTTATAAGATTAACTTTTCAGTCTAAACTCTCTATAACAATTATGAAAAGCTGCACAAAAATCGCCAATATTAAAAAAATTTCCAAAATTATAAAAAATAGTCAAAAATGGAGAAATCTAGAAAATTAAAAAAAAAAATCATTGAATTAAGAAAAAAAAACTAAAAAAAATTGTTAAATATTCAGAAACTCGCCAAAAAATTAAAAAATCGCCTAAATTCAAAAATATTTAAAAAATGCAACAAAACTAAAAAAGTCAAAAAATTAAACGGCCATATCTCAAAAACTGAAAGAGCTAGAGAAAAAAATGATTGAACCATTAGTCAAAAGTCAGCCCCATTATGCTCGATTTTTATATCACATTTTTCTCTAAAACTAAGCGCCACAGACGGAAAATATATTTTATATTGAACATCGCCTGTATCTCGAAAGTCAAAGAATTTAAATTTACAGCACCCCTTTTCTGCAACTTTCGCATCGAAAAAATTTTCTTAAAAATATTGCTCTGCTTTACATAGGGGCAAGTAAGTCAATGACAATAAAATAAAAAGTCAATACAAAAAAGCTAATCAAAGAAAAATTCCAGGATTTGCTGACCAAATTCCTGGGATTGAAGGAACAGAAAAATGCTTAGTTTTCAGGCAATTCTAAGTATTTTTTGCTAAATTTTATTATAAGTTATACTTGTTTTATCTATACTAAATTATTTACATTAATTGCTACAGGAGGTTTATAATTAGATGGCAACTTTCCAGAATATTTTTCAAGTTGAGCCTCTTCCCATTCTTTAGGGTGTGCTTTTTTGCGGTGATTATGCATATTACCATTTGATATAAAAGTTTTCGGACACCAAGGACATGAATATAAAGCAGTGCCAGTATGAGTAGCCATATGTTCCTAAACAAAAACAGATACTAAGCAAATAAGTCATTGTTAAGTTTATTTGTACTTACCCTTAATGCTTCTGGTCTTTTAAAGGCTTTATCACACATTGTACACTTGTGAATGTAGCCCGTTTCATGTGCAAATCTTATGTGAGTTCTGAGAGCTCTCCTATTGGGTGATACCTTTGAGCATATATGACAGCTATATTCTTTTTTACCACCTATTGGATGTTGGGAATTTTTGTGACGTCTCAGCCCCCTTCTATCGACTAAACGTAGTCCACAAATTTCACAATTGATTAGAGTGCCATCTTTATTTTCATGCCTTTCCATATGAAGTTTAAATGAATTGCGACAACGCATTGTTTTGCCACATATATCGCATACTTTAACAAACTTATTGTGATGTATAGCTTGTATATGATAATTTAAACTATATAAAGTGGTAAAACTAAAACAAGAAAATGTTAACATATTTGAAATGTTGATCTAATTTTCATGCTTACAATTTTCCACAATCCGCACACGAATATTTCTTCTCATAATCTGCTGCATGTGTTAATTTATGATTTTCTAATGTTGCACTTTCCTTAAATGACTTTTCGCATATATCACAGGCATAAATCTTTTCTTTTGGACCTTCATCGTGGGTTTTTAGGTGACTTTCTAAAGTACTGCGTTCCGATAAGACTTTACCGCATTTTTGACATTTAAAGTGATCAGGATCCAAATGAAATTGTATGTGATCAACTAAAACTGGACGAGTGAAAATTTTTCTTTTGCAACAAATAACGAATCCACGTCTTTTATGTTCTACACGAAAATGTTTACGCAAAGCAATAAAGTTTTCAATTGGTATTTGACAAAAACTACAAAATATTTGAAAATTTTCAGCTATTATTTTATCATGTTCCCGACGAGTTTTTTCATCGGGATTTTTCTTTTTCTTATGAACAGATTCTGAGGCCTTTTTTTCATTACGATATTCCGATTCTGTATCAGAATCATCATTATCGTTAACATCAAATGATATATTTGCTTCCGCAGAAACTTCCAATTCATCTGGATCACATCTTAAAAGAGATTCTTCAGGTTTTTGTGTTTCATTGTGAGTGTTAATTGTTTCTGCAACAAATTCTCTTGGTTGTTTAGCTTTATTAGTTAATGCTTTCGTGGGTTTTGGTTTTTTCGTTTTCTTAAGAGGATCTTTATGTGAATCTTTTGCTATTTCTTTAGGTGGACGTCCTCGTTTACGTATTTGTTTTAGAGGCACATCTTCAGAACTTAAATCGTCATCTTGTTCCATTTTTATAAATGCTTCTTGTTCATGAATAATGAATTCTGTAGGTAGGGGATGTTCCATATAGATTTCTGGTTCGAGATGACTTTCATTTAATGCATCTGTACCTAGTAATTCTTTGCAATCTTCTTGATTATTATAGTCATCGGTATACAAATTTTGTTTCTGACTAGTTAAATCAGTTTCATTTTCAGATTTCATTAATGTTCCCAAACTGGTATGAGCCTCTTCTATGCGTACGTAGAATTTGTGAAAATCAGACAATTCTTGCCAACACATCGTGCATAGCCATGAGGAAGGTTGTATACTTTCCTTAAAAAAATATAAAAACAAAATACTTGTAATATAGTGGGAGAACATAATCTTCCTAAACTTTTAACTTACCATTGGCCACAAATGTTTCTCTATAAGATAATTTATGTTTCGTTCTTCCCATTGAGTTGAATTAACTTTTATACTATCAACAAATTCTTTATTTAATTCTAAGCACAACAAACAGTTTTCCATTTTTAATGATTTTTTTATAAATATTAAAGATTTTTCAAATGTGTGAACTTTATAATTAGATGAGTCTTTGATAAGATGTAAACAATTTCTTTTTTATTTATTTTTTTTTTTGCAAACACAGAGTTGTTAGCACAATCAGCTGAAGTAAGAGCATATCTTCACATGCCTTTTTTATTTCTTGATTACTGAAATATCGCAATTAGTGATACCAACTTGGTGCTTTTAGCACTATGATTTCTTGATTACCTAATATGACGTTCACACCTTAATGCTAAACACATGTTTTGCCAAAACGAGTGAAATAGAATAAATAACGTTTGTAACAGAATAAAGAGCTTAAATATGTGTTTTAGCTAAACACGTGGGCTAAACTCTAGTTAACGGCATAACTCGGATTAGTTTAAAATTTTCAAGATCAATAAAAAATTTTTAGCTGAGTTAAAAAATATGAACAGTTTACAAAGGAATACAAATATTTTCAAATATTTTTACAAAAATGAAATACAAA
This sequence comes from Delia radicum, assembly GCA_021234595.1. NCBI lineage: Eukaryota > Metazoa > Arthropoda > Insecta > Diptera > Anthomyiidae > Delia > Delia radicum. The sequence goes on from CM037855.1 coordinate 139,794,947, forward strand.
ACACAAAGTTTCTATGATCGAAAAATGTATTTCGATACCCCTTTCTCACAATAATATAAAGCTATGCGAGCACACAATTTCAGAAATGAATTAGCACCTAGTGATTTTGTACATATATCTGCTAGATGATCAGTAGTTCCAATCGATTCTATTTTGACAACACCCTTGACATTACCTCTGATCAAATGATGTTTTATATCGATGTGCTTTGAACGTTTCGATTCCTCATTTGTTGCCATACACAACCACTCATGTAAGTCTTGAAATAAGCCTCTCAGCCATATGGCTTCAGACAAAGCAAATCTTAAAGACATGTATTCTGCTTCACTCGATAAAGTTGACACTGTTTGTGGCTTCTTGCTGGACCAAGATGCAGTACACCTATATACTTTAAAGATGTAACCACTCACGGATTTTTGATTGTTAACGTTATTTGCCCAATTTTTTCTCATTATTAGCTTCGTAAATCAGTTCCATCTTTATAGTAGCTTTAAATACATTATTACCCTTTTTAAACATTGCCAATGTTTTTTAGAAGGGTTTTCTATAGGCGTGTTGGCAGGATTACATTCAGTCATCGAAAACTTTTCTAAAAAATTTTGTATATTGGATTCTTGCGACATTATTTTTTCGTTGTTGTTAATTTCTATCTTTATTGCCAGGAAATGTATCAATATACCACACTTCGAAAGCTCATAATTTTTAGAAAGCTCAACCTTCAAATTCTGAATAGATTTTAAGTTTGCCCCAACAATCTGCAAATCATCAACGCATATAATAACAGATAAGTCATCGTCTTTTGTTTGATCAACTTTCGTTCATAAACAGTAATTATGTTTCGATCTTTTAAAACCACCATTTATCAAAAATTCGTTTAATATGTCTTTCCAACATTTAGGAGCCCGTTTTAACCCATATAACGATTTAAGCAATGCTTTCCTTTTACACAAACATCACAAAATTTTAGCTTATCTATTTTTATATATATACCATTTACCATATTTTTGTTTACTAACTCATTTAGAGACGTCTGTCCAATATGCCCAAGGCGTTTGTGCCATAGTTCTGCCTCTTCACAATTATAAAGATTATCCAAACGTTGTTCGAATTTGAATGATATCTCATAAATACTTGCAAGCAAGTATGCAGTAGAAATCAAGGCACCATCTTTCCGAACTTCTGTTTTATCCTTACTGAATGTAACTTTTATAAGTTAACACCCGGATGTTTAATGTTGAACACCCCATATAGTTAACATCCGGATATTTAATGTTGAATACCCCATATGACACGCTTAATGTTATATGATACTTACGTTGCATTTCTTATATTATTTAGGTTTATTAAGAATTTATTTCATGAAAAGTGCTGACACTATGTCTACCCTTTTGGTGTTGATTAAAACACGATATTCTTTTTAAGTAACAATAATTTTATTTTAAAGAACAGTAGTAGTTTAGTACTCAAAAGAAAAACAATAAAAAAATGAATTAAGTAAAACAAAAAAATATAAATAAAAAATCAATAGTTTTATTTAGTAACTAATAATAAAGAACATAAAAGTTCAACTAATAATGGACTAAAAGTTCAACTGGCGCCCAACGAAAAAAAAATCCGTGCTTAAAATTCGGTTGAAAAAAAAGCACAACGCGCGTTTATGTGTACTTAAGAGAACCCGAGTAACTCAGGTAAAAAGGACGAATTCTCACTTACCGGCGCGGTTTAATAGTAAGAAAATTTAAAAAATTTTTAGTGAACATTTTAAGTAAAATTTAAACAATAAAAACATAATTAGTAAGAAAAATTAAAAAATTTTTAGTGAACATTTTAAGTAAAATTTAAACAATAAAAATATAATTAGTAAGAAAAATTAAAAAAATTTTTTAGTGAACATTCTAAGTAAAATTTAAACAATAAAAATATAATTAGTAAGAAAAATTAAAACAATTTTTAGTGAACATTTTAAGTAAAATTTAAACAATAAAAATATAATTAGTGAAAAACATTAAAAAAAATTTTTAGTGAACATTTTAAGTAAAATTTAAACAATAAAAATATAATTAGTGAAAAACATTAAAAAAAATATTTAGTGAACATTTTAAGTAAAATTTAAACAATAAAAATATAATTAGTGAAAAACATTAGAAAAATTTTTTTAGTGAACATTCTTAAATAAAACTTAAACAACAAGGAATATAATAAATGGAAAACATTAAAAAAATTCTAAAATTTGTCAATGAACATTTTTAAACAACAAAGAATATAATAAATTAATAGAAAACATTAAAGAAAAAAAATTTTCTAAAGCAAAATTTAAACAACAATAGACAACAATAGCCACTGTAACAAACAACTCTAACGACAACGATAACAACAGACATCTGTAACAACTGTAACAACAATAAGCAACAACAGGCAACCTTAACAACAACGATAACAACAGACATCTGTAACAACTGTAACAACAATAAGCAACAACAGGCAACTTTAACAACAACGGTAACCAACAACTGTAACAACAATGGAAATTTTGCTGCTAATGTAAGAATAGTATAAGATATTTTTAAATTTAACTTTTATAATAGAAAAATAGTGTTAAAGCTTTTTAGGGAAGTAGAAAAAAGATAAGAAAGCAAAATAAATAAAATTAAAGTTTAATTGTAATTCTAGAAATTTCTTTTTCAATATGGCAAATCAAAATAATTTAATCAGACCCGCAATTATAAATAACATACCCGCACCACCCCCACAACCATTTCAGTTAAATCCACAACAGGAATTGGCCGTAGCCGATTTAGTCCGTAGAATTTTGCAAGAGCAATTACATGCAGAACCCCAACAAGTAGTAGACCAGGACATAAATATAGTAAATGGGGATTTGTCTGGTCTAGATAAAGTACCAGATGTGGTACGAGGATTAAGGGAATTTTCCGGAAGCCAAACCGAGTTTGCATCCTGGAAAAAGAGCGTAGAGAGAATTTTGAGAATCTACGACTCAATTAAGGGAACTCCAAAATATTTTGGGATCCTTAATGTTGTAAGAAATAAAATAACAGGCGATGCAGACATCGCACTGGAATCATACAACACTCCCTTAAACTGGGACAGCATAATAAAGTGTCTAACAACACATTATGCTGATAAAAGGGACTTGGGTACTCTGGAATACCAGATGTCTACCATGCTTCAGGGCACTAATTCAGTACAAGAATTTTACAAACAAATTTATGCTCATTTATCCCTAATTTTGAATAAGATCTCATGCATGGATGAGAGTGAAGCCTCCATCCAGGTACTAACTAGAACTTATAGGAATAGGGCATTGGATACTTTCATCAGAGGTTTAAGAGGCGACTTACCCAGACTTCTGGGAATGCGGGAGCCCACAGACCTTCATGAAGCATTACACTTGTGTTTGAAGTTGGAAAACCAACAATTTCGAACACAATATGCTAATAACAATAGAAATTCACCTCATGTCCCACAGAAGAAATCTAATGGAAATCAGAATCAAAATTTTTACCCTCAATTTTCATACCTTCCTCAAATCTCAAATAATTATCAAAGACCGGCATATGTTCCTCAAACAATTCCATGGTCACAGGGCATACGGGATAATCGGCATAGACCACTTAATGGACAATACAATACGTATGTTCAGCAACCCCAGAATCAACAAATACCTTCAAATTTTCCACCACCGAGACAGTATTATAACCCAAACGGGAGAAATTATAATATGTACCCACAATCACCCAATCCGCCACCAAGACCTATAGCACCAAAACCCCAAAAACCCGAACCAATGGACATCGATAATTCTATTCAATCCAGAAATATTAATTACCTAAATAGACCTCGGCAAGCGAACCAATTTTTTGGCAAAAGACCCATACCTCCATCTTTACAAACCCCAATGCCACATAATAAATTACAAAGAAATTTTCATATAGGAACCAATGAAGAACTTCCTTCTTATGATGGTTTTTACGACCAAAGTGACAACACTAATAGTCACGAAAGTAATTATCAACAGGTGATTCAGGAAGAAGGTCTTCAAGATTATATACAGAGTTATTATCAACAGGGAAACGAAGGGGAAAATACTGAAACAGAAGATTTGTCCGATATTAATTTTTTAGATTAACGCATTCTTCGCTACCATACTTTCAATGCAAAGCGAAGAATGGTCAAATATTGAAAATACTACTTGACACAGGCTCTAATAAAAATTATATTCAGCCTTCCCTTGTAACCAACCAAATTCAAAATGAAAAACCGTTTTTTGTGAATTCTATATCGGGTGACATAAAAATTACTCACCACACTCTGGTGAATCTTTTCAACTTACCAAATCACAAAATGAAATTTTATGTTCTGCCGTCGTTAAAATCTTTCCATGGCATTCTTGGCCATGATAGCTTGAAGGAACTCAATGCAATAATCCATATAAAGGAACAATATATGTTAATAAATAATATAAAGAAGATAAAAATTTATCACCACATTTCCCAATCTGTGAATAATATTGAGCTTAGAACCAACCATTTGAACAGAACCCAAATATCAAAGCTTGAGGAAATAATTCACTCATATCCGAACTTGTTTAAAGAACCAAATCACAAATTAACCTACACTTCTCGTGTTCAAGGAGAGATTAGGACAACCACTGATTTACCAGTTTATTCAAAGTCCTATCCATATCCTATGGCACTAAAAAGTGAAATAGAGAAACAAGTTACTGAGCTTTTGAATGATGGAATAATTAGGCCATCAAAATCACCATATAATGCACCTGTTTGGATCGTTCCAAAGAAAATGGATGCATCAGGAGAAAAAAAATATAGAATGGTTATAGATTACAGAAAGTTAAATTCGGTTACTATACCCGATCGTTATCCCATTCCGGAGATAAACGAAGTTTTATCAAACCTCGGAGAAAATAAATGCTTTTCCGTCATAGACTTAAAAAGCGGTTTTCACCAGATTCCTCTTAAAGAATGCGATGTCGAAAAGACTGCATTTTCTATTAATAACGGGAAATTTGAATTTGTTCGACTCCCTTTTGGATTAAAGAATTCTCCTTCAATTTTTCAACGCACTCTGGATGATGTTTTAAGAGATCATATAGGCAAAATATGCTATGTCTATATAGATGATATAATTATATTCGGAAAAAATGAAAACGACCACTTTCAAAATTTAAATAAAGTTTTCCAAACATTAGAGTCCGCAAACTTTAAAGTTCAACTCGATAAATGCGAATTTGCAAAACAGCAAATAGAATTTTTAGGATTTATCGTAGGTATTAATGGTATTAAAACCAACCCTGAAAAAGTAAGGGCAATAGATAAAATACCTCCACCCAGGACCTTGAAAGATTTGAGAAGCTTCCTTGGTATGTCAGGGTATTACCGTCGTTTTATACGGGATTATGCCAAACTGGCTAAACCCCTGACATCCCTTTTAAGAGGGGAGGATGGACGCGTCTCAAAGAACGCATCCAAAAATAAAAAAATAATTTTAAATCAAGCTGCAATAGAATCCTTCCAAAAAATAAAAAATTCACTGACCTCAGAAGACATTATCCTTTCACATCCGAACTTCGAAAAGGACTTTGATCTGACAACAGATGCTTCTGAGTACGCAATTGGAGCAGTTTTGTCACAAAATGGCAAACCGATAACATTTCTTTCAAGAACATTGAATAAGGCGGAAGAACATTACGCCACCAACGAGAAAGAAATGTTGGCGATAATTTGGGCACTTACCACTTTAAGAAACTATTTGTATGGGTCAAGAAAAATAAATATTTTTACAGACCATCAACCCCTTACTTTTGCACTTAGCAACAAAATTACAAATAGTAAAATGAAGAGGTGGAAAGCCATCCTGGAAGAGTATAATTATGAACTGAAATACCAACCAGGCAAAACCAATATAGTCGCAGATGCATTGTCTAGACCTCCACAAACTTCTGAGTTAAACTCAATGACGGTTACTCAACACAGTGCCGAAACTTCATCTCAGAAGCTTATTCCTTTCACGGATGCACCAATCAACGTCTTCAAAAACCAATTGATACTATCGACTGGTAAATCTCCTTCTTATAAATTCGAGATCATATTCCCGAAATACCATAGACACATAATAACGGAAACCAATTTTACTATAGAGACACTGACGTCAATATTGAAAAAATATTTGAGTCCGTCGGTGACAAACGCTATTAAAACCGAGGACAGAATTTTGGGTATGATACAAGAAATCTATCCATCTAAGTTCAGCGAATACAGAACTAGGTACACGAGGACTATGGTAAAGGACTTAACATCAGACATAGAACAAGAAACGGAAATTGTGAATGAACACAGACGAGCACATAGAAACGCTAAAGAGAATAAAATCCAACTTCTTAGAAAATTTTATTTTCCTCAAATGCAGGCGAAGATAACAAAGGTGGTAAAACAATGTAGAATCTGCATTGAGAATAAATATGAACGTCATCCGGACAAATTGATTCTAAAGAATACACCCATACCCCAGTACCCTGGACAATATGTCCATATAGATATCTATCATACAAATAACAGAGTTATTTTGACTGCTATAGATAAATTTTCAAAGTACGCCCAGGTTAGAATAGTAAAGTCTAGAGCCGTGGAAGATATAAAATGCCCTTTACGTGATTTACTTACCTCTTTTGGAATTCCCGAAAACATTGTCATGGATAATGAAAAATCTTTTAATTCATCTTCCATTAGATTCATGTTAGAAGATCAGATGGGAATAAAGATTCATGTAACACCCCCATATACGAGTACCGTAAATGGCCAGGTGGAGCGATTCCATTCTACTCTAACCGAGATAATGAGGTGCATGAACGCCGAGAAAATGCACAACTCTTTTGAAGATCTTCTCAATAATTCATTGATTAAATATAATCACACGGTTCACTCCACAACTAATGCGAAACCTATTGAAGCATTTTTTGGCAGGATTATGGGAACCGAAGAGGAAAGACGACAGACTATACGAAGAATAACAGAAAAACAGGAAAAAGACTTAGAGTACCATAACAGGAATAGAACTGATTATAGGACTTACAAGGCGGGAGATGACATTTTTGTGAAAACAAATAAGAGACTGGGAAACAAATTGACACCACGATATAGAAAGGAAGTGGTGTTGGAGGACAAAGGGGGAACAGTTTTGACAGAGTCTAAACGAATAGTTCATAAAAACCTAATAAAAAACTGATACTTTCATTTCAGATCATTGCTCGTTCTAGTCAGGACAGAGACACAAATACTAGACTACACGAACGCACAAATTGTGACAGTGGAAACAGGTGTTGCGAAACTGACAATGGGTAACTTCAAATTGATTCATGTTATCGACTTGAAACAGTACGAAACGATATTAGACCAACTACACGAGACTATAAAACGCGACATAACAAAGAGAGATAACAATTATCAATTCCTCATCCATGAGGTACAGACTCTGTATGATACTCTGAGAGAATTGGGACCCAGACGGAAAATTAGATCCATAGACATTTTGGGGACCACCTGGAAATGGATAGCGGGATCTCCTGATCACGAGGATTTCCAGTTGATTTCGGATAGAGTTAGTGGTCTGTTGGAGAATAATCATAAACAGATCATCATAAATAGAGCTTTGGACTTGAGGGTACAGGAAATTACGAAAATGACCAATTTAATATTGAATAATATAAGCTCGAGCGATGCTTTGAAAGTTGAGATCATTAAAGATATCGAGAGAAAACTAAAAATAATAAAGGAGGAATTGACTAACATTGGATACTCAATCCAATGGGCGAAATCAGGGATAGTTAACTCCTTTATATTCTCTGGATTTGAAATGAACATTACAAGGGGATTTTTTGAGAGCCAAAATATGCCTTACTTGAATTTAATAGAGGCCCTTGAATTTGGTGAGGTGAAAATTGGTATAAATCAGACTACACTTATTTATGTTGTAAATTTGCCACAAACTGAAAAGGAAGTTTGTAGAAACTTGCTTGTAAAACCTGTGAAAAATAAAGAAATGTCAATAAAGTTGAGTAGTGAGTATTTTATGATATGCAAGAATTCTGTTCTAGAAATTAAGTCTTCGTGTAGGGTGATCAACGATGTTGCTATTTGCGGAAACGAAAACTTCGAAAATATAACCTCAACCAGCTGTTTACCTAATTTGTTAAAGGGTCTACCATCGACGTGCCCAACTTCTAATAACCAACACTTGCCTACAATTACCGAATTGTCTCCTGGTTTAATCCTATTAAACGGATACAATGGCTCTGTGGAAATGGACAACAAGAATCTTTGGCTAAATGGAACCTACCTTATTAAATACCATAATGCCACTGTCAGACTTAAAAATCGATCGTATTCTAATAACGAGATAACCGCGATGCAACCCTTGCCGGCTGTACTACAAACTACAAATTTTGTTGCTAACTACGAGGAGATGTTGTCTTTGGAAATGCTAAAAGATCTTCACATTAATAATGCGGCAGAAATTAAACAACTAGCTTACAACTACAAAACTACACTGGCGACTAGTATTGGAATCCCAGGTTTGGGTGGCATAATATTGTTATGGATATTATTTAAAAACTGTATGAAAAAAAAGAAAACATTTGAGGTGAAAGTAAACACAAATCAGGATAAACCCACTGAAGTTATTACTGGTTGCAATACTTACCTATCCAACGAGGACGCTGGATTTTAAGAGGGGAAGAGTTAACACCCGGATGTTTAATGTTGAACACCCCATATAGTTAACATCCGGATATTTAATGTTGAATACCCCATATGACACGCTTAATGTTATATGATACTTACGTTGCATTTCTTATATTATTTAGGTTTATTAAGAATTTATTTCATGAAAAGTGCTGACACTATGTCTACCCTTTTGGTGTTGATTAAAACACGATATTCTTTTTAAGTAACAATAATTTTATTTTAAAGAACAGTAGTAGTTTAGTACTCAAAAGAAAAACAATAAAAAAATGAATTAAGTAAAACAAAAAAATATAAATAAAAAATCAATAGTTTTATTTAGTAACTAATAATAAAGAACATAAAAGTTCAACTAATAATGGACTAAAAGTTCAACTTATACCAGCAGCTGTCATCTTTTTAACAGAAAACAAATTATTCCTTAAATCATTGAGGACACTTAGATTAATTTCAACTTTGTTGTTGCTATAGCAATGAATCAAATTTTCCAGAAAATGACATAAAAAGCTGAGTAGGAATGGCAAATATTTCTTTCAGGCTGTCCCACACCTCTTTTGCTGTTGTTTTCTCGCTAATGTAGCCCAAGCAATTGTTTACAACAAATGCTACTAAACGTTAAAACATCCCCCAAATTCAAACTTCCCAGAAAAATTTTTACCCGGAATTGCCATTCGTGATAACCACTAGCGTTAATTGTGGAATTCCATTAACTTCTTTATCGCCCATAACCTCCTGTAATTGGAATTCGTTGACGAAATTATTTAGATAAAAGATTTCATTTAACAAAAAATTTAAAACAAAACTGTTTACAAAGGAATAAAAAATATTTTCAAATATTTTTACAAACTTCAAATACAAAACCCAAAGTTTCTATGATTGAAAAACCTATTTTAATAAAAAATTTTGAAATAAAATATTTTAATTAACCCATTGCAAGCCATTATTACGAGTGCGCCGAAAATCAACCTTATCGCAGACTAGCAGTCATAACTGGAAAGAAAAACATGAAAAGCCGCGCAAATTTTTATTTAACGTTTAACTCTTCTAACACCGCCATTGTTAAGAGTTAAATTCCAAAAATTTTGATTTTTTTTTGGACACACTGGAGGAGAAAAGCGCTAAGACAGGCCGAAGGCCGGTTACGCAGAAAACATTTGCTCAGCAAAGCCACTAAATTATTCATGGATTGCTTTTACCAGAAAAAATGTCTTGACCGAAGCCGGGCTTTGGACATACTGGAGGAAAATATTAAAACGTACGAATTCAATTTTACGAATTTTAAAAATATTTTGCGTTTTGAAATTCCCACTAATTACACGGATGCTATCTTGTCTTTTTGTAGCGATTTTTCAACCAAGTTGGCAACATCGATTTGATTAAAGTTCTTTTAACAACCCTGTGCTTAAAAACAAAATTTAATTCGTTGTTGCATTTTTTTATTTATACGCACTCCACAAATTAAAAATAAAAAGAAATAATATATCCATTAACCATGGAAGGATGTTTATTATGTTTACAAAATCACAAGGAATATGTGGGTTATATACAAGCCAACTCCACATACTGGATGGAATTAAATGTACATAATATAATTGAGAAACATTTATGGTCTATTGTAAGTGGGACAATTGAAAATTAATTCTTTTGATTAAACAAATTCTATGTTTTATAACTAGGAGTGCATACAGCCATACTCGTGGATATGCAACACTTGCTGGAAAGCTTTGTTTGATTTTAATAATTTTTATATGATGATTAAACAACGGCATAACAAACATTTTGAAACACGAAGGATTTGTGATAGTTTCAATGATGATAAAACAATTATTGAATGTCAATATGAATCGGAAATAGTTTTCGAACAAAATTTACCAGAAATCTTACAACGAAATACAACAGATGTTATTACAACAAAAGTACATGAAATTGAAAAATTAGAAAACGATCCAGCAATTTTTGTATATGAAGTAGAACCTCCTCATACAGATGGAATTTTTGTAAACGAAAATGTAAATTGTGATGAACAACAAAATAATTTATTGTATAATGCTGGTCTGACTAGAAATAATCAAATGAGTAATCAAACATCCTTTAACTCAAATATGGAAGAGGAAGATCTTATTGCTCATGTTATATATGTAAATCCAACGAAAGGAAAACGTGGACGACCACGTAAAAATTCAAAAGGACCAGGACGTCCTCCTAAAAATGCAATAAGAGAATCAACCAATGACAATTTGTTAGAATCAAAAATACATATAACTTCTTTTAATTCAAAAAGTAATCTTGGACGACCGGCTAAAAACTCTGAAAAATATTTAGAAAATATGAAACGTTTGAAACGTCTATGGGAAAATAGATCAACTTCAAGACCTATACGGAAAAGAAAACTTCCCTGTAAACTTTTAACTACTAGTGGTGAAAGTTCAAATAGTTTAGCAATTAAAAACGGAAAATTATATGCATTTGTAAAAACTGTCGGTAAACGGGGAAGACCGCGTAAAGTTTTATTATCTAATACATCAACAGAACAAATTATATCATCAAATACTAAAGGTAAACGAGGACGTCCACGTAAAATGTGCATAAACAACTTGGATAGTAATGTAGAACAAGTTGATAAACTTTGTAATGAAACAGTATCTTCTAGCTGTGAAAATAATACATCTTTAAAACCAAAAAATAAACGTGGTCGTCCACGTAAAGATGGAAACGAAAATACAACAATCAAATTAGGACAAAAAAATGAATTTCGGACGAACAAAATGCCCTCAAGACCAAAACGTAAAAGAAAACTTCCTCGTAAGTATTACACAAATGGAATTGAAGTTACAGAACGTTTTTTAATACCTAGTACAACTGAAGAAACTTGCTCATCTGTCACACAGAAGCCCATAATAAAATCTGAACCACTAGAGATCTGTGATAAAAACAACCCATCAGAACTCGTCGTTAAACGTGGACGTCCCAAAAAACATATAACAAATGAAACAGATGGTACAGATGGTACAGAAAACGGGAAACAAGTTGTAAAGACAGAAAAGTCATTTAAAAATGTAAAAACTATATCTGCTACCAAACGACTTCTCTCGAAGTTAAAACGTCGTAAACCGGTACGGCCGTATAAAGATTTAATGCGAAATTACATAGCAACTAGTGTTCGATGCATGCAAATATTTAAACCTAAAAATACATCTTTGTCGAAAGGTGACGATACTTAATATGTAGACCAGTAACGTTTCTTATATTTTGTTTTTGGTTTTATGTTGATGTTGAACATAATTTTATAAAATTTGTAATTTATTTTTCTTTTTCATATAAATATTAGAGTGGCTTTAAAAAAATTGTGTGATGCGCCCCATGAAAACAAAGATTATCATGTTTTATGATGGTTCCCAAAGTATTTCGACTCTAGCGATAACATCCGTTAAAAAAAAACTCCAAAAACACTATTGTTTATTAATTAAAAATTAGTTATTGCAACTTTTGTCAAAAAATTGGCCAAATATAAGAAAGATTAAAAAATGCTATCGTTCTGCATGATAAAGTTATAAAAACTACCCTCTCGGCTCGAGATAATAAGATATTTATGTTATTTTGTTGATGTTTTTAAATGAGATTTTTATAAAAAAATTAAACAACTCATTTTGTACCCGTTTTTCATTTGTAATACATTCCGCTAATAATATTGGTAATTGACAAAACCCCTTGCACTGTATTACTTATTTGTAACATACACTTTGATGCATATCATTATTTTTCTTATACAAACATTACAATATTTTTTGTTTAATTAAAACGTAATGTTTAATTTTTTTTTTTTTAATATAATTTTTTTTTTTAATTCTGGTTAGTATATTCTAGTTCCTTATAGAATCCTTAAAAATTAAGAATCATTATTATATCGAAGTTAATAGCGGATGTTAACACCTTCCGAATATGTATTTAAAATGAAAAATTAAGAGATTTTTTAAAATGTTCATTAAAAAACCTCAAACAAATTACATAAAAATCTTATCTCGGATTGAGAAGCCGTTTTTAATAATTTTTTAATGCAGAGTCGTAGAGTTTTAAAATGTTTTTCGAGGCTTTTTAAAAACGGTTCAGCTCACCAATACTATAAGTCTTTAAGGCCAAATGTATTGCTAGAATATAACATACAAATTCAAATTTATAATACACCATTTCTAAGACTAGAACAGGATAATGTATATGTAAGAACTTATTTAAAATCGGGCAAGGCTTCGGCTTTGGATCATCATTAGTAGAGTCCATATCGGTGCTTTAATGGCATTTAAACATTATTCAATAGTCTTGTGTTGAATACATATTCTGAAAGTAATATAGCATTTTATTCTTAAATGCACTAGGTGTTAATAAAAAGTTTTGCAAATAATTTTCTAAATAATTCCAGTTTCTAGCCGTACATATAAGAAATAAGCCCTCAAATATCATAAAACATGTTAATCTTTATTTTCAGGGTGGTGCATTTTTAATTTTTGTTTTTTAAAGGCTCAATATGAGGTACTCTAATAAATAAATATGGAATAAATAAAATGTAGTATATCAATTGAGTCATAACAAAAATTTGCAAATAAATTTTAAAGTGTCCCACGTACTTTTTTCGTCTATGGTTTTATAATTATAAATAAATCAGTAAACCATATTAAAATTAAGAATTTTGTTTTAAAAATATAAATTAAAGCATATGAAGCTATTTAAAAACCTTAAATTGTATATCAAGTTTGTTTATATGTATATTTCATGATTGATTTTCTAGGAGACACATTGTAAAAAACGTCATTAGTGCCGACTAGACTATGGCATATCCTTTGGACGTGTGATATTTGGAAACAACATGTATAAACATGTGACGTTCTTAATTTATAAATGTAATGATCGGGACAGCGACTTTCATGCAAATGCATGTTTGTAGTCAGTAGCCCAAAATCGATTTTGAAGAAAAACTTTTCAAAATCAAAGAATTTGCCACAAATGGCATGAATTTGTGGATGCATATTTTATGCATTTTTTTATTATTATTTTTATTGCATATTTTCAATTTAATTGCATATAATATAACAAATAAAATTTGGATTTAATTAAAAATAAACAAAAGAAAGCATTTTTAACAGCATTTCGTTGGCATTTGTTAGACTTTTATATTTGATTTAATTTTAAAACCAACGTTCTCGGGGGTAGTATCTTGATTTTTAAATTCCACAATTTAAAGTGCATTTTTTTTTTTTAGTTTCTAGTGCATATTTTTTGGTTCTTAGTGCACATTTTGAGCGCATATTTTCGATTTTAAGTGCATAAAAGTCGCTGCCCCTGGAGTTACCTCGAAATTCATTTCGGAAAAAAAATTCGAAAATCTTGAACGTTTGTAAAAAAAATTTCTAAGTAAAAATACATTTTTTTATGGTTCGTTCTTACTCTTGGGCACTGCATATAAAAATTAAAAAAGTGAGATTTTTGCTAAAGATTTGGTTTTTACGAATGGTACAAGATTTCCGAATTAGAAAACTTTTGTCGAAACGACTTCGCGGAATCCCCTCTGGTAATGATTAATAATCGTTAAAATATAATCCTGAACGCAAAATGGAGTGTGAAGTACTTCATAGGAATTACACTAAAAATTAATGAAGTGATGCATGCAACAAATTATGTAAATGCGAAGGGGAAACGCGCAAATAACACGATTCATTAAAGTTCAGCTTTTTAGTATAGAAATATTAAAAATCTATTTTTTTGCAATTCATAAATTAAAAAAAAAAAAAAATATTTAAATTTCGTATAGACCTTCAAAATATTAATAAAAAATTGTTATTGGCTTGCAAATTACATTAAAAAAAAATTTTATTGGCAAATTAATATTTACAGTTACGCACAAAAAAATAGGGTGTCTTTATTGTAACACAATTTCACGCAAAAAAAGACAACAACTTTGTTGGGAAAATTTGTAATATTATTTTTTAATTAACGCTTTAACTGGCAAACGATGTTTTGCATCGAAATTCATTCCATGTACTCCACTCGAAAAACAAATAATAAGTTCTTCAACAAAATTATTTATTGTTGCCTAATTTAGGCGATATGAGCCAAAATATTTTTCTTACCAAGATATAACCACGCTCGAAAAACTATTTTTTTTCTGCTCCTATTTAAGAAGATGTCGCGATTTTCGCTTTTTGGAAAAAGCGAAATCAGGCGAAAAAGTATCTAAACTTCAATTTATATTGTTCAAACTTCAACGCTATGCTATTAATACTTAATGTCTTCTTTCTGCAAAACTTCATAAAAATCCATCTATTAGTTTATAAGTTAAGACGATGTCCTTTAGAGGAATCCTGATAAAATCCTGCGAGTCGTTGGACTAAAGTAAGGACTTATTATTAAAGATAAAGCTTTAATCTTACTTATATTTTATTATAAAGAGTTTTTAGTCAACTTAAATTGTTTTTTTAGATTTTTGAGAACTATATTTTTTTAAAAATAATTAGTTTTTGAAATTTTACGAAATTTTGATTTTGAAGCTTTCTCGCTTCCAAACCGTGGACCATACACGAAAAATTATTCGCAAAATATTTAGCAAATTTAGTTTTCTATCGGAATATATTATTTCTAAGTATAAAACGGCCATTTGACGCATTTGTGGTAAATCTTATGAAGACTTCCCTGAGGCAGCCTTACCCGTTAGAGGGTTAAGTTATAATAACAACTCTTTATTTTATGAAGCAACTAAAACTTTATTGTTGCAATCTAAAAAAAAAACAAAATATACAATTAATCCATTTTCAAAAGACCAAAAAAATAAATAGCGTCAGTATGTAAATTGTACGAAATATTCAATAGTCTTTGCATTTTTTAATTGAAATATCGTAATGGTGATTGCATTTAATAGACAGATTGTTTTCTGTATCTGTAATCTTGAATATCGCGATAAATTGCCTGCTAACAGGAATTTTCAATATTTATTTTTTTTTTTTATTTTTAGTTAAAAGATGATTTTTAGTTAAAAGAAAAACAAAAAAGAATAAACTGATTTTTAGTACTAAAAAGCTTTAAAAAGCATCCCTCTTTTAATTTTAATTATTGAAATGTTCCCATCAATGTAGCGATTTTTAGAGGCAGTTTAAACGAAGAAATTAATTGCAGGCAATTTTTGAATTCTCTTTTAAAGTTGCGTCTAAAAATCATGAACATTTACATGAGGAGTTTTTACATGCAATTTTTTTGACGTTTATTTTGCCAATCTTCTTTAATTTTTCATTCGTTGAAATTTAATTTTTCGTAATAATTTAAAATAATATAATTTAATAATATATATAATATAAAATAATATAATTTAAAATAATATATAAATAGTTCTTTATTCCACATTATTTATTTTTTATTTTACGAAATATTTTTGATACACAACACTTTAGAAGCCGAATACGAATAAAGCAAATTAACAAGAATACAAACGATAGCAAAAAGAAATGTCAAAAAATATCTTGAAAAACGAAAACCGTGCAATTTTTGCTACACCGCTTGCTTCTCTACCCCGTTTGCCTACAAACAATAATTGCACGCAACATTGCATGCAAAAATTGCCTCGTTTAAATGGCCTCTTAATTGATTGTGCTTAAAAGTGTGCATGTCCAGTTAACTTACATCATCATTATTTTAAATTTAGCATTTACAGTTTTTTATAGAACGACCAGGTAGATTTGTAAGAAGCCAGTTTTTACTAAATTCCTAAGTCGAAGCAACTAGCCATAAATTTTACATTAAAGTCAAACAGTTTGAATAACTTAATCTTGCTGTTTTTATTACACCGTGAGTAATATATTTAAAATACGCAATGCACTTTTATATAATCGTTACATAATCCAGTATTTTTTTCGCTTTTTTCTGACAATTTTAAAAATTTAGTTCAATTACAAATATTAAAGCCTTTTTCGGGGGTATGTCAATGAAAAGCCAGAACTGATAAAATTAAAATATAAACGGCGTTGGTTAACTGCACATATGCACTTTTAAGCATAATCAAATCAAATTTCGATGCGGATGAGAACATTCCAATAAATAATATTTTTATTTATTTTTTATTTTATTAATTAATAATCATATAATTACAAATTATATACTATTACCCTAACTGAGTACATTGTCATTTTGTCAGAAAACGTAGATATTTTACAAAAAATGATTTATAACTTAGAAAAATATTGCAGTACATGGGGTCTGGAGGTCAATCTAATGAAATCAGATATAATGATATTCAGAAGAGGAGGTAGGATCGCAAGAACAGAAAGATGGACGTTTAATGGTGTACTTGTTAATGTTGTAAATGAATATAAATATTTAGGAGTCATACTAACACCAACAATGTCATTTTCAAAACATGTTTTGGCCAAAAATGAAGCTGCAAAAAATTGTATAAACGCAACGTGGAAAAACTTTATTGGCAAAAATGAAATATCATTAAAGGCTAAGTGGAAAATGTTTCTCGCTATATGTAGATCCATACAGTCAAATGGTTCACAAGTTTGGGGCAACTCTTGGTTCGACGATGTGGATAAGTTACATCGGTATTTTACAAAACGAGTTTTAAGGCTTGGGGAAAGTGCTCCTACTTACGTTGTAATGCTGGAAACTGGGCAAGAAGACGGTCACTTCTACACATATAGCCTACACTTACAGTACATTTCCAGGACCATTTATGATTATAAAACTAACAGATTACCACACATACTTTCAACGAAGATAATGCAAAGAGATATTTTTTGGCACAGTGACTTTAAAAATAAAATGTTGGAATATCACGTCGGCTACATCGATCACACCCATGACAAACTATCATTTAATAATTCTTGTTTAAATTTAATAGAGGTGATGAAATGGTCAAAACGTCAAGAATATATTGAGAATTCTCAGAAAAGTCAACAGAGAATTTACAGACTACTCGACCCCACCAAAAGTCCTACTTATTGTAATCAGAGTTATAATATGGTGCAAATAAGTTTTATTATGAAGGCCAGAGGTGATTTACTTTGGTTAAATGGCAACAAATACAGGATAGGTAGTCAAAGATTATGCTCAATGTGCAACCTAAGAGAAATAGAGACAATGCAACATTTTTTGGGAAGATGCCCTATTCTAAACGAATTAAGAATGAAACATTTTGGTAATATACGGCTTTCAGATAGTAGCATAGTGAACATATTAAATGGTGAAGATGCAAGTTGGTTAAATCTATACGGTTATGTTAAAGAGGCAACTAGTTATAGGAGAATGCTTATAAATGAATTCAATTTTTAAATAAAACTAAACAGGATAGAACGTAAAAATTTTAAATAGGTAACGGCCTAACACTCTGGCAAACGGTTTTTTATATAAAACCAAGCCATTTTTCTTTATATAAGATGTAAACTAGTAATACAAACTAAAAACTATTGTAAACAAATTTTATGAAAAAATAAAGAAAACTAATCTAATCTAAATCTAAACTGAGCACTAGCTACTATGGACTTCGGCGCGTTGTAGCGAAAACAGACCTGTGCCTCTGGTGGGAATCGAACCCACGACCCCTGCACTGATAAGCCAGCACGCTACCAACTAGCCTACCGGGGCGCACAATAAATAATATAAAAATGGTAATGCTTTTAAAAATTTTTAAATTTTTTCCAGTTTTGGAAAATAAATCAGCTCTTTTAGTACTAAAAAGTGTTTTATTCTTCTTTTGTTTTTCTTGTTTTTAAAAATCTTAATTAATAAAATAATTTAGCACAAATATTGAAAATTCCTGTTAACTAGCAGGCAATTTATAGCGATTTTCAAGATCCCAGTCATTTTTAACCCTTGGTTCTAAAGTTGGCACAATAAAGATACAGAAAATAGTCTATCTATTAAATACAATCTCACCATTAGGATATTTCAATTAAAAATTGCAAGGACTATTGAATATTTCGTATAATTTGCATACTATATTTTTTGAAAAATTAAATTAATTCTATATTTTGTTGCTGGTTTTTTTTCTAACTAAGTTTGAATAGTTTCATAAAATAAAGAGTTGTTATTGTACTTTACTCTAAAAATAATATTGCAAATTTTCCGAATTTGTTGGATTTTAAACTTTGAATTGTGTTACGAAAAAGTGACCCCATTTTTTTGTCCAACTGTATTTTTAAGTATTTAATAGGATTTTAAAAAAATTAGGCCTCATAAACCGTATTATCCTGTAGTTACCATATGGTTACACAAAACATACATGTTCATTTGTAATGCATGTGCTTAATGGAATGAAAATGCCGTTATAAATGAACTCGGGTTTTATAACGTAGAATTGTAGGTTTCCATTAACACAATTAGAACAGTAGTCCAGTGATTGTAAGAGTAACATAACCTCAAACTTACTCAATTTTTGAAAATGTAATAATGAGTGACTTAGACCAAGTTTTTATTATAGGATGTAGATTATCTTTAAACTTAGATTAACTAAGTTTTTAAATGGAACAGTGCTTCTTAAATTTGGTTAATTTTGTTTGTGGTTTATTTTGATTTGTTGTTTATGATACACACCAACCAAACAAAATGAAGGGGTTCCGACAAATTCTTATGAATAAACTTGGAAATGGCAGACAAAATTCGTTACCGGTTTAACTAAACCAGATTTAATTGACATCCCAAAAACTCGGCCTTTAAGGGTAATCTATTAAAAATGTATATATATTTTATTTATACTCAAACAATATGTTATTGAGTTGAAAATACAACTTCAATATTTCAAAATGACTGACATATTTTAATGAAATATCGCACACCTAGTTCATAAGTGACCCAACTCAAAATTTTTAATTTTTCAGAAAATAATTGCAACTTTATACTAATTGAAACATAAAGCAACAGTTTACTACAACAAAATACACTGATATTTTTTTTATAAATAAACCAGTGTATTGTGCATAGTTTAAGCATATAATATATATTGAGTCACTTTTGAACTAGGTGTGCGATATGTTTGTTACAATACCTTTTTTAATGATAAATTTTTGTGTTACCATATCGCACACCTAGTTCAAAAGTGACTCAACTCAAAATTTTTAATTTTTCAGAAATCGAAAAAAAATATTTGCAACTTTATACCAATTGAAACATAAAGAAGGACATAACTGTTTTTTAGTAACAGTTAACAACAACAAAATACACTGATATCTTTTTTTTTTAGATAAACAGGTGTATTGTGCCTAGTTTAAGCATATAAATCCGAAAAATTAAAATTTTGAGTTGAGTCACTTTTGAAGTAGGTGTGCGATATGGTAACTATGGGCAGGCTAGGGGACTGATTTCGGATATATAAGCATTTTAGGATCTTACTCAAAATTTTGACTACTAATGATTTTTTTTTATTGCTGACAAAAATTACAAAAAGTAAAATATTTCATCAGTTAAAAAAAAACTTTACAAATAGTTGCTTTTTTGTGTTTTATCTAGTGAATTTTCACTGAAAATTCAGAAATTTTATTTAGACACCCGATTTTACAAATTTTAGTCTAAAATATTTACTGTTCTGGCACATTGGTGGACTTTTTTTAACTTTTTCTAACAAATCCTTTTTTATTTCAAAATTTGTTTATTAGTTACAGATTTGGGTGGTTTGGAGTTTGCCTTTCTTATAAAAATGCTGTATTTTATTCTATTCATTATATTGCTTCAAAAACGAACTAGCTCCATATTGCGAACTAGATCCATATTGCTAAGGAGGACTATTAAGAGGTCAAATACAGGATTATTTAACAGTTTCCATACAGATGTGGCGATTTTTTGTATTTCACAACTGATTTTATTTTTTATGTACAGCTTAATTAAATTTTGGATTAATTAAGCTCAAATTCAAATCGACTCTGGTACATTTGGCTACAATCTGGATAAGCTTGAACGTATTGTTAAGAGGATTGTTCATTTTGTGTATGGCATTAATTATCGTGACCATGTTTCAACAGCTGTAAAAACGTTTTTTGGTTGTTCCTTTCATTAATACTTGAAGTTGCGCAATTTACTATTCTTTTACAAAATAATTGACAATCGAGTACCATATTATTTATATACCAGATTTTCTTTCGCCAGATGCACGTCAGTCCCTTAAATTGTCGAACCTCATTTTTCTTATTCGATATTTGAGCGATCATTTCTTATACGTACGGCCAGAAACTGGAATTCTTTACCGAACTATTTGCAAAACTTTTTATTAACACCTAGTGTATTTAAGAATAAAATGCTATATTATTTTCAGAACATTGAAAACTAGACTATTGAATAATGTTTAAAGGCCATTAAATCACCGATATGGACTCTACTAAAGATGATCCAAAGCCGAAGCCTTGCGCAAGAAAGGCAATTGCCCGATTTTAAATAAGTTCATACATATACATGATCCTGTTCTAAGGATTAACACATTATACACTAATATATATCTTAGTCTTAGAAATATTTTATTATAAATTTGAATTTGTATGTTATATTCTAGCAATAGATTTGGTCTTATGGTATAAAAAAATAAATAAATAAAAAAAATTAAAGAAAAATTGAATTCTTCAGAGTTCTAAAATTTTAAGAGAAATATGTTCAGCGGTTCTTTGTGGTATCGCAACTGTTGACTGATATGTTTTGACAATCTATGGTATAATAAATCTTTAATTAATTCAAAGGTTTGAAAGCCATATTGCCTAAAATTTTAATAGAAACATGTTCTAGTTTGATATAATTTTTATTAAAAATAAAAATTATAACGTGCGCCCCGGTAGGCTAGTTGGTAGCGTGCTTTCTTATCAGCGCGGGGCTCGTGGGTTCCATTCCCACCAGTGGCACTGGTGGGAATGGAACCTAACTTAGCTAGTGCTCAGTTAGGGTAATAGTATATAATTTGTAATTATATTATTATTAATTAATAAAATAAAAAAAAATAAAAATTATGTTCATACTGTGGTATAGCGATTTTGTGCTATTATGTTTTGACAGCACTGAAAATCATCTGTTGAAATTATAACATCCCTGTTCGGGAATACAACAAAAAACATTAATTTTCATTAAATTAAATTAACATATTTTTAAACGCGCTGAAAAAGTTATCAATCTCGATAATGGATAGATGTTTGTTGTGCCTGGAGACAAATCAATCTTTCGGGGATTGTATAAAAGTTAATTCTTCACAATGGCTTGAATTAAATATACAAAATCTAATAGAAAAGCATTTATGGCCACTGGTAAGAAAATTAATGAAAAGCCTTTTCAAGAATAAAAAATAATTGTATACAATTAATACAGGAAATAGTAAACCCTTCCGCAATAATATGTTCAATATGCTGGCAAGAATTGTTAGATTTCCATAAATTCTACAAACGCATAGAAGATGTGCATATGGATATTGGAACTATAATGAAAGCCGAACTTGAATCAGAAATACAAATAGACGCAATGGAAATTAAGATCGATTGTAAAGAATACGATACAAATGATAAAGATGATAGTGATCCACTTTATAAAGAGCCTTTAATTAAATGTAAAAATGAAATTTTAATGGAAGAGTCACTGCCACTAGAAGTGGAAATCGATGAAATAATTATTAAAGAAGAACCAGATGATGGAACTTGCGAAGATGATACCCCGCTATTGCAAAGGAGTAGAAAAAGAGGTACTTGTCAAAAGCTATCAAATAAAACAAAAAGAAAGAGAACAAGAACAAAAGAGTTATTTTCAAAAAATCTTACTCCAAATAAATTGAATGATAAAGACATTGATGGAATTACAAATGGTAATAATTATGAAGAAAACTCGAAAACTAAAAAATCATCGTACACATTTTTCGATACTAATGCAGAGAAAGATGAATTCTTAGCAAAAAACTATAAAATATCGTGCGTAATGTGTGACCAATCTATGGATACCTTTTCTGCTTTATGTAAACACTTTCAATTCGAACATAATGAACCGGGTTATGTTATATGTTGTAAAAAGAAATTTGCTACTCGCAGTATCCTTATAGATCATATATTCAGCCATTTAAATCCAGATCATTTCAAATGCAACCAATGTGGTAAGATAATGTCCGATCGTCAAAGTTTGGATACACATGTAAAAATGATACATAAGAATAATATTGATTGGCGTGAATATTGTAATATATGTGGTGAAGCTTTTCCCGATATTCACGAATTGAAAACTCACAAATTATCACATAATTTACAAGAAAATCCACCATATAAACTTCCTGAAAGTAATAAAGAAAAAGATGACTTTTTGGCAAAACACTATAAAATATCATGCATTCTGTGTGAACAACCAATGGAAACATTTGACATTTTGTGTAAACATTTTAAAATGGAACATAATCAATCGGGTTATGTTATGTGTTGTAATAAGAAATTTGGCACACGCAGTATTCTAGTCGATCATGTACATTGTCATTTAAATCCCGATCACTTTAAATGTAATCACTGTGACAAAGTAATGTCGGATCGTCAATGTTTAGAGAAACACATACGGAAGCGGCATGTCGGCAATGTGGAAAAAAATCACGCTTGTGATATTTGTGGAAAAGGTTTTGCCGATAGAACTGGTTTGAGATTACACAAAGCGGTACATTTACCGGCAGAAGAGAAAAAATTTAAATGTACGGAATGTGATAAAAAGTAAGTAAAAACTACGACTCGTATACAATGAGTATTTCGTACAAATAACACGATATTATAAAATCGAAAAAGAATAATGTACATATTTTTCAAATGACCTAGTGTAGGTTGTTGGCCGGATTAAGTAGATCACTTTCAAATTTTCAGAAATTTGAATAAACCTTTGAAATCTGAAGTAATTGCAGAAAACTTTTGCAAACCAATAAAGTTTTAATTTAAACTGAACGATAATGGAGCTTTCCATATATGTACATATGTATATGAGGAATTTCAAAAATTTTCGGCACTTTGAGGCAAAATATTTGCAAACATTTGTTTTGTGTGACATTAATAACCTTTTGTGTATGTGTAGCGTTAATCATTTCATACGGTGAAAAAATTATGGCGGTTTTAAGTTTAAAGAAAATTAAAAATATGAAAATTACAGTTTAAACTTGAATTTAATTAAAGTTACATCAATTTATTTATCTCATTGTATTTATCAAATATCAAAATTTATAACACCAACCAAAAATTAAAAAATACACAAAAAAAAGTTTTTCCCCATATACGAGTAATAGAACTTAAAAAGAAATTTACGATTATTTTGGAAAATACGCATTTTTGCCGGTTTTACAAAATCATATATTATTAAAAACTTTTAAATTCGCAAAGTTAAATATTGTATATATTTTAACTGACGATTTTTCCGGAAAGAATTAAATACAGTCAATGCAAGAACAAAAGCATATAAACTATGAAATATGCATTTTAACCCTCTAACGATGTTTTGCAACGAAACTCATACCATGTGCTCCACTCGAAAAACAAATAATAAGTTCTTCAACAAAATTGTTTATCGTTGCCTAATTTAGGCGATATGAGACAAAATATTTTAGGGCATATAAAAGAGAAGTTTTGGACAAAAATAATTTCTCTTACCAAGATATAACCACACTCGAAAAACTATTTTTTTTCTGCTCCTATTTAAGAAGATAACGCGATTTTCGCTTTTTGGAAAAAGCAAAATTAGGCGAAAAAGTATCTAAACTTCAATTTATATTGTTCAAACTTCAACGCTTTGATATTAATACTTAATGTCTTCTTTCTGCAAAATTTCATAAAAATCCATCTATTAGTTTATAAGTTAAGACGCTGTCCTTTAGAGGAATTGGACTAAAATAAGGACTTATTATTAAAGATACAGCTTCAATCTTACTTTTATTTTATTATAAAGAGTTTTTAGTCAACTTAAATTGGTTTTTTAGATTTTTGAAAACTATTTTTTATTTTAAATACATACTTAGTTTTTGAAATTTTACGAAATTTTGGTTTTTGAAGCTTTCTTGCTTCCAAACAGTGGACGGCACACGAAAATTTTCTTCGCAAAATATTTCGCAAATTTAGTTTTCTATCGGAATATATTAATTTCTAAGTATAAAACGCTCATTTGACGAATTTATGGTAAATCTTATGAAGACTGCCCTGAGGCAGCCTTATCCGTTAGAGGGTTAAGCAAAATTTCCAATAAAAATAAGCGTTCAAAGCAAAATATGCATAAACAAATCGGTGCTATTTTAACACAAACTCTATAATTCGCAAAGATATTTTGTTTAACTTGTTCTCAGACTTAAGGAAAAACTGCATTTGCATGAACCCTTATTATCAGATATGTTCAGTGGAAGTTAATCCATATAGTTAAAATCTTTATGTTAAAAAGGTCTACGAAACTACCAGTAGTGTTGGTTTTTACACCGATGATTTAGGAATATTTTACTTTTTTAGTGGGTTCCATGAAATAAGTTTACTGGAACATTTTTAAGAAGGTGGCCCATTTCTTAATTTAATTTATTTATAATATAATGTTTTCTAACAATTTGTATATAGCAATTTTAACTTTCAAAAACTAAAGTAAAATGTTTAAAAGAATTATTAAAGAAAATGCAAAAACGCACATGTAGATGCTAAGATGTTAACAGATTCGAAAAAAATTTACAATTGTCATCTTAAGCTTAAAAAATCGTTTAAAAAGTCTTTAAAAAAATACACAAATACTGAAACAAAAAAGTATAAAAATAATGTTTTTAGACTTTAGTAAATTCAGCAAAAAAAAAAAATTGTTAAAAATCTAGTATTTCATTAAGTCAAAATAGCAAAATTTTTAACTAAAATCTTAATTTGAACTTTTAGTTTTTGTTTAAAACTTTAAAATTGCAAAGTTTGATTACTAACGGCTTTGCTTATTTTTCTACTAACTTATTTCTATGAGTGTGAATGACAAAAATTTTGTAAATATTACAACAAAATGGATAATTAATAGGTTTTTTTGTTAAAGCTCTGCCTATTCTGGAGGCTCTAGCTTTTCTAAAACTTCGAGTTCTGATGAGATCTTTAGCCAGATCGAAATACTAGTATCAACCTAGCTAATATGTTTGATTTGCTTTATTTTTGTAAATATACGGAGGTTGGAAGCTCGTTAGAAAGAAACACATTTTTTTGAATAACAAAAATACTAGAAAGTTATCGGATATGTTTTGTATACTAGTTTATGCGTCTCCAAAAGCTATTTCATTTAATACCCCATTTGTTTAAAATGTCTCTAAAACAATTCGAAATAAGCGGAAAAAACCAAAAATGGGAGATTGGGCCGCTAAAAAAAATACGTGTCTTATTTTTGTTTTCTTTATCACATAACCAAATTTTATTAAGATCGGAGAGAATCCATCGGGAGACTACCCTTGTTAGGCTCATTTTTACAGCGTCCTGTTAGTTACTAACTGGGACTTTAACTGAAACATTTGTTGTTGTTTCCCATATAAATTTTCAATTTAACTGTTTGCTAAATTTTAGCTGGACATTCAGAAATCGAACCTCAGTCATTGAACGAAATAGTGTAAACAATTTTTTGGCTTTAAAAATGTCGAATTTTGTTTGTTTTGCAATGTGAACAAAAGTACAACTGAAGCACATCGATTGCTCACCGAAGCTTATCCTGAATAAGTTCCATCGATTTCAACGTGCGAGAGGTGTTTGTGCGGTTCAGAAGGAAGACAAAGACTGTCAGGTCAGCCAAAAAGGGTCCCATCTATTATGAGCTGCTGAAATCGGGTCAGACGATCACAGGGGACCTGTACCGAATACACATGATTCGAAAAACGTCCGGAATTTTTAAGTTATACGCCCAATAGTTTTCTATACGATAAATTCATCGATATATAGTCAAAACAATGTTTTCAAAAAGGTATAAAAATCCAAACTCGGTTAAGAACTAGCCCAGTAATAAAAAGTGTCCCAGACAGCTAATGTGCCAAATACCACTTACCCATAAAATTCGTATTGAAAATGGTGGAAGTAGAATAAATTCCGGGTATTCGATTTGAATGTTTGAACAGAAGTAAATTGTTTTATTAAAAAAAATATTTTCTATAAATTGACAAAATCAAAACAGATTCAAAACATAAATAGTTTCTAAAATAACAAGTAGAAATCTAACATGTTCATTTTCAACAATTCGAGCGCACGTTTTTGAAATTAATTACTGCAACATTAATTTTTTATTTAATGGACTCATATGTTGTGAGATATGAAATATATTTTATTTTGATGTCGTTATCAAACGTTCAATATTTTTGGGATATTTTTCAAATCTCCAATTTCAAATTTTAAAAAATTTTCTTCAACAAAATCGGAAAAATTGAAATTTGAACTTCTTTGAATTGTTAAATACATTTTAGGGAACGAAAATAAAAAAATTAAAAACGCATACATATCTCTCGGTACACTTGTTTAGGGTGCCGATTTGATTTTGTGGATTTTGAGGAACTTGTGTTTTTTGGTAATAACATGGCTAATTTGTTGTCATAAATTGGCTACTTTTGTAATTTTTGTTGTTTTATTTGATCGTAATTACTCAAGGATGCAAACGAAAATATGTTTTGGGCATCATTAACCCATGTGGACCTGAGGCACAAAATGACCCTAGACTTATTTCAATTTA
The DNA here is from genome assembly GCA_021234595.1 of Delia radicum. Taxonomy (NCBI): domain Eukaryota; kingdom Metazoa; phylum Arthropoda; class Insecta; order Diptera; family Anthomyiidae; genus Delia; species Delia radicum. Next base: position 139,822,372 of record CM037855.1, read on the forward strand.
CAAAAAACGTCAAAGCTTTGCTTACTACTATTGAATTTTAACAACGTGATTTGAAATTTAATGACAAAATGTGTGAAGCTGCTGTGCTAAATTTTTTTTTGGCAAATTGAACAACGTTAAACCGTGGCCTGCCAGATTGAGATTTTTTTTTTATTTTCGTTCTCTAAAATTCAATGAAGTTGAAATCTCAATTTTTTCGATTTTGTTGAGAAAAAAAAAAATTAATTGGAGATTTGACAAACATTCCTAAAATATTGTCCGATTTTGGCGTCATCTTAAGACATCCTTAAAAAAAAGTATTTCATATCTAACAATTTTGAGTCCATTAAATAAAAAAAATATGTTGCAGTAATTAATTTTTCTGTGGTGGTGAAATTGGTTCTTGGGATATGGAAGAACAAATAGAATTCCTACAGAATTCCAGTTGTGTGGGATCGATTAAAAACAAATTAAATCATGTTTTGAAATACATGGATATTATTAATTAATATTAATTTGAATTTTTAAAAGAAATTAAAAATTGTCTATCCAATTTCCTAAAGCCGTTATAAAGAACGTTATCTAGAGGCTCGATTTTAAAAGAATTTGATGACATTTTATATACCATTTCTTTTTCTAAGCCTTTTCTTGCCATTTTCTTAGCCAAAGTTGAAAATGGTGGCAAGTTTTGGAACAAAAATAAAGGAAAAAATACATATAAAATATCTAACCGGTTTATCGACCTATTTTAACCGATTATTCGGGTTTCAAATTATTTGTTTTAGCATTAACCGAAATAGAAGCGATTAATCGAGGAATCGGTTAATCGATTAACCGAATTGGAAACACTTTCTGAAAGATACAAACTATGAGCAAACAAGTAAAATGAACAAAAAAAACTCTTGTAATGCTATAAACACATAGACGACTGCAGCTACACGACTACAGCCTGTCAAAAATAAAATACACACGTTTATATGAAAACGATTATTTTGGCACCAACACAACTACACGGCTACCCGACTACTTTTGCCGCTGTAGTCAACTTAGGTTAATTTCTATTTTTGTTGGCTGCAAAACAAAAATAGTGTTGACAATAAAACAAAATATGTAACAAATTAGTGCTTAAAAATATTTTATTTTGTTAAACACAAAAAACGTCGCAACATCAAATGGTATAATTGCATTAATATTCAAGAGGGGTTATATAAATTTATTTTCACGTTATAATAATGTATTATAAATAAGTAATTGTATTTTTAAGTGAACTTTATATACGTGTCTACAACCAAGCATGTTGTTCTATTTTAATAAAGAAAAAAAAAAGATGTAATTGGCACTACTGAAACAAAAATGCATTTGTATCAGGGATGTTAAATGGAGTTTTCAATTTTGTACCAACATCCAAAAAAAATTGTACTTTTTGGACGTTAACGGTACCATTTTTTTTAAATTTATTAAAACAAAAAAAAAAAAAATACATAAAAATTCTCTTGTACAGAAAAAAAAACAAAACCTTCCAATAACATACATTATATGTATGAATAAAATAAGGCATAAAAAAGTCTTATGAATATATGAGACCAAATCATGGAATTATTTGTTTAGTTAATAAACTATTTGGAATTTCTACATCATAGCAGCATAAATTTGTCGCTCTTAACCAATCCTTAGTCTGTATGAGACTTGATAATGTTGGCTAATGTAGTATGTTTCTTTCCTTAGTTTTTATTATATTTTGAAAAGAAAAAAACTCTTTCCACATTTGCAGACCAGTGTGGAATGGATAAAATTCCAGCAACGACTAGAAATGTCTGGAAACATATTGACATTCAGTTCATTTTGAAAATTAGCTACTACCGACCAAAAACTACAAACGTTTTAATTTTTTAACGACTTCAGTTAAAAAAATTTTAGTTTTTACTCTGGCTCAAGTAATATTTTTACTAAGAAGACAAGAATGGAGCAAAATTAATGATTAATCGGTTTTTTGTTAAAGTTCTGCCTATTATGGAGGCTATAACTTTTCTAAAACATTGGGTTCTGATGAGATCTTTAACCAGATCGAAATACTAGTATTAACCTAGCTAATATGTTTGATTTGCTTTATTTTTGTAAATATACGGAGGTTGAGAGCTCGTTCTAAATTAAACATATATAAGATTGTTTGGAATTTTCTTTCATTTCTTTAACAATAATTTAATTTTCGATTGAGTTTGAATTTTAACGTCTATAATTAATATGCAATTTTATTTAATTTAATTGTGAAAGGCGTGGTAGAGAAGAATGAGTGTATTTTCTAAAAATCATAACTACATTGCAAATATTCAATTTTTTCTGAATCAGACTGCGCAGTTTCTGGTATTGAACGTTCGTCAGTGACCCTGTTTTTTTTGAATTTTTGAATAATGTAATATTTGTTATGTTTTTATTTGTTCGATTGCGTCTATATGAAATTTTTCTGTGCAATCACTGACCGTGGTATAGATAAACTGATTTCTAATGCCACATGCACCCGCACTACACGTTAGACAGAGCGCTTTAGCCCTCTGAGCTATAGTTAGGTCGAGTTTTGTTGTGATTAAAACTAGTTTTATTCAATACACGGTGTTTTTGTTCTTGCATACATAATCTCAGAAGTACAACTCCAACAACACAACAGTTCTATTTTTAGAAACTCACCTCACTCTAATGTCCACTGTTTTCCCATATGTTATAAGTGATGCCATATCTATAATATCAATTTTCACTTCTTCAGAATTTTAATAAATTCAAAATAAAAGTGAAGTTGGCTGCAACAAGTGTCAATATATGTAAGAGCTGCCAGATAAATTTTGTAAAAAATCGTAAATTTTTAATCGATATTAAAAAAAAAAATTGCCAACTTTATTCTTCAAAATCCTTAAAATGATGATAAATCGTAAAATCTGGCGGATATAGTCGCATATATTTTAAGAGCTCATTACATAAAACGAATAAATGCAATGAAAAAGGACACAATAACAATTTGTTTGCTATACTAAAAATTCAAAAAGGGGAAAAATTAAAAATGTTTAAATTGTACCAAATGAGTAGCGGTAGTACCACGGTACTTTAGAAGGTCAAAATGTACCAAACAAAGTACAATTGTACCAACTTTAACATCCCTGATTTGTATAAAAAACAGCTATTGATATTTTTAAATTGAATCGTGATCAGCTGTTTACTATGCTGCTGTCGTTTCCAAAATAATAAGTAGCTGACCACACGGCGACGATTGCAGTCAACGGCATTTGCAGTCGTGTAGCTCTGCAGTCTGCTGTGGTCTATGTGTTTATAGCATAAGTTTCAAGTTTTTTTTTTTTCATTTTTAAACTTTTAAACGGCCATCAATTCTTTAGTTAAATACTTTTCATCGTGAAACTTCGCTTGTCCATTGTTTCTAGGGTTTGGGGTTCGGGAATTCCTGGGAAAAGCTTGGCGGGAATTCCCGGGAAAAAAATATTTTTCCCGGGAAAACGGGAATTTAAAAAAAAATATTTTTTTTTTAAAGTTGTGTGTTTATACAACATATTTTTTTATTTTTAGTCATAAAAAATATTTTGAATACCAAAACTAAAACTTTTTTGTTAAAAACTCTTAAAATAAAAACAAAATTGTTTCATAAAAACGCAGATTTTATTTTATATTGTGGCCACCATATCATAAAGAATAGATGGAATAGCATGGTTGAAATGATAGAATCTTTTTTGAATACAAAACTCGGTCTAAAAGTTTTTAGTATTATTATGTATCGTTTCCACTATTTTCATATTAGGTTAAGGATTTTTGAGAAATTGCAACTTAATTTCACTAATTTTTTCTTCATTTAATAAAATTTGTTTTCATATCTTAAAAATTAGATTGAAAATATAAAATAAATCGTGATTTTTAAACTTTTTACAGCTTTGCAAATGAAGAAGGCTTATCACAACATATACGTTTTATACATTTAAAGAAAAATGTTAGAGTCTGTGATATTTGTGGCAAAACTATAAGATATGCGAATCTATTTAAACGTCATATGCTGGAACATGAGGGTAAACCACTACCCACAGTAAGCTGCGAAATTTGTGGACGACGTCTTTCTGACAAAATAAGTTTAAAACGTCACAAACAACGGCATCATTCAGGTGAAAAACGTGAACATTCTTGTAATATATGTTTTAAAGTTGTAACATCCATATATTCCTTACGAAAGCATATACTTTTAAAACATGAGAGGGGTTATGATCAAAAATGTACTATATGCGAGAAAACTTTTAATAGACCGCAGGCCTTAAGGGTAGGTTGATCATTTAATAAAAATAAATGCATAAGATTCATTAATTAATGTAACTATATTTTGAAGGATCATTTGGCTAGACATGCTGGTACAGCTTTACATTCTTGTCCTTGGTGCAGCAAGTCTTTTTATTCAAATGGCCATATGCATGCTCATCGCAAAAAGGCACATCCCAAGGAATGGGAAGAGGCGCAAAGAGAAAAATTTTCTGGAAACTTACCACCAAATTACAAACCACCTGAAATAAATTAAAAGTATATTTTAATTGATTTGATAAAAACAAACTTTTTTTAATTTAACAATTTTTTTAAAATTGTAAATCCTAATAGAGCATATACCAAAAAAAAAAAAAACATTTATGGCAAAAATTGAAAAAAAGTCCCAAAAATTCAAATAAAATTTGATCGGCAAAATTAAAAAAAAAAAAATCGCCAGAATTAAAAAAAAAATGGTCAAGTTTAGAAAAATGGCCAAAAATTTAATAAAATTGCAGAATTTTAAATAAATCGCTGAATTGAAAAAATCGCCAAAAAAAAATGCTGCAGGCGATGTTCCATTTAAATGCTTTTTTCCTCGGCGATAAAAAAACTATATTTTATTTGATTTGATAACAAAAAATTTTATTTCACAATTATTTTTTTAATGTAAATCCTAATAGAACATTAAAGCAAAATAAAAACTTTTATCGTAAAAATTTAAAAAAATTCAAATAAATTGTCTAATTTGGAATAAATTTGCCAAATATGGATCACTAAATTAAAAAAAAAGTCGCAAGAATTAAAAAAAAAATTGGCAAATTTGAAAAAAAACCGCCAAAAATTTAATAAAATCTGCAGAATTTTAATTAAATCGCTGAATTGAAAAAAATGCTACAGACGATGTTCCATATAAATGCGTTTTTTCCTCGGCGATGCATAGTTTTCGAGGAAAACGCGATTTAAATTGACCAATGGTGCGAACAGTTTTTCTCCAGCTGTTTTAGTTTTCGAGATATTCACGTTGTAAATGTTATGTATTCGGAATTTAAAAACAAAATATCACAAATGGAAAAATGTTCCAAATAAATGCCAACTTTGTTCTGCGATTATTAGTTTTCGATAAAAATGTGATTTAAAAATCTAGCCAATCAAATCAAAATTTATGACCGGTGAGGGGAGCTTTGCCAATTTTCTTGTAGTTTCTGAGAAACAGGCGATGTTTCAAATAAATTGCCATTTTGCTCCGTGATGCTTAGTTTTAGAGAAAAACGCGACTTATGTAGTCAATTAAGTCGTAAGATTTTTTCAAATTTGGAGATTTTTCAATTTTTTTTTTTTTAATTTTAAAATGTTTTTTGAATTTCAGCGATATTTTAAACTTTAATAATTTATAATTTTGTTGACTTGTGAAATTTTTTAACTTTTGGTGATTTTTTCTTTAAATTTTGGCTATTTTTTTTTTTAATTTTTTAGATTTTTGGCGATTAAATTGAAATTGTTTTAAATTTTCGTAATTTTTTCAAATCAAATGTCTTTTTCCAAATTGCTCAATCGAAAAAGTGATTGAATCATTAATTGTAAATCGAATGAGTAAAAAATCGATAATGATAGAATTCCATGATTGATAAAAACAAATTAGATAAATTGGTTGGATTACCTATTAGTGAATTCCGGCGAAAAAATTCCAAAGAATGTATTCCTAGCGATTGATTAAAAAAGAATTCCTTGGTGTTATATAAAAATCAGATTCGATTTTAGGGGAATTCAATTAAAATAAAATTCAATTTTCGAAGCTCGTCACTCGATTCGAAAAAAAATTATTTGGTTAACTAAAATAAAAAATTTGAGTAATTTATAAGAATACATTCTTTAAAGCTTTGTGGTTTGGCAACCAACTTAATGCTAGTTCCCGTTATTTTCAAATATAAAAGAAACACGGCATCCCTGTTTATTTTTTTCTTTTTTGGAGTCAGCGATGCCAACTCAGTGATTTTCGAACTAAAATCAGCGCTTTTTGGGAATCCAAAGGAATCTGTTGTTTTTAAGCGCTACTTCGAGGATTTTTGCTTCTTAATATGTCATCCACATCTAAATTGCAAAACACGCATTTTGATAAAGCTTGTAGAAAAGAATAAAAAAAATTTTAGTAGAATAAAGAGCTTAAAGATCAGTTTAGCATTTAGCTGTAAACGTGACATTATTTAGCGTTTTTGTTACATATTTAATTAGCTAATATCAACACAAAAAATAGGTTTTAATTAATGTCCGACCGAACAGTTCGGCCAGAAAATGCATTTGGTCTGTATTCGGTATTTTAAAGCATTATGGACAAATTTGGCGGATGGAAAAATGCTTATTGGACTGATTAGATGCTATTCTGAGTGCCAAATCTGAAGAAAAGTCTGTAGTTAAGCAATGAATTCACTGTTCGGCCTCAGAAAGTTCGGCCAAATTGAAAATAGTTCGGCGGCCGAACTTTTAACTTTATAGCTAAACTTCGGCTTTTCTCTTAAGTTTTATACACAAAATCGAATCAACAAACATGTTTCCAATACCAAAATTTGTCATCATTGCTTTAGATATCAAAAAACCGACAAAATATAGTTTTTTGGCCGAACTGTTCGGTCGGACACTAGTTTTAATATATATTCTTTGTTTTTACAATTCTTAAAAGTGATTTTTGTTTAACATTTGTGTTAAAAAGAATTTCTAAAATTATTTTAAATCTTGGCAATTTTAAGCAATAAAATGTAGAAATTAGTTCATAGCTATCAAAAAAGAAAATTTTTTTTATGTCAAATTTGGAAATACGCCAACTTGTTTACTTGATTTCTAATAAGCTTTTACATTACAATTTTCTATACACCGGTAGCGCTCCATAATTATTGTAACGGCGATTATTGCCGTTTAAAAAGTTATCATCACTGAAATAAAAACTTTTGAGCAGTGCATTTTTTGACTTTGTAAAACTTTTTGTAAAGTTATTTATTTAATTAATAACATAGATTATTAATTAAAAATGGACGGAAAACATGAAACTCGTATGGCGCCACCAAGTGATTTAGGAAATGGTAAATATGCAGCTTTTGTATTAATTCAACTTTAAAACAAAAAATAATTGTTTGTATTAACCTTTACAACAATTCAATTCAGAAATAATGCCAAAATTTGAAAAATGTTTTCTATATCAAAAATATCCAACTGATAAACCTTGGACTTTACCAGAACCCGAGGAATTGTTTACTGAATATTATCAATTGGATTCATTGCAATTGCTAAAAATTAAATTAAATAATGTTAAAAGTAAATTAAATGATTATGTTACTGAGGATTGGTCATTGCATACGAGACGTCAAGATCCTGCTGGAGAGATACCGTGGCGTTTGAAATCGGAAACAAATGCAGAATTTGTTACTATTGCCTGGTGTAAATTGTATGAATGCTTGGGTAGATTTCCTAAATTGGTTAAAGGTCCTCAAATTAATTCTTTGCATTTATGTGAAGCTCCTGGAGCTTTTATAGCGGCCCTTAATCATTATATGTATAGTACATATGATAAAGATGAGGTAAGTTACTAGAGTATGTGTAAGTGAACAAAAGAATTTTTATAAGGGGAACACCCTTTTTATGTGCTAGAAATATAAACTATTTACGCGCAAGATATATTTATATAGGTAGTCTTAGTAGCCCAGCTGTTTATCTTCCTCTTCCCTGGTTTTGACATTTCTTACATGGTTATGACACTGTACTGTACCCAACAACAAAATGCCTGTTGTTTTTGTATTGTTTGTTGTAGTTGTTCTAGTATATATATATATATATATGTTTATTTTGATAATAGCAATTGAAGATCCATACATAATTATGGTTAAGTTGAGATTTTTATAATTTAAAATTGCGAAAATCCAAATGAAATTGAGATTTTCATTGGATGGTAACCGGTTTGATGCGGGTATCGGTAAAAGAAACGCTATTTTAGTTTATTTCGGTAACGCTATTTTAGTTTATTTCGGTAACGGTATTTTAGGGGTATCGATATTTTCGTTATTTCGGTAACGGTTTTTTAGCGTTAACGGTTTTTTACTTATTTCGGTATCGGTATTTTAGCGGTAACGCGTATTTTCGTTTATTTCCGTAATTATCTTATGTATAATGGGGTTTCAGTTATTTCGGTAATGTTATATTAACGATAACTATATTTTAATTTACAGTTATATTAGTTTTTTGTTTTTATATACATCGATATTATTTTTATGTTATTTTCAATTTATAACGAGCTTTCAACCTCCGTATATTTACAAAAATAAATCAAATCAAACATATTAGCTAGGTTGATACTAGTATTTCGATCTGGCTAA